>CM017558.1:21424555-22024555 GCA_007844125.1 Sinonovacula constricta
TTAAGCTAGACTTAAAATGGATATTTTAGAGTTCTATGCTATTGCGCCAGTTTGCATCCCTCTCCCCCTTTCAACTAATCTTTAAGACAGACTTAAAAGTGATACTTTAGAGTTCTGTGATATTGCGCCAAGTTGCTACCCTCTTCCTGCCCGAACTTAAATTTATCTCATCATTAAAGGGTATCAGAAATGAATGTCAAATTATACAATGAACAGTTTAGAGATGAATTGCTAATTGTTTGTACTTTTTCAATGCACCTGTAATAGGCCGTAATATTGTGTTGGTATCTTTAATTTTAATCTTATGTCGCACAAGCTTATATAGTAGATTTTTTTATCATAGTAGTTATCATTAACACCCTCAGCTTTTACAAAAGCGTACTTTTTATCATGCATACTAACAATTTTATGCATTTTTTATAAAAGGACAGACATATTTAAAACAATTGCACTGTGAAACCAAGTTGTTTGACGCTTTGATTTCCCTGCAGCGTTTATGTATGATATTGAAATAAGTCATTGTCTGGCGCTCTCAATGTGTCCGTGATTAATTCTACTCCATGTCACTTTCTCCTCTAATATAACGTCATTATTTCCTATCATCAATTATCAATTCTTCTTATGTCATTTAAATAATGTAATTTCTTACAACCAATTAGAAAGTGCGCTTAAACCTACTCGGTGCCCAAGTTAAAGACAAACGTGACATGGAACTGAGAAATAAATAACTGGGAAGGAGCCAAATGGACGCAAATTGCCGGAGCCGGAGAAACATTACTCCACAATACTCCATAAACTTACAGGTTTTCAAGTTTTCAGCATACCTTACTTAAAGTGAGCTCTTGATTGCAGACATTCATGCACAATTTGTAATACTTTATAAAGTATCATTTTTACAGTGCCAAAGTACACAGTCACAGTGCAAAGTAACACGTGGTGGCGAAACAAATGAGAAATTGACCACCTATAAATTAGCATCGCACTGAACAAATGGGAATCAGTTAACTTTAAACATATTTACACAAGGAAGTCGATTATGAAACTTAATCCTTCGCCAAAGACGTTTATTCATTTAAAACTTCTCTAGAAAAGTGGTATTGTAAGAGTTTAGTAATATTAAAAGCAATGGAATTTTATAGATTGCGTTCTCCTAATAGGACATGTGCGAGGTTGTTTTTTTTTTTATTAAAGAGCCATATTTGATTGTTGTGATTCTGAGAAATGATGATATTGACCTAGAATTTAGTTCATCTTTTGAATGCCAAAGTACATTTACAAAGAAAAGGGACTTAATGAGTTACTCGCGATGGCCATTTAGCTATCAAATAAACCGCCTCAGGAGAGTCAAAAATTAATATTTTTGAACGTCTTGCCTGAAACTTGAAAATCAAAAATAAAGACAAATAATAGAGTAAAAACGTTGGAGAGTTAAAAATCGTTTGTTGTGGTTTAGTCGTTTATAAAACATATTTACCAACCGCTATCGTCATTGTACATGTATTTAACTAGTTCGAAATTACCCATTATTGATCAACAACTATTAATCCGTTTCTTTCTTTCAATTTATATACATTTTAATTCAATTTTACTTGTTTTAGGGGCAAGTCGTATGTTTTTTTGGGCAGGTTTTTAAACAAATCGTGTGTCAAACGCGAACAGAATCTTTTAAAAATGTTGTTTGTTATTTTGTTTAAAAGCCACAACAATATAATGTTATTGTTGTTTTTCAAGTAGAGCTTTCGTTCAAGAAGAGATTCCTTTGTAGTACATGCAAATAGGTCATGGTTTCATAAGCATTTTGGATAACAGAAACGATGTAAAACTTATTTAGATACAGGATTATTGAGTGCTCAATATGACTTTTCAATGCACATAAATGTAGTATTAGATAACTTATTTCACCAACTAAAGATTTAAACATTGTTTATGATTACTTTATCTTCAAATAGGAAAGGATTAAAAGGTTCTAGTTAGTAAACGTCGAGAGCTTTACTGGCTTTTCTGCAATTGGACTTTTCTTGTCTTTTTTTTTTTTCAAGGAAACAATGATGCATTTTATTCGGTTTGCACTATTTTAGGAAATTTCATGTTTCTGTTTTTGTCAATTTTACATTTGACTTACGTGTTGCTTTTTTTTATAAAAAAATATGATGAAATACTAACATGATCTGATCATATTTTCTTACCAAGGGACAAAAACATTATAAATGTGTATAAAACCAACTTATTGCTGTTCATTTATTCTAATATATAGGAGACTAAACAGGATTTCAGAAAATGTATTCTCATTACTGCTTTGTATATTACGGAAAGTTGTACCTGATAAGCATCATATTGTTTCCTCGGACCAGACCGAGTTGATGTGAGGAATGGCTGGCAGTCTGACAGTAAATGTAATTGTAGGCCGTTTTATCAAGACATAACCAGTAGAACACTCGTAATCAAATGTGTTGCCTGACAATGATAGAAAACCCAACAGTCATCCATTGATGCTTCCGTGGATGTGGATACATAACCAACAATGAATTATATGTTTTATATGCAACTTTTGGCAGATAAGTTCAAATGGAGTTTACTGCCGCCTCCAGCTATTGACTTCACAGTTCGACTAATATTACTTTTGTGTGATGTTTTGGCATTATGTTTTCCCAAGGTCTGAATCATTTAACTTGCAACTTTTATTGACAATGTGCAAGTTCGATTGTTTTGACAATTTAGAAAAATGACAGAAAAACAAGTAAACATACAGTAATTTATATATAAGTAGGATCTTTTTATTCGAAGTTTCTTGCATTGCGTTTAAAAAAAAATGCAAATAAACAAATGCTAACGCTTGTATTTAAATATTTACTTTTTCGGTAAGATTACGTTATTTAACCGTTAAAACATTATTTAATTATAATATTAATTTAAAGATCAGTATTGTATCTGTTTTTTACAATGTCGGTATAACGATGTTACTTATATCTGTCGTTAGTTGTTGTTTTGTTTTCTGCTTGTTTTTGTGTAAAAATAGATAGTGTGTTTGTTTATTGGGTTTATCGTCCATAGATATTGTGTTTCTTTGACAATTAGCTCATTAAATAAGCAACCTTTATATTTTATTTTCCTGCACACACTTGTCTATTTATGTCTAATGTGTATTGTCAATGTTATGGAAAAATGTACACGCTATATAATATTTAAAGATCGATTTTTAAACACATATAAGTTCATATTTTTTCATCGCAAGTGTACCAGTATATGAAAACGCACTAAAATGATTTTCTACGCATTTACATTTCAAAGAGCCATTGGATTTTAGCTGGCATTTGCCAATGGGACTTTTGTTTTCCCTGTTCATATACACAAGTAATAGCACATTGAGAACATCACAAATTGGCATTAATTGCATAAGAAGCACACGCAAAATATGTGTGTGAGCGTGTGTGCGCGCACGTGTGTGTGTATGTGTGCGTGGTTTGTGTGCATGTGTGTGTGTGTGAGTGTGTGTGTGTGTGCATCTTAATGCATCTTAAGCAAAAAATGCCAATTGTGACGTTCTCAATGTGCTATAACTTGTGTATATGACCAGATTGTCGTACGCACCGAAGGTAGATATCAAAAGTGGACATTTTTGTCTCACTAAAACAGATATATATATTTGTATTTGTTTTAGCGAGACAAATATGTCCACTTTTAATATTTACCTTCAATGCGTACGCCAACAAAAAAAATAAACAACATATTTAAAAAAAAAGAATCCTGTAGGAGGACTGAGAGACCACACGTGCAATTTCAAGTCTTATTTACAATTCCTCTCTCTTTCGAATATGATATAAACAATGTGGTTGATTTGTAAAATGCTCAGTTAAATAATGAAGATCACTTTCTTGTAGATGAATAGGTCTATTATATTTATGAACTGTCATTTGACTATCTAGAAGCAATCGTAATGGGCACCTGCAAAAAACTGTAACAAAGTTAAATGGTTTGCGACATATACTATTTTAGTCATTATCCTTCTTGTTGTGAAGATAAAAATCGACCAGAAGATGTTTGGGACCAAGCCACAATCTCATCTGTTGATACATCTGATTTCCCCCTACTCACAGTCGATGAATTGGAAGCCCGTAATATTGACACCACCGACCGTAAACGATGGCCACAGCTCCTTATTTATAGAGGTAATATCCTTAAACAAACGCATACGTCATCTAACTACATTTGTCTTAAGTCAGTTATGTAGATTTATGGAAATCAAATTCAGAAATAGGTAGACAGAAAGACGACAAGGCGAAACAGGAAGACGAACCAGAGTTTATATCTTCTGAAATGCAACTTTTCGGGTTTTGCAATTAAATTGGGTTCAAATTGACTAAGCTTTGTGATGTTCATAATCGCGTTTTTTACCAAAATTCGGCTCATTAAATCATTTAGTATAAATACCAAGATCAGATAAAATTGCAATTATAACGTTAAATATAGGAATTGTACTCAATATACTGCATAAATACACAAAATGGAAATAGCATAATGCAAACATTTCTTAGGACAATTATAAGTTAAATAAAAAAGTTTATTTTGCATGAATATAGGAAATGGCTATTTACTAAATTGTTTATTGTCCTTGCATGATTCAACTTGCTTCAATTATTGCTTGACACAGTTATTATGATACCGGATAAAGGTATCTTAACAGGATTCTGATGTGCTAGCGTTTTACTATCCCAAAACACACACGTCTTATAATAGTTTCAGACCTTCTCTGTATAATTGCTTTGGTTTTTATACTTATTTGGCAGATTCACGTCCCCTTTTCAGCAGGGAATAAAAACTGACTAAATGTCCTTGAACTCGAATATATCCCTTTTATGTCTGTACTCGCCTTTATATTTATGTTAATTTCAACCAACGAATAAAACATTGAACAGCATAAAACGTAAACTCCCTCTTATGTTCCAAAACATTTAAATAAGGCCATCTTGATTCCTACCAACATCAATAATCTGGAAAAAAAAATAAAAACATAAATCGATTGTCAACACTATAAAACAATTGAAATTGGCCTGTTTTCTTTAGCAAAGTGATTGTATCTAATTATTGAACTTATGACAAATATTATAAGAACAGTACTTTGCACACAAAATGTCCAAAGCCTTCATTGAATCTTGCAAGTGTCGTGAATACGACATCTTTTGTAAAATTACGATAAATGGTATCCATGTGGTTGAGATTCCCTCTTACCGCTTCCAGTTTGATAAGTAATGCATTGGAATATCCCTTTATTTCCATCAATTGGAACTCCTCGCGTAATTTCGTCCTTTCAACTTGACACTCTTTCAACATCGATTTATTTCATTAACCTATGCCACATGTACTTAGTTCCACAATATGACGTCATGTTAAACGTTAGTTAAGAAAATAGAAGTTTAAATCGGCTTACCAGTCTGTCTTGCGTAAATGCATAAAAATCAATAGCTATTGCTTAATTATTCTAGTAACGTAAGGTTTTCAGACCTTAACAAAATCATGACATTAATGGCCGTCAGCCTGTTGCATGAGTATATATGAGAATAGCGTAAAAGAATGTACGGAATTGCAAACTTTTGTTCACCGGAAAAATACATCTGCGAGAAAAACACTCTGAAAAAAACACACGAAAAAGTGTTGTTTACAGGATTCTTTCATTCTATAAACTTTATCAATGTTCGTTTTACAATTCGTCATGTATAAAGTGTTTCTGCATTCTAGTAGGGATAACAAAATTTATATGTGTTTGTCTTCAAACCATAGGTACCGACACGTTATTTTTCGTGGAGTTTTCCGTCATATATCCGAGAGATAATTCATAGTTCATCGGTGGTGTTCCGATTGAAGATTCGACTTTTAAAGAAATCTAAATATTTTTAAACATCATTTAATTATCTACCTTGATAAAATTAAATATATATGTAATATTCTGTGGAAATAATATCAAAATAGTCAATACAAACTGGCTGAGCATAATAATTGTGACAGGCCGTTACGAAATTTGTATTTTATTGCTCTAGAATCTAGCATCAAGGGACTGGCTCCTTCACGGGACCATGTCGAGCACAAAGCTAGAAACATGTCAAAAACGTATTTTTTCGCAGATATTATTAGCAAAGTTTTGGCAAAAATTCGATATGGTAAGAACTGATGAAGACGTAGCAAGCTTTGAGTTAAGTTATTGTTTTGAACATTTCTATGTGTCTATTACATAACGCCCAAAACGATCAAACATAAACGAATGCACATAAATACGTCACATTTGTAAACGAATAAACATTTCAACAAACATTGGGGTGATTTAGCTCATTTTAAGTTTTATATTAATTGTTGTTAATAGCCAAGCCAAGTGTAGCCTTGAAACGACACCCCAGGGTGGCAAAACCCAAACAAATTTCTTATATTTGATAAAGTACAGATTATAATATATGTTAATGTAATATTAAATAATTGGATACATATATATATCGCCGCAGGTCCAAATTGATAATATGGTCGATCCGTAAGAGGATTATCATTTGTTTACATTGAAGATATGTATTATACAAGGTGTAACTTAAATCTGTTGTTTGCCAGATTACAGAAAGTGGCTGTAGAACAACTAAGTCACTTCATGCGAATCCCTTATGTGATTGGAGAACAAACATCAGTTAAAAGGCACGAGAACCAAGAACTGGAATTTAAGGAGGAAAGAGTGGGGTAAAACGACGTTTACCAGAACAAAGAACTAAACTGAGTAATGGAAATGAAATATATATATATATATATATATATATATATATATATATATATATATATATATATATATATATATATATATATATATATATATATATATATATATATATATATATATATAGGCAAGAGTGGGGTAAAACGACGTTTACCAGAACAAAGAACTAAGCTGAGTAATGGAAATGAAATATGTATGTTGAAACGGCGCAATAAATACACAAAACACTTTAAAATATACAGATGAAAAGTAAATGGAGGCAAAAACTAAACTTGAGAAAAAGAGGTGATAGAATCATGCAAGTGATTGATGAAAATACAAACGTTGGCATATGACTAAAAGTGAATGATTCTAAAAAGATATACATCTTTAAACGAAACAAACAGGATTAGGTAAAATTTACTTCCATACTATACGTAAATTTACAGAGACATTTTATTTTTAGCATACTTGAATTAAATAAAATGATCAAAAGCCAACGTCATTTGTTCCTAATTAGATAAACTGTGATGCTCTCTGATTACTGGTCATGCAATAATGCCTTATGTTTCCCCAAAGGTTTGGTAATTTATATAAAAATGGTGAACCGTGTTCCATCTTACAGCAAATATGTCTCGACAAGTATCGTTTAATCAATTTAACTGGAGGAACATTTCACTATAGCACCATAGTGATGACTGAATAGGAATATCCGTGATATAATGCCACCGTGTGCTCGAAAGTATCGGTTTGGTTAGGCAGTAGCAATTGCAAAATATAATTATGGAAGTCAATAGCATCGTGATACTGACAGAGAAGAGAAACGTTTCATTCTCTTTAGATTCCTCTATAAAAGGTTTAACACACGACACACATTCAGTTTCTTTCGATCTCCTCTTACGTCAACATTCTCACAGATAGCGTGAAATTACGTTAGGGCCTGTTCAATCGTCTTTCTAATGATGTCGTAAAACAACGAGCATAGAAATTCCAAAATATTACTTTAAAATTGAAGAAAATATTGCTAAATCCCCAACAAATCACGAACTCTGGTGTATTTGTTTTCAACTAGATCTGTATTGTGATGCTTGTTCGATTAAATATATGCCCATTGAACTATTTAACAATTTGGTCAATCTCTTTCCTTTCGTTTATTTCTAGTGTCAGTTAGTCTTCATTCAACATATGCGTCACTGTTGCCAATCTTCAAGAAACCTCATATATGTGGCGCTTTTGCACGATAAACAATATTTCTGGAATCATAAAAAGCACCTAAGGCTAACGCTTTACTTTTCGCTAAGTATGAATATAATTATTATTTATTATATTTTCATGTCAAATGTGTTATATAGAATCTGATATTTCAGCCTATTTTAAGTGAAAGACAATCAGCTCAACTTAATAAAAGTTTACTTGGGCAAAGGCCGTTTTAAAGGCTAGAACTAGGTCCGTGGGTTTGGTATTTCCACCTCTATGACCTCTATAACCATATAGTCAATATCACCGTTACCTTCTTAAAGGTTAACATATAGTAGAAGGAAATATATAAATAACGTTTATCAGCTATACATATTTCATTGTTTTTTCACATGATATATGATTTAATAAAAGATACCGTAAACACTTATGGTTTGAAGTATATACATATATGTATCTGTTAAATTCCTACTGAAAACTTAAGTAAAGGTATGTAATTGATCGTGATTTGTTAAGTTTTAGTGTTCATTGTGAACCGAACTGTCGTGAGGATCATGTTTACGTGAGGATGTAATGCCATGTCTTTTTAACATACAAATCGATGATACATTCAAAAATATTTAGAAAATAAGCACCACCTTTTGATCGAAATTACTGCAAAACATGGACTGCCTGATTTCACATTAAACTCAGACAAGATTTTAGTCATTAATCGTTTCATGTAGAGTTAGCAATCTAATGCTGGGTCTGTTTTATACAAATTCTCATTTCATCTAAAATATGTAAAAGAAAACAAGCATATGAAATAAGTACTTTGCTGGTGGTCTTTATCAACATTATAGGTAGCAATAATTTATTTCCCTTGGATGTCAAAATATCTTAGAAAACAAATTCATGGACGAATGCTTGGCTGGTGTTGTTATAATAAGTTGGCCTACGATTTCGTTTTCTGCCAGACTGCAAGCCATTCTTCATATACCTTTTGCCCGCTCTGGTGCCATTGTACAGATAGGTGTATAGTGTAAAATGTTTATATAGATTCCGTTATAAGAAATAACAGTGCAGATGGATGGAATTTCTGAGCGCAAAGACTCACTCGTTGGCCGTACAAATAAGAAATCGAACTCCAATATTTCAGCATAATACATTGGTTAAAAAGGACATAGCTTACCTAAAAAGTTCACTCTTACAGCTCCTTTTGCCAGTTTGGTTTTAGCGTATACGTCTTCTCTCGGAACGAGTATTTACCAAGTGTTTGATATTTATCAAAACAACATAATACATAAAATTCTCGAATTATCAAATTGTCTGCTGATAAATATTATGTATGTAATGCACGCTTACAGTACCTATCTCTCTGTTTTGTGTATGTGATTTGTTGTTGTTGTTTTTACTAGTAAAGGCAAAACAAACGCCATGTGTCAGTAATTCCGTCGAACAAGTTTGAACAGTTTTTTAATAAGAAGAAACATTGATTAATTTTTACTTTCATACCTTTATGATTGATACTTAGTTAATTATTTTGAGTCAATTAAACGCAAAGGGGTCCCAACTTTGATGAAACTCTGAAAGAAAATCATCTAAACTTCTAACATTATCTTGTAATGTGCCTGCATTAAAAGTTTTGAATAACACTGTTAGCTGAGACCCAAATTGGATAAAAACTAAAGCAATTGCACATCCAATCATCTCACTTACTCAAATATAGATTGTGCATATATATAAATTGGCCTTTTTAGTCCGTGTTTACAAAATTGACAAAGATAAATGACGTGTAGTTTTGGAAGAATTTATGCATTTAAAACGTTGTCCGTCCGGATGCGCAGGACTGGTTTTGCACATTGGTGTTTGATAAAACAAATATTGCCACATAGGTCGTTACAGATATAATGTCCGAGGTGATGGTAGGATAAATCTTTTTTTCATCATTTGATTGAATACATCGTGCTTTTCTGATTTCTACCAAGTATTTGACAACAACACAATTCTGTTCATGTTGGTAGACATTTTGGAAGTCAGCAATTTGTGTACGAGAACTTTAATTTAACAGCATTTAAATCGCGTTGTCATCGAAAATAACTTCGAAAGTCATGTTACATTATGTATGTTGTTATCGCAAAAGCTGAAAGTTAATAATACGTGTCGTAATTACCAAAATACAAGTTTATACGAAACTTTTCCTTCAGATTGGCCTGAAAGGGTAACCATGGAGACATTTGACAACATGTATTTAGAAGTTAATACACCGCAGCGCCGCATCTGGGAGGTCATAATCGGTCCGGCTTTGCTCATAACTGTCTGAGGGCCTTAGCCGCCGTGTATTAACGTCTTTAATACATGTTTATGTGGATATTCATAAATTATAACAAAACAGTTTTATCTTTTTTAAGATTATTCTGGTAAATATGTAGTAAAAATCCTAAATATAAGCTATTTATACTTTGCTATTTATACGATTTATATAGCAACTATTTTAACTCATAATGACCAGCGTCTTTCTCTTGACCCCGTAAGTACATTTCTGCTGTTACACTGATGACATTTAGAAAGTCGGTGAGAAAGCGGAATTGAAAAAGGCGTACCGACAATGGAACACCCTCTTGGAACCATAATATAATAATGACGCTCACGTGACTGTAATATTCCCATCAAAAGGACTAGATTCTAGATTGTTTTACTGTACCTTAGTAGCATGTGTATTAAAATTACCGTTAATATATTCATTTAGTTTTATGTTGAGTTTCTGAAAGATACGAGATTATTCAGGTTATTTTTAAGGAAGAAAGACTATTTCTATATCTTTATCAACCCTTGTACAAATTTGCCTCTATTGTTACCAAACATTAAAGAGAGTGGTTTTAGGTCGTTACGAGCGTTGACGAATAAATAAACGAAATGCTGAACATTTTGACTTTGTTGCACTAATTAAATCATATTTCAGCCAAGGTAATAAAACTTTAGCATGCGTCTCTGTCAACACACTCAAGCACCATTTTGCGCAACCTTTGGACAAGTTTTAAATCTGACCAATGAAACTTTGTAAAACGATCTCAGACTCAGGCTACAAGTTGGATCATTGCTTCGACCACCTTTGCCATTTGCTATTGAACTACTGGAACGGAGCAACGTTTCTTAATTGTACGGCAAAGCTAGGGCAGCCTTGCAGTCAGAAATTAAAGTCCGCACTAAAAGTCTTAATGACGGATATCTGTATTAATATAGATCAGATTGTAAAGTGGTGTTGTAGCGGAGTCCATTTATGTAGGAACTGGTAGGCAAAGGTTTAAATTTCGTAAAATGTAAATATATTTCGCTTTATTAAAATATGTCAAAGACTGTGTGCGTTTATTTCATGTCTAGAATCAACAACTTTGGAAATACATTGCAGTGATAAACAATGACGATATTGAACCATCAAAGTAAATAATTATGTATGCACCTCTTAACATAGATAAGTAAGAATGGAGTAAGAAACTTTTAACATCCGTTTTCTGATTGATCGAATTTAAAAAGAAGTGTCGACAATAACGATTGTGATCGAGTTGATTCGATGGTTATTTTGATGGTTAGAGTGTGCATTTTTTTATTTTAATATGTAGCTTCTTTAGTACTTTTGATATTCATGATATTAGCTTGAATGAATATGGATCGACATGTGGATCGAATGCTTGTTTTTTTCACTGTCTATATAGACAAAGCTTTTAATAAATACAGGGAAACAGGTCAATGATATTAACCAGTCGCGTTTAGAAGTGACCAATTCGAGACGTTTGCTTCATGGACAGTGCATTCCTCTAAGAAATCACAAGCTACCACCTCAAATACATCTTCTTTCAGTATAAAGATTGCCATCTTGGAGGAAACACACTTATATGTATTGTGTCTAGACCATCTCCGGGGGTATCTGTAACGTAACCTTACTTTACATAACCTGTGCCAGGAGTGCTTTGTCTTAACATAGAGTACGATAGGGTTAATCAAAGCGTTTCTGTTCTTCATAACGTCGCACACAGAGACGAGATGATGTTACAGCAACCGCAATGTTTATTTTATAACAAAGCAATACTTAATAATGACGCAACGCATTATATCTGACTCCATACTTCGTTCACGATACATTCTGTAGAGGATAATTGTCAGTCGTCGCGAACCACAACCAAACATTTCAGAAGTGTAGTCAGTGGATATTGCTTTGATGTGAATGCTCGGGCTGTATACTCTTTTACAGAAAATTAATACAGCAAGTGTTAAATGGTCACACCAGTCTAACATTTTAATAATCAAAATTGAATTGATTCCGTTGAAGAGCTTTTGCCATTTTTGTTATCTTAAGTTGATAAAAGTTAATTGTAGGAAAATCCTCATTAAAATTATAATTATGGTGTTGGTCTTGTTTGAAGTATTTGAATTTTTCATCAGATGCGTTTAGATCGAATGGCATTTACTTTTCCTCTCATAGTCTTGTTACAAGTTTGTAAAGAAAATAAAAAAATATCCCACCATCTCTGTAAATATCGGTTGATATAACCCGTGTAATCAAGATGAGCGTTATCAACCGATATTCGCGCACCTGCTATAAGCCGGACTACTTTTTTGACGACACGATCAGGAATGTTCACGTGAACGAAACTCAGTTATCGCATAATTATTCTTGTGATCATCCCAAAAAATGTCCATAAGATAAAGATCAGTCAAATGCAGCAAACGAGGCCATTAAAAGGGGGAGGGTGGGTGTTGAGCGAGGTCTCTGTCCTTCAGCATTGAAAATATAAGAAGTGGCATTTTAACCGACTGAGATAATCGGACAGTTAATCGCGGTCGTCCAAAGTTCTATTTAACACTAATTTTAGAAAAGTTGTAAACAAAAAAAATATAAAAGCTTAATTAATCAAAATGTACACATTTACTATTCAAAAACTTGCAACAAATCTGCAAACAACACGGACACATTATTAAAACTGTTAAGGAATAGTAATAGAAATGATATAAATACGAATTTGTAGTTTGCAACAATAAAAACAACTGTCAAAATGTCAGATTATGTGTGTTCCTTATGTTATTTAGTGTGAATTTAAAGAATTTGATGAAGAATCGTGTGAAAACCTAAACAGTGTTGTAGAGATGAGCTACGAGGATATCGAGGCAAAATTTGGCTTTAGTCCTAACTTATTTTAGGAGGAAACTGATATTGAATCTGTTAATGTCTCAGAACGCAGCAATCAGCTGCCTAATCTGAGGACAGACCCTGATGATCAAATGTCGTTACATGATGAACATTCAAATGGTTTAGATAGAGCTCGATCTTTAAATGAACCAAATACAGCTGACTGCAGAGATCTGGACAAATATCCTAATAAATCACAGTTTCTTGACGTAAACATGAACAACAACACACCACCTCCAATCCCAACATTTCTCCAAATTTCGCATGTCACCTTGTCAAAAACACAAATATCTTCGCAATTTTATGGCGCTATATTCAATGTTCAGAAAATTTCAACGTCATCCACAATTAAATCGATGAGCAAACTGTTTGTTACAACCACAAACACACACAAACATCAAATGTAATTCGCGTTTCTTAATACCATGTGCGTAACAACTTTAATGTTACACGGCCTTGACATTTCACACTACATGTATAACTTTACACGAGGGTGTGATTTTTTGTTGTTATTATTTTCCAATCATTATTTTTAATTATCGTAATCAATAAAGTTACAACCTTTGGTATAGCGCAAATAAAATAAAAGAAATAACATGTTTATTGTCTTATTTTAATAGAAAAATAAAAATATTTATTTTAGCCGAATTACTTTATGCACGCGCATGAGTTTCGTGTATTGCAATGGAATGTCAGATCATATAAAGGAGTAGCAGTAGCGGTAAATGTAAATGTTTTTTCTTTTTAATACACTTGAAAAAAAACTATTGATGGCGGGATAAAAAGCATGTCATTTAAAAGCACGTAATATATAGTAGTTCGATCGATTTACCTAGTTCTTATCTTTCTTACAATTTAAAGATAACCGTTTGTAGTTCGAGCTTTTTTTATATGACCCTCCCATGATATTCCTTTTCACTGCTGTCATCTGTCCGACACAATCCCAAGGGAATTAATTTGATAAATGAGCAAATGATATAGTTTTTATGCGGATCGTTGATGTCGGGACAATGGAGAAATGGAGAAATAATATAAGAAGTAAAAATAATTAAATTCTAACGAAAATTATACATCGTTCAAAATCGAAAAAAAGTTTGACAAACATGATGAGAACTTGCGATGCAGACAAAAGACAACAAATGAAGATGGATAATAGGATATTTTTGGAATCTTTGTCTTTAATTTTTATATTATTTACATTATAGCATGAAGCTTTGAACATTTTATCGAGAAGGAAACATTAATAAACGTTGATTAAGGTACAATGTACAAACAAATAACTGAACATTTTAAATTTTGCTGTAGGAAGCTTAAGATACCAGACATTGCTTTTAATGGGAATATTATTGAGTTAGTTCGAAGTTTAATAGCACATTTTATCTATAAGCCTTATTTTAATGTTAAATATTAGAACTTCAAGGAAAATGGTTCTTTTGTTCTACAAACAGAAATAAATATATTTATTTAATTGACGAGAGAAAGCGTTTAAACCAGCTTTCTTCACACAGCTAACATATAAATTAATAAAAAAAGAAAGAAATATGGAACCCTCCGTCAGTGTATTACTCGCTTTCGGGCAAGTCACCCTTCCAATAACGTTTTTATTCAAATTTTAAAATATAGGGATGAATTCACAAAGACCGCTGATTGTCTCTCACGCTGGCTTTAAGGCTGTTAACACTTTCGACCGGTCGATAGAGACAGACTGTTGCCTAATGTTACCCTTTTCCCAGATAAAACAGAAGGAAATGGAAACTATTCCTCCTATTAATCATGTTCAGCTCGCTGTCAGTAGCACGATGCTATTGAATTCCATATTGATAGCCTATGATAGCCACTGCTTTAACAAAACCGATATGAATAAAGCACTCTATGATATAACACCGTGATTGTTGGTGTTCAGTTTTCAGACTTGCTTTATGGAAATTATCCCCTTGATTATTTGAGAAAACGATAGTTGACGAGACAATTTTGCTTTACGATCCAATATTGCTCCAGTACGGCTCACTCCTCTCATATAAATTTTCAGTTTCCACAAAACATTCGCAGAATCTTTTCCATGGCCAATAATGTAATCGGGATCAAATGTCAATGACATTAGAACTTTCTTTCTACAAAATGTATACTAAATATGTTCAATAATATGAAGTTGTTATAGAGGACTCAAACCACTTGTTTGACTTGTTGCAAAAAAGTGTATATATTAAAAAGAATTTCAAAATTAAAAAAATGTAAACAATGTTTACGCAAACAAAGAATACAGGTGTGTTTTGTAGTGTGTTCTCTTTCAGGAATAGTGTGATCTTATTAATAAAATTTGATATTGATAGATTCATTTATCAATTTTCAATTAAACCCTTTATAATATGTAAGATCCATTTTACACTCGTTCAATCGGTAAGTTTTCACTACTTAGTGTGTCTGTTGTATTTTAATTTTTCCTCTTAAGCAATAAAAATAAGAGAGCCTATCATGGTCACTTTTAGTTTTCGATTGTTTACATTTGTTCATTCGTCAAGACTTTTTCTTCACACACTTCGTTTAGAACTGTCTTTCATCAAAATCTGCTTATATCATCTTGTATTCTTCAGTCTATATTTTGATTTGCCTTCCTTTTTGTTGAAAATCCTTTATTTAAACGAGCATATCCTTATTTGTTTAATATACGTCTAATATACTGTATACCAAATGTTAATCTTGATTCTTTTATTTTATAACACCCCATTATCACTTCTATCTTTGAAAACGTCTCGATTTTTGTAAACATCTTTCCACCGGCATATGCTTTTTTATTCTTACAATCCTTACCAATAACCAAGTTCTTGTACCTATCACCTAAAGTATGTTTTCCAGACGTATTAGTAATCAAAGAATTTGTGAAGCAGGTGTTATACAACCACCGTTAGTCAACAGGTTAGCAGCTTCGAGAAGTTCTCATCGCAGCACACGTAGTATCGGTGTAAACAACTGCCTAGAAATCGTCACACAGATTGCCCGAAATAATAACTCATACAGTATCGTGTATATGTATCTAAGTCAAGATAACGGCATGTTTTGAGTCTGATTAGATGAATATGAAGCCAAGAAAAAAAAGTAAATTTTAATAGAATCCAAATGAAGATTGGCAAACCAAACATTTTAAGGTCTCTAAACGACGAACTCCGCTTTACAAGGCTGTGAATTTTATAAATTGAACATAAACATCGCTTTATGCAACGAATGTAAAAAGGTGTGCCTTGTATAACACCTCAAGTATATGCAAGGCAATTGCAGAGCAAGTCAACATTATCCAAAAAGCTACGTTCAAATCCAATTAACGACGATCTTACTGTAAGCAGCTGTTGACTTATTTTTTGCACGGTTTCTAATAACTGCCGTTTTGTGCTTTACATCATAAAATCCTTATTAACTCTTTCTCGAGCAGAGGAATGCTGTTGAGTGTAAAAGGAGATTATAAACATTCCTTGAGTTAAGTCATAAAATTTCGCGATGCTGGTTTTTCCACTGCGACTCTTTGTCAGTAATTTGTGTCAATTATAAAGAGCTGTTTTCAATACCGTTGATCACAATAATCGTTTGCTACAGTCTAAAATAATTCAACATAAATTAAAACTACTACAATAGGCAGTAATACGATTTTTTTATCGTTTGGAATCCTTTGATATGTTTTAAATAAAGAAAACATTATCCACACTTGTATCGTGGCAATGACGCCAGTGCACACGCCTACTGCATAAGGACATAGCATGTAATAGAACAGCAAATAAGTTTGCATTTCGGATGGTCAAAATTAAGGTTTAACAAAGTTTTTTTTTTGTTTTAAGGTATGAATGCAGAGTAATACAAGGTGTGAAAACTTACTTGCTATTAATCGTTACTATTCTGTTTAAATGCAACTGTTCGACAAAGTTGAAACTCGTTGTTGTCCAGCTTGCCAACACATTTGAACAGACTTTTGCTAGAGGGAGAATGAAAATAACAGATACTTACCTTAGTTACACAGTTTTTTAATCTGATTTTCATTCACTTTTAAATGCACGAAATGTTTTGAGCAACAAGTTTTACAACACATCTTACATAAAACACGCATTTGTTCATTTTAATTGTAATCAGATAATATTTGTCATATATTTATAAAGAATATACATGAGTTTTTATTTAAATGAAATGTTCAATGTCATACTTCATTAGTCTTTAGTTATCATCGTCGAGGAACTTAACACCAGTACATTTTCATCTTTTCTGTTCTGAATGTGCTACGTGTAACTGGCTTGTCTAGATAAATAACCAACTAATGTATCAGATAGTGTGTTTAGACTTTGCCACCCGGGTGTGGGTCAGATGCATAGTTTAAATTGGGCGTGGTGTCTGGATTGAAAATCTCTTATTTATCAATTAAAAATACATTGCAAGCAAAGTGTCGCAAATGTGAGTTAAAATGTAAATCCGTTGTCATTTGTGACATATTCTTGTGTATTCGTATGTTTGATCGTCTAGAACCTTCCGTGCTTGACACATAAAACTGCCCATGTATTCAAACGCCAAATGTAACTCTAACAGCGTTAAATGTACATCTTCTCGCCATATTGATTTTATCAAACTTCCCTTCCACTATCCGAGAAATATTTGACATGTTTATTTCTGCGTATATGTCATGGCTTTGGGAAGATGCTCTTTTTATGTTAGAGCAATAATATATCATTTTAACCAGTCGTCTAAAATAATAAGGTAAATCAGAAAACAATTTGAATTGTACGAGCAGAACTTTCCTTTTTCTTCGAAAGAAAATTGAGGAAAATGTTTAGTTTTGTTGCAGTCCGCAACATACAGATATTATGTAATCTTCACATTTCAAAGATTTTTTGTGTATATATACGACACAAAAAACTATAAACGAAACAATAAGGATAGGTCCAATAAACTTGAGTACCATATTGTATAATTCACACGAGCTAAAAAAATCTTTTTTTTAAACTATATTATTTACCTATTAGAAATTTGGATTCTAATTAACTGCTTTATAAGTACTTATTTGTAGGACTTAATAGTTTAGCATGCAAAAGAACCATGTCAATGCCATTTATTTTCAGTGGAGACGATCGATTAATGATTATTCGATTATTAATTTTATCTAGCAATTATTGATGTGGGTAAAAATCAAGAAGACTTTTTACACTCTTTACAAAAAATAGAAACTATACGTCTTTATGTTGTTGTTATTTTTGTAATGATATTGTAAATTAAATATTACTCTTAAGTTCGTGGACATTGACATTAGTCGTCTCGGTGACTTGCTCTTTTCGTTTAATGACTCATCACAAATTTGTTCTTACTTTTCGCTTGGCTTGCATGTGAAATACCTTTGTTCTGTGCCTTTTCGGAGTTTGGTATATGTTGCAATGCTTATAGGACTTTGTCATATATTCTTATTAGTAAAGGTTATATTTAATATTCCGTAGTGTCCATATTTTGTACTATTTAAGTTTTATATCCTTATAATAGAGATGAAAAACAGACTGTAAAACTTAATTTGTTAAAAGATAGTTGATATTAATCTGTTTGAGATGTCTTGTGCAATACATAAATCCATACATTTAAAATCAAGACATTTAAAGCTTTTTTATTTCCTACGTAATTTCGTTATTTAATGATCTACTTTGAATCAAATTGCCGATAATGAAAAAAGGATTGTTGATTTATTACAAGAAATAAACTCCGGCGAGCTTTTCTTTGTCATTTTGCCGTCTGTCAATCTACCTCTTTATGAATTTTCCATTAATTTACATGACTGATTTGAGCAAACTAGTATCATGGAGGAGCAGGGAAATTTATTGCCATAATTTAGGAACTATGTCGACTTTTTCATTCGGCGGTGTCAATAAAACGAGATTTCATTGTTTTTATTGGATGAAGGAAAGTCAGAGGCATCAGGAAATGCGTTGGTGTCTCTACTCCGAATATCCGTTATTTGTTTGTTGTTTTTTCTAAACCACCAGCAGGATTGTGCTGAAAATGAAATGTGTCACTGGTCAATATACCCACGGTAACTGACACTCAAACATATACGATAAATTAAAACAGCAACTACTTTAAGAATAATAAAAATTAATAAGAATAATACTTTAATCTTAATTAGGTAGACTCAGACAGAAATCATATATAAAGAAAGCACATTTAGTAGTGAACACAACAAAATATTCTGTCAACCACATTTGATAACAAATTAAATGGCGTGCATTTGACTTTGTTCAAACGCAACTTCCTTTCTTTCACTTACATGTTTTGTGTGTATTTCTGTTATAACAAACACTAAATCTCTGACGTTTTGTAATCAGGTACCAAGTAGCTGCTTAATGCTCAAAAGTGGCTGAAAATGTGTTGTATTTTTATTGTTGATGTTTATATTAATGGTCTTCCCATAGGAGCTTTTCATGCTTTTATATTATGAGGTTAACTGGTGGGGTATATAAAACAAACAAGCTTTAGTGTTTGAAAAGAGATATGTTCCTATATTATCACACTGCAGCTTGCCTTTAAGTACCATCATCCCAGCTCATTAAATCCTGTATTTAAGTACGTATGACAGCTTATATCTCCTCTATATGCTTATTAAAATGAAGCAAATCCCGTTAAGCGTATGAAATGCATTTCTGGCATTATTGTAGACTTACAAAGAGAGCACTTAAAACGGTCTTAGAATGGCTTTAAAGTCCGATTTTAAATAGGTTAATCTTTCACATTCTATGTTTTGATTGACATGTTAAATTCCGAAAACTTGTATTTGGATTTTATCTTATGCACATATTGTTCATAGTTTCAAATTTTGAAGTTATTGTTATACTGTTTATAAAGTGTTTGATATCTGATGATGATTGGACATTCTGTTCAGTGTACTACTTCAAAAACATAAACACTTTGTCCTTTCCTCTGTAGCTGACAAGGCTTTCTGTTACGTGTGCTTATGACAGCAAAAACAGCATAGCCTGCACCAGATGCGCTACAATTGTACTTTGTCGACAGAAGAAACACGATTGAACCAGCGATCGGTAATCTACTCGGTATAATGGTATAGAAATGAAGCAAATTCGGTACAAAAAATAATGCAAACATTTAGATAGTCATAATAAAATGCAGCAAATGACATAGATAAGTTTGATCAATTTTATAGACTTAACACGCAGCTTTTTTTACGTCACCATCTTAGATAATAGCTGTATCTCTTAATGTTTATTTCTTATTTACATGTACCATAATAAACCACAATGCTCCGTTAAAGTGGCATTACGATATCACAAGCAGTAAACTTTTAGAAAAAACATTGAGTTTATTTCGTTACGTTGTAAGTGCCAAGATAATAAATCGAAATAAACACTGAAGTCATCTAGAAAGGTCAAAATAATTTTCGGAAATTCATAATAAACACAGTTAGTGCTGTAATATGTTTTGCAAAAGAATGTGGTGTTATATTAATGAATCTATTAATGATGTTAATACTTTAAGTTCTTTTTTCAAAAATAATCCAAATACCGGAACGTTCCGACTTTAGATGGTAGTCATTAACTAATACAAATGCTATTAACATGCTTGTTTTAATACATGTGTTCGATCTTAATTCTACCTTACATGCCTTAAAAAATATACGAAGACATACTGCTAAATGCTAATGTTGCATTATTCTACAAATATAACATGTCACGTCTTCAACAACCATTGTTACGAAATAAATATAGCTTATTTTTGTACTTCGCTAATTCACTTTGCCCGCATATGGCAATTTTCGAACAGGGTAAAAGTTTGTAAATTATCGAAGGACTAATATTTCTTTCTCAAATCTCACCCCCACACTGTAAAGCAGTTGGTCAAATTAACTGCTGTGGTTTGGGAGACAACATGTTTGTGTGAATCTAAGAAATTACATTTATGCAAAGAACTAATTAGATCAACTAAAGTGTCCTGGTGGTAATCGGTCTATTCACTTTTTTTTAAATGTGTTTGATGATTCCCTTGTTCCTATTCTTAATGAATGTTTAAACGTTATTTTTGTACCGTCTCCCTGCTATAAAATTCTTAAGGCAAATAATGTTACACCTAAAGTCATATACTTCAGTCAATGTTTTAATAGTCGTCCATGTGTCATTCTGCACATCTTTATGTTCATTCTTTAGTAGTTTATTGTGATAACGCCTTATTCGTTGTTTATTCTTTGGTTTATTCTTTAGTTTTATTTGGGATGGGATGGAATGGGATTGGCCGCCATTTTCGCCGATACTGTGCAGCGACATTTCTATTATTATCGCACAGGGGCACTTATGAGGTGCCCAGTGACTGAACCCGGCCGGTCCATTATACTGACACCGACGAGTCAGGCGTAATGCTATCCTCATAGCCCCGAGCGTTAGGAGGGAAGCCACTACTACCAACTTTAAAGTCTTTGGTTAGATCCGGCCGGGGTTTGAACCCGCGACCTCCCGATCCGCAAGCCGACGCTCTTCCACCTGAGCTATTGCGGCCGGTCAGTGTTACTTAGATCATTGATATAGATGTGCAGTTATGCGTTTAGAAGTCTGTGTATTTGTACGTGAAGATGAACTTGTACTACATTGTTTATTCTGAAAGAAAAACTTTTTCAAAATCTTGTGCGGAAAATTATTTTCTAACATGTATGGTAATTTCCTCGCAATTACATAAAGGGAAATGAAAATGTGTAAAAGTGCAAAACTGTGTTTGTTTTGTTTGTTCCAGAGTTACATGTCTTCATTGGATATTCTTCTTAGCTAATTACCATGCGGATTTCAACATTTAGTTAATAAAAGTGTCTTTATGCTTGCATGAATGGATTGATATAGATTAGAAGGCACGCATAACAAAATAACTGAAAGAGAAAATACAGGATAATATGATTGCAATGTGTTAGGCATGTTAAAGACCATATATTTTAGCAAATGCGTGTGTATTTTGTGGATGCTATTTTTTTCTTGGATTATCTTTATATTTGAATAGATGAATAATCTTGGTTTAAAGTTGTAAATTAAAGTAAGACAACTCAAATTGTATGGTTTAAGCAATTATTGTCCTTTGTTTATTTTATGTGCCGAATTCGCATCACATATGATTTATAATAAGGGAAACCTTCAACTATCCATTCAGTTGGAATAATGCTCGGTCATAAGGAACTTTTTGTATATTTTTTATATATTAGGTATATGTTTAATTTACTCAAGGTTAATATTAAAAAAAAATCCTTTTTCATACTTTTAAGGTCTCGTCTATGTCTCATCTATGTCTATATTATATATATATATATATTAACATTTCAGGCAACCGGTGTTTATTTATATTATTTATGTATTTACGTCTGAAATGTGTTTTTATTCCCTAATAAAATGGACAAAGTTTATTTTGAGAAAAACTACAAGTTAGGTGTTAGTTTCCATGTAATTTAACTATTTTCTTTTTGTTATTTAATATGGACTTTTCTATTCATCTTGTGTTTTGAACAGGAAAATTAAATGAAAAATATGCATCCATTTCACCTCTTTAATAGAGACCCGTGAGAGTCTGCTTGATAAATGAGAGTAAATTTGACATTTGGAACACAAAACTCCAGGTAGCAAAAACTGAAAACTGGTGGAGTGTTAGCATCAAATTGTGTGAAATTTGATAGCAGTGTGATATGAAAAACAGAATTGATTGAAAATGGTCATTTTTTCAGTGTAAAATGTAAAGTTATGTACATGTCGTACATATTGAAAATGTATATATTTTAATTTTATATGATACTTATAAAACAATTTAAAATTCAACCATATATGTGTAAGCAGTAAATAAATTTACAGTTTTAAGAATATACATCTGTTCATTTTACTTGTATACCTTTGTCTCTTTTGTCTTTTTTGAATTACTACCCTAAATTAAAAGATTAGTTTAAAGTGACAAATTTGGGATTCCAGAACTTAAGATATTCTTGTTGAAGTTTACATATGAATTGCTTAAAACAGTAGCTAACTGTGTTGAAGTTAGTGCTGAGGCTTTTATTTCCTCCTGACTTAAAGCTCGTTAAATTTCCCTTTTTTGTCGTTGACAATTATTTATATTCGATCTGGTATTCACGCCTTACTTTGTACAGTTACCAATCTACCCTTGAAATCACTAGTTATTTTGGACAATGAGGCAGATAAAATATATTTACGTACTCATCCTTTATATGAGGTGGCTTCCATCATTCAAAAGTATACTACCCATGCTTTAAGACCTCATATAGATAAACAGTCTCAACATAAACGACATTTCATGAAAATCAAATACATTAATAAAGGGATTGATTTTATCGACTTACCTAGTATCTTTCGGGACAAAAATATCATCAATAAAATTCCGTGTTACTTCGAAAACAAAGAAAACCCAATGATTTGTTATAAGTACAAAAAACCCATTAGAGGTCTTATTTTTAATTACAACCAAACAGTAGCAGACCTTAACCTAAATGACCCTTCTCAAGATTCTTGTAACTGTTCAACTTCACCTTTCTGTTATTTACCTTCTGGCCATATCATTACTGGGGATTTAAACATCATCGATGACTACAAATTGAGAAAATTACTCTTTAAGGGCCCGAAATATCGCCTGCCAGATGACATAGATTTTGACCTTTGTTGCAAAGAAATTGCTGATGCAATTAATCTGTTTGCCGATCGCTGGTGTAAGAGAGAAAACACGGATACAGTAGCACTTAATACTTGGAAGAAAGCCATTTTTAAGATAATAAAAAATCGCGTTAAATTCTACCGCTCCCATCCTTCTAGTTTACCTAAGAAACCTTTTTATCACTTAAAACATCTAAAACAGTCCTTTCAGAATATTCACGATAAATTTGTACTTGTACCTGCAGACAAAGCTTCAAACAACATAATTTTTGTCTGACGACTTTATTACAAAAATATACTGAGTGCTGAGTTATCCACCACCAGTTCTTACTCTTGCACCAACCTTGACTTTCAGACAGTCATTGACAAACATAAACAGATATTGCATAATTTCAATATCAAAATAGAAACAAAGCAAGAAAAACTTCCTTCCTTGTACTGGATTCCTAAGCTTCACAAAACACCATACAAGTCACGATTCATAGCTAATGCCAGCTCTATAGGCCAGTGCATATACAGCCAAAATCACAAATAAAGGAAAAAAAATGTACAGAAATGATTTTTGCGTTTTCATATTCTACAACATGTCTCGGTTAAGTGATCCAAAATCTACCGAAATCCACCTGCGCAAAATATGTTTTTTTGGGCAAAAAGTGGAATACCGATAACGAAACCGTGAATTTCTGGAATTGGGGGTTGGGATCAATATCACCAAAAGTATTGGCCTTATATTTGGTCTGGTGTCACATAATGTTAAAATATATACACATTTATGTTTATAATGCTGATTTGTGGCCTTAAATTTACACTTCAACAAGTTTTTTAAAAAAAAAAAAACCTATTGAAACAGCAAATTAGTTTGTAATTTGAGAGTAATATGCATTTAACACTTAATTAAATCAATAGTTGGAATAAAAAATATTTTATTCTTTTACTAAAAACAATATGTTTCATGTATCAATTACAATGTTTGACACTGACTGCTTGGAAAAAAGCTTGCTAGGAAATTTGATGTCTGTTTGCACAGGTCCGGTTCAGGTTTATAAGTACCTGTACTATACATAGTATTGTATGATATGACAAAGAAAGGTTTCAATTTTATTTTTATAGAGAACATTTCTTTATGTGTTCAAACAGTAAAATCTTGCCTTGTTTTTGTAGTTTTTAAATCTTACTTTGACATTAAGTGATCTTCTTTGATATTATCACTGTACAACCAGACACAGTTACTTCCCTTTGTTAAAATTCAGCCATTATTGTTTTCATCAAATGCTGTCCTTGCAGTCGATAATTTTAGCAAGAACGACATTGTTTTTTGCTATTTCAATGAGAAACATTCATGTGTATGTCCATATTATGGAAAAAGGTAAGTCAGTATTGAATTTTGATCATTATATATAATATGGCACACTAACACATTTCTATTACACACAATACGTTTAAAAGAAAAAAAAACACCAATCAAATAAAATCATTTCACAAATCTTGAAGAAATTTTGTCAGCAAATATTTCGTATTTGATGCTATGTTTGTATGAAATTTAAAACTATATTCTTATATAAGTGGTAAACAAATATGAAGTAAACAGTTAATAGCCTCTATTTTCACTATAAAGAGAACCAGGCACAATTGCAGGCCTATATGCATCCATGTACATGTTTACTTAACAGGACTAAAAATGTGCTTTTTAAAAATATTGAAATTACCTTTGGGATTTTCCAGTATATTTTTTCATGCAGCACTAGTTGGCTAGACTATTGACATCGTAGCAATTACAGACCTAGATCACTTTGTGATGTTGTTAATGTATTGATAAGTGTTATGAGCTTCTCCCATTAAACGTGTATGTTTTTTTTTCAGGATGATCATCGCCAAGGGTGTTACAATAAATCCATGGTTGCAGTCTAACAGTATTTTACTAATCCAAACCATAAAGTATAGTACTAATACAACTAACATTTACTATGGAGGTGTATGGTGAAAATGCCTGTGTGTTTTGTAATGATCTTCTTGACAGTGAAGAAACAGTAACTTTAGGAGAAAAAGGCGTTAAAGGAATAGAAAAGGCTGCTGAAGAGAGGAAAGAACTTGTAACAGTGAAAACTGGTCAAAAGGTACATTCTAAATGCAGAAAACAATATACTAATCCAAGGATATTGTCTGTCCTTAAACGCAAAGAAGATTGTGAACCTGAAAAAGTCTGTCTGCGCTCTGAAACTGTATTCTCGTTCAAAGATGATTGCCTGTTTTGTGGAAAATCAATAAACGAAACTTGCAGACAAAGGCAATATACAGAGTACTACAATGTGAGAACAGATGATTTCCAGAATGAGATTTATACAAGGGCAAAAGAAAGAAATGATAACTGGGGCAATGAAATCCTCTCACGAATAGAGTTTTCTCGTGATTTACATGCATCTGACGCAGTGTACCATCAAGTGTGTAGTGTGAACTTCAGATTAGGTCGGGACAAACCGACAGGAGAATGCAGTGCCAAGAAAAAACGCATGTCTGGTAGAACGAGAAGTTCAACACGTGAAGATGCTTTCTTCAAAGTTGTTAATTACTTGGAAGAGAATGATGATGAGCAAATCACATTACAAACATTAGTTGATAAGATGAAAGAATATCTTGAAGGGGAAGACAGTTTCTCACCAAAATACATGAAAACACGATTGCAGGAATATTTTGGAGATGAAATTGTTATTACAACCATTCAAAAGAAAGACAATGTTGTCACATTCAGAGGAAAGGCATCAAAGATTCTACATGACTTCCACTGTCTTCCAACATACGATGATCCAGACCGAGAGAAAATGAAAATAGTTGAAGCAGCTACAAAACTGATTAAAAGTGACATCAAAGAAGTGTATGCCAGTCGTGAAATGTATCCAGCATCAGCTGATATAAGTTCTCCGCAGAAAGGAGTTGAGTACCTTCCACAAACATTACAACTTCTTCTAAGCAATTTGTTTGTTGGAAAAGACACAGATACTAAAGTTGCTGCCATTGGTCAAGCTATAATGCAGGCAACTAGGCCACGTGTGTTGATTGCACCTTTACAACTGGGATTGGGTGTTCAACTTCACCATCAGTTTGCATCAAAACATCTAATCGAGACACTTAGCAACCTTGGATACTGCAGTAGCTACAAAGAAGTGCAGAGATTTGAACAGAGTGCTGCTAAGACAAATGATACTGAAATTCCAGGCTATATTCCAGGACAGTTTGTACAATATGTTGCCGATAATGTAGACCACAATATACAAACAATTGATGGAAAAGACACATTCCATGGAATGGGCATTATCGCCATAGCCACACCATGTGTTAAATCAAAAAGAGTTGTTCCAAGGTTGAAGATAACACCAGGTGAGATTGAAGAACTTTGCAAAATCAGAATCAACTTCTACACTTCAAAGCAGAAACTGGACATCAGCTATGAGCCATTAGTTGATCTTATTGCTGAAGATAAGACATACAACATAGATATCCTATGGAAAACAACATGGCTTCTGAAAGATACAAGATCATCATGGAATGGCACTATGCAAATGATAAACAATTGCGGAGAATATCCAGGACAGTCTTCCATTGTGTTCATGCCAATGATTGATCTGAATCCAAGTGACGAGACCTGCATATATTCTACGTTAATGTGGGTAAGTGAACATGCAAAGAGGTTTAATGTAACCCCAGTGATAACCTTTGACCAGCCACTGTGGTACAAGGCTAACCAGATAATCAAATCAGAGCCAGAGGATAACAACCTAAGCAAAATTGTTGTCAGATTAGGCGGATTACATACGGAAATGAGTTTCCTAGGTACCATAGGATATATCATGAGTGATTCTGGTCTGCATGAAGTACTATCAGAAATCTATGCTGAGAAGGCAGTGAGCCACATGCTGTCAGGAAAAGCAATAGCCAGAGCTGTAAGAGGTCACGGGCTGGTGCACATGGCTCTTCAGTCACTGATTGTGTCTGAGGTGTTTGACTTTGACATGAAACAGGACCAAGCAGAAGATGAACAGATCATTGAAGATTCAAGTGAACATGAAAGCCACAGCAATGAACCCAAAGAAGCAGAAGAACTCTACAATGATCAACTGTTAAATGTGTCTATGGACATTGACAAGGATGATGTGTCTGAAACTGTTGAAATGTGTGTTGCTGAGACCAGAAATAGCGAGCAGAAGATAGACAGTGACTTAGAATGTGCACTCAAACTATTTGATGGAGTATTAGCCGGAGAGATAAGTGTAGAAAATGCATGTAAAGCTGAAGTGGTTTTGAGAATACAGGAACGATTGAATGCTTACACAAACAAAGTAAGACAAACTAGTAGAACAGCTCAACTGTGGATCCAGTATATGGAGATGGTAGAACTTCTCAGAACTTTCGTTAAAGCTGAAAGAACCGGCAATTGGCAACTCCATCTTTCAACACTGAAACAAATGCTTTCATACTTCACAGCTGCTGGGCATAATCTGTATGCAAAATCAGTGTACCTTTATCTGGCTGATATGCAAAAGCTTCCTACAACAAATCCAGAGTTGTATGAATATTTTATGAAAGGATATCATGTTATCAGAAGAAGTGATAGGTATTGGGCTGGACTTTCCACAGATTTAGTCATAGAACAGGTACTTATGAGAAGTCTGAAGAGTGTTGGTGGCCTGACACGAGGTCGTGGTTTGACAGATGCTCAAAGAGCTATATGGATACTCTCTCGACCAGCAACATCAGAGGTTAACGAAGCCATGCAGGCCTTCTGTGGCACACAGTATACTACAAGCGAACAGCACAGCGATACACATATGGCAGCACGGAATAGAGATAGGAAGGACACAGAAGTGATAACAGAGTACCTGTATGTGAGAAACCCATTCAAATGTGAAGCTGATCTGAAGAGCATATCAAGTGGTGTGGTTTCAACAGCCAGTGATGCAGACCAGGCAAAACAGATCGGAGAGAAAGTGGTCAACAAAATGATTGGAAAGTCAGTTAGTGAATTCACATTTAAGAAAAAAGATACTGTTGTGCAGATGAATGACAAAGCGGGTGTCCGTATTGACGGTGAAACAGTGAAGATTGATCACCAATTATTGTTTCAAAGATTAGTAAGTGCTGCAAATCGAACCGAGGAGACTGAACTTCCACAACTCTTCTCCTATGAGTTATGCACACATCCACCAGCATTATTTGAAACACCGCGTCTGATGAGAGCAGCCGATAAACCAGCTCTCGCTAATGCCATGAAAAGTAAAGACAACCCGGGATTGCAGCCAAGTAGAAAAGAGAATGATAAGAGTCATGTCATAGATGGTGGAATGTTGTTACAGTGGATACCGTGGGAAAGTGGTAGAACATATGGAGAACTGTGTGAATCTTACATTCAGTTTGTACAGTCCAACTTCTGTAATGCAATTGTGGTTTTTGATGGATACGAATGTGGACCAAGTACAAAGGACAGTACACATGAGAGACGGGCAACAGGCATTGTCGGGACTGAGGTGAGGTTCAGTGACTCAACAAGGTTCCGAGGCAAGAAAAAAATATTCTTAGCAAATAACAAGAACAAGCAGCAGTTCATTCATCTCCTGTCAGCAAAGATGAACGAAGCAGGAATACAAACCTCACATGCCACTGGAGATGCTGACGTCCTCATCGTCCTTACAGCCGTAAGGTCCTCGATGTCCAGATATACTGTGTTGATTGGAGATGACACAGACCTCTTAGTGTTATTATGCTATCATGCATCAGCCATGTCATTTCCAATTTACTTTCAGCCACGGTCCAAGCCACACAGGGAGGCAGTATCTTGGGACATCCACAAACTGCAAGGACACCTTGGTGTTGATGTATGCCAGAACATACTGTTCATCCATGCCATACTGGGATGTGACACAACATCGAAATTACACGGTTTTGGTAAAGGAGTTGGGCTAAAGCTGTTTGAAAAGAGTGAACCCTTTCGAAGAGCAGCTTCAGTTTTTAACCTGTCTCCAGAAAATGTGTCTAAAGCGGATATCATTGAGTCTGGAGAGCAGCTGCTAGTCAGCCTTTACAAGGGGGTGCATGGACAAACACTGAACACGGTGAGGTTAGCATCGTTCACTGAGAAGGTAGCGAAATCGTCAATTTTCATTGACCCTAAACTGCTCCCTCCAACTTCTGATGCTTCAAAGTTCCACAGTTTGCGTGTGTATTTACAGATACAAGATTGGAAAGGGAACACATCACTAGATCCGACAGAATGGGGTTGGGAAAATGTTGGCAATAAACTATGCCCAACTACGACTGATAGGCCTCCTGCCCCTGCTCATATTATGAAAATTGTTCGCTGTACTTGCCAAACAGGGTGTCGAACTCTAGCCTGTAGTTGCCGTAAAGTTGGCTTTGAATGCACACCAGCTTGCTCAACATGCAAAGGACTAAGCTGTGAAAATTCAATTCAGCCCGAATTAGGAATGGATGTAGAGCCTAATTAGATGGTAATAATTGAAATGCATTATCTTTTATAAAGAGCAGCTGATATATTCTATGTTTGAAACTTGTCCTTATATTTCAAATGTGTACTTTTTTTCTCAGATAATAGATGTTTTTTCACTCAGAAGTTGTTTACAGTCAGAGTAAATGTGGCTCAGATCATAATATTGCAGTGCATATGATTTGTTGCATATATTTGCAACAAAAATGTTAATTTTTAACTGATTCCAGGAAGTTGCATTATTATTTATATTTTCTTTTTACTTTTTACCCCAAATTTCATTGCTTTTACAATAAGAAAAACTAGATAGTGAAGAATTTAGTTATTGTCCCATTTATACAGAATATTTAGTGCATTTATAAATTTGCATACTTGAAATAAGAATTAACAGATTCCAGAATTTTTCATATTTTACATTTTCAGTTTTGGACTTTTTACCCCAAAATAAAAGATTTTTGTGCACTGTGTTTCCCATTCAGAATAATTGAAATATGAAAATGTTTAATAATTTGTCAAATGGAAGTTAATCTGGTGCATTTATTTGCATATTTCAGTAAATAAATACTGATTCCAGAAATTCGCCTTTTTATTATCTTTTTAAACATTTTACCCCAAAATTACAGAAACTTGCCAAATCTGCTCTGATTCAAAATTAATGGAACATAAGTAAATTCAATATTTTATCCCATTGCAGTTGATTTGATGCCTCTATTTGCATATTCATTGTCAGAATAAACGGATTCCAGAAATTCACACTTTTTTTTCAATTTTTGGACTTTTTACCCCAAAAATAGCCATTTTGCGCACTCTGTCAGCGGTAGATTTTTAGTATGTTCAAAGACACATATAATGTGACTTAAATCCATACAAATCAATTCTGTACATTTTTTTTCCCCAAAAAATTTATCTGCCCTGGCCTACTAGTACCACCACTCACATATCTAAACTACTTACGTCTTGCCTTACAGCCGTTCGCAAGCACGTTGTTAAATATTGTGAAAAAGTGTATGAAAATTCAGGAATTAACATTTTTTGGTCTATTAAAAATTCTTCAGAAGTCTTAGACAAGTTTCGTACTTTAAACTTTCATTGCTCTGCAGTTAATACTTACGATTTCTCTACGCTGTACACTTCTTTACCTCATGATTTAATTAAGACCAAATTGATTGCTCTTATTGAGAAAACATTTGCTCGAGAGCAACGTCTATATATTGCATGTCATGAAAGTAATGCTTTTTTTACCAACACATTCTTAGAAAAGTTTACTATGTGGACTTGCATGGATGTTTGTGAAGCTTTACGTTTTCTATTAGACAATATTTACATAAAATGCGGTGACACTTTATTTAGACAAGTAATTGGTATCCCTATGGGAACCAACTGTGCACCATTAATTGCAGATTTGTTTTTATACTGCTTTGAACGTGATTTCATGTTAACTTTATCCCCTTCAAACCAAAGCCACATTATAGAGGCTTTCAATTTAACGTCACGCTATCTTGACGATATTCTAACTATAGATAATCCTTTCTTTTCTCAAATGATCCATCTGATTTACCCTCCAGAACTTACCCTTAATAAAGCAAATAACTGACATTTAAATGCAGCATTTCTAGACATTGAGATCAATATTTCCAATGACAACGTCTCTACTAAAATCTATGACAAGAGAGATGATTTCAACTTTAGTATTGTGAATTATCCATACCTTGATGGTGATTCACCTCGTGCTACCTCCTATGGTATTTACATATCACAACTTACAAGGTTTGCACGAGTTTGTACTAAAGTAGAAGATTTCAATGCTAGAAACCTGTTTATTTCTTCTAAACTGTTACAGCAAGGCTTTCGTTTTCATAAATTAAGAAAGGCGTTTTCAAAATTCTTTCACCGCAATGATTTTATTGCTTCTAAGTATAATAGCAGTATGAAAACACTTATGCAGAAAGGCATAAGCCATCCTGCATTTTATGGAAATGTTTTATACAAGTTAAAGAAGATCAAGGGTCTCAATAACTTTTCTGACCACTTTACAAAACTTATCAGAAAATGTATTGCAGACGGTTACAACCCGGGAATACTTCGATGTACTGCATTGCTTGCAATTGACCCTTTTACAGTCAAGAACTTGCATTGCTTTTAAATTACACGATGACCGGACAGGTCGTTGAGACTATATGAAAACGGTGACTTAAAGCCATAATTGGACAGTCACTGTTGGATTTCTTGTCTCTTCATCTCTCCAGTCGTGCCCTATATAGGTGGGACAACTTGAGCAGTCTCCATACCCTTTACGTGAGATTGCACAGTAGGTATAACATCGGGATTTTTTTAATCTTTATCATATATAATATGTCAACTGCGGATAAATCCTCGGCGTTTATAATATGTTTTTAAACGATTAACTCTAAACAATACTACGTTTTATTTTGTTGATTTTCTAAAATTCTATTGTTTCTTCCATATTGTTTACATTTCACTTTTGACACTTTTGGCATATGACGTCATGGCATTTATGACGTCATTATATGGTTCTTATAATATATCAGCGCTTGTACTGCTTTATTTTATTTTAAACTACTTTCTCATTTGGAATTTTTTGGTTGCCGAGGCTTTTATCTACTGTAAATACTGTACATATGTTCATTATATCTGTTTTAACTCCCGATGCAGGTGCTTACTGTTAGTTGTGTCACTTTGACGGGATACTTTTATTTACACTGTTTGTTTGATAGAAAAACCGTCAGGAAGTGCGAGGTTGGAGCGCTCCACAAACCAGGTTTAAGCACCCCAGTTGGCCCTTTTGCCGACTGACCGTTCCAAGGCGGTAACTGATGGTTTTTCTTTTTGTGTGTTATGTCTCGTCTCTGTGTTTTTTGTCACATTTACATTTACCTTGTCTGCCTTGGTCTGCAGGTAGATAAAATTTAAATATCTGTGAAAATTTTGATAGGACCTTTTCTTATTTACCTATGTTATTTATTACAGATTTTAAAAACCAAATATTTTTATTTCGTATTTTAAGAGATATTTATTGGATAATGCTTACTTACTTTGATAACAAAATACGTCTGTTCAATGCCGATATAAATAAGTATAACACGGTAAAAATATGTTATATTTGGCATTCTTAACTAGGGATGTTTACGAATATTCGAATATTCGAATATTCGAATAACAAGTTGCTATTCGAATAGAGATTTTGGGATTCGAATATTTTATCATTTTTATTTCACTTTTGTTAAGTTCGAAGGAAAATTGAAAAAAAACATTTCTTTAGTTGATGGTATTGTCTCCCAACGACTTAAGACGCTAGCGATATGTGATCGCGCTCGTTCTAAGATAGAGGAGGGTAGGTCATGTCTCCTGATAACGAATTGCCATCTGGTTAACAGCATGAAATCACCTTAGCGCGAACAGCCCCTTCTCTGCCCCCTCTCCCAACTAAACCCAGTCACATTACCATACAGCTGTGGAAACAGTTGCCAAAATAAATAAACACACATGTCAGTTCAATGCTGCGGCAATAAGCTACAGCAATTACATAACACTGACTCTACCCAGCTTCGGTCGGGATAGAGTGTAATAATTACATTATATAAGGCTATATGATAACAGTCCACCAGAACTTCTTTTATTTTTTAAAAAAAGCACAACTAGATCACTGTCAAACTAACTTTAATTGCAATCACTTTCTGTTTTCGTCACTCTATTTCATACTTGTCATTTTATTCCTATACAATACCGCGACATCTGTTATTTTCACCGCGATTTTCTGTTCTCTGTTTTTGCTTCGTTCTCTCCGAATAACAAAAATGTTAATCTACATACTTTTTTATTGTTCGTCATAGGTTTACTTAACACACTTAAAACTCACAAGCTTACAATTTTAAACATTCTTTATATATATCTGTTGGTACTTCATCAGTTTATCAACAGTCAGGTAATCTTGACACCAGCCAATCACAGTAGTTGTCGTCATCAAATGGTTTTGTTTACCCTCGCCTTTTACCCATAGGCATATGGCGAGCAGGTTCGTGATTGTCACTTGTGTATTGGTAGCGAAATGTCTCTAATGAGAGACATTACTGGATAGTTTCCCCTGAATAATCCCTAAATGCAAGTAGGTCCTTTCATTTGTTTTACTCGGTTTTTATGCTTGTGCTCTTTGAAGTGTATGTTGACTTATCTGCCTTTCTTGTGATACGCTGGATACCAATCATCAACAAACACTCCCATTTTCTTTTTTAAATAACAAATCTCTATAAGTATGTAAATGGATTTTAAGCTTAGATTTATGCAAAAGTAAGAAATTTCACTGCGATAAAGTCCAAGAACTTCAACCAAAAGGACCTACCTACTGTTCGGAATACCTCGGATATTATTTAACAAGGGAGACAATTTCAATTTCACCGATGTACCCCATTAACATGTTATTGCTTCGGGTTAACGCCCTTAGCGATATTAGCCAATCATAATTAAACATCTACCCGACCACCAACCAACCAAGACCGTTAATTGGCTGTTCACTTGAGCGATTTCCCTTAATAAAACCTTCGTGGTTTTACCTACTTGTCTTACAGTCGATCCATTATCACCTGCATTTTGTCCTTTTGAAAATGCCTCCTTTAATCATTAATGTATTTTATAAGATTAGTTCACAAAACATAATTGACTGTTGTTATACATTGTTTGCGGTTAGTAGAGTAAAATATTAAAATTGTGAGCTATTTTGAATGTGTTGTACAGTTTCATCTGATAAAAATATGATATGGTTTTATTAATTCGATATGTTAACATTAAAAGGAGCTTAAGTAGCCCTTTTAATACGTCATATGTTAAAACAATTAGGTAATTAAGTAAGCAAATGCCTTTAAATTGTAAAGGTTATTACACGAAGTACAACACGTAACAAAAAGACATCCAAGTTTAAGGTGACTAATTAATAATGTATATATTATACGGGAGTTTGCAGGTCATCTTAACATTGGTTACTGAATATTTTTTATAAAAGTTTCAATAATAATGATTTTAATAATAATAATAATAATAATAATAATAATAATAATAATAATAATAATAATAATAATAATTGTTAAGTAAAAATGACACTGTTTACGTATTTACCTGCATTATTCACTGACAGTATTCTCTTGCAAATTACCGCTGACCGTGTAAAGAAAACACCCCGTCTGGTCCTTCACTATAAACAGGATAATGGCGGATTGATAATATTGCCGTTTGTATTTCAAAAAGAAGAAATCGTCGTTTTAAAATTAAACGCTATGGTAAAATCATAAATCTACCGCCGCTTCTGCATTAAGTAATCCTAGCAATGTAAATTATGGCCAGAAATAAACATTTTACAATGAATAAACACATTGAACGTAATGGAAAATTACCTTGTTATGTGCCACTGTGATATAAATTCGTTCCGAATTTTCGAATATGATTCGAATACACGTTACGAATATTCGAATATCGTTTTGGGATTCGATTTACATCCCTATTCTTACTTCAATCAACGTTTGACACATGTCTTACAATATACCGGTCCTCGCCCTTAGTAACTGTAGCTAACTGATCATCTGACTGATTGAGTGATAACCTTCTCAATTATGAGAAATGGAAGGATGTTTATCCATTTAGCGATTAAAGGCTGTGCAGTTTCTTATGAAATGGCAGAAGTGCTTCCTTTAGTTGGCGATTAAAAGCCCTGTAGTTTCTACACACTGGATGTTGAATAAATATGCCCTGCATTTTAGGCGAGTTCTTTTAAATGAGTAAATTAATGGCCGCTTTCTTATATGGCGAATATAGCTGGTTGAGAATTGGGAACAGTCCACAACATCGGGCTAAGCCATTTTGTGAAAATCAGGAACAATAAGTAAGAAAAAATGTAAAATCTGTCTTTAAAAAAAGGATAGAGCACATACTACCACACATTTCAACTATTTTGAATCAAAACAATTGTAAAGTGCGTTTGGATAATATCATATATATCCTATTAAATGTTTCAAAACGACAACTTAACTTTAAACATTTTTGTTCAAGAAAATTACATGGGATTTTAAATGTCAAATTTAAGATTTAGATTTGCGGGCATATTTTGTTTAGGCATACAATATAGTTTATATTTCGATTCACCAAATGAGCAACATACTTCCCTAACTCAAACGCCGAGTGGGAAACAAGTGTGACATAATTGATAACACCCAATGAACACTATCTGCTAAGAACCTGTACTAAAGAAGTAACAGCCTTGAACAATTTGCCTAAATAGTTTTACGACTACCATCTTCTGGTTATCAGGATATTTGGGAGAGGGTCGCACTGGAAGCCTCTTATCCGGTTACTAACATCGTTACCAGTGGACAATGTATGCCCAATATTTAAATTCACAGAATCGCATGTTTGCATTGTCAGGGTTTTGAATCTAGTATTCATTATTGTAGTGTACTTTTAATCGAGTATCTCGTAAATCTGCGAGTTCTTTGTTTGATTTAATTCATTTTTATTCTAAATAGTAAATAAGAAAAGGTCCTATCAAAGTTTCCACAGATACTTAAATTTTATCTACCTGTAGACAAAGGCAAACAAGGTAATTGTAAATGTGACAAAAGCCATTGTCAAATAAATAAAACCAAGTTTTAGAAGTGATATATAAAGAGATTTACATGAACTCAGCTTACCAAATGTGTTTATATTTCTATGTTTAATATATCATAGCATGTTCTTTTTTATTGAGTAATAAATATTTTCGCTTGTAAAAAGAAACGTTTCCGAGAAAAATGCGACGCTATAGATACCGTAATACAGAACTCTGAAACATGTCTAATTCATGTACGGACATTTTACCGTCTGCATTCACGGTTTTATTGCTGTAATCATAAAGGACATTGAGAATATCATTGAATTATTGATAAAATTACCTTGTATTTCATTGTATGATTCCCATGGACATATTAGCACTTGGTTCGATCGATAAGTCAGATTTTTACGCAAAGTTATCCTTAAAACAGATAAAACCAAAGAAAGGAAAACTGTTTGCTTCTATTAATCGTGTTCAAAGTGCTGTCATTTTGTTGGTGGATTTCAGTTCCATAATGGTATCCTGCAATGACCACTGTCTACCCAACAAATTCAATTTAAGCAGACTGTGTCATAACAGCTTTATACACTACGGATAGTGGTATTCAAACTTCGGACTTGTTTTATTGACATGCCCCTCCTGATTACAGCATTAACAAATAGCTGGTCAGACATTTTACTGAATGATCCAACACGTTTATCATATAAATTCAACTTCAAGGAAATAAGTCAACATTGCTGGTAATTGAATAACAACACTGTTCGTATAGGGCATTATAGTGGGCGTTTTAGAAATGCTTATTTGTAAACACAACCGTTCAAATTTCAAACGAAAGTGCATTTTTTTAATAAATGAAGAAAAAATCTAGCATTTAAAGTTTTTTAAAATATGTGCGGATGATAAGAGGCAATTTTCTTTAGAAATAACGTCATTGTCATTTGGTTGTAATGTTTTAAACATAATTGAAATAACGTGTATCAATAACGAGATTTGGCGCATAGTTATTGCGATTACAATTTCAATACCAACTTAAATGAATCATTATGCTTATATTAAAGATGCCTAACCCTAACAAGCTCGTTTTAATCAAAATGAACGGTGTTTACTATAGTACTAAATGTAGTTACACAAACGTTCTTAGCCTTTTCTGTATGCATAGAAAAATATGATTTAGCAGAGTATATGTATAACCGAAATGGTTATTTTTTACTGCAGAGAAGAATTCATAAGATAATTGTGTCAACCAGACAGTGCAGTGATACGTAAATATGTAGGCGAATTATTCAATTCAAACTCTAACGAACTCGCATACATTTCAATATTTTAAAATTTTCCTGTTCAATTTCCTGTACAGTTCAAAAATATTGATCTATTGAAATTATTAATGGAATTTATACAATGGATTTACAGTACAAAATGCAAATAGTATAACATTTCAATTTGTTCTTGAATTTTAAGAAATGAAAAAATCGGTGATAGGTGAAGTCGTAGGTGTCTGTTCATTTGTGTCTTGTTGTTACAAAGAATGTATTCTTGTATTTGTCGATTGTTCTTTGGAATAAATATTTCATTCTTTATAAAAAGGAATATGAATTGATAATAAAAATAGAGTGTGTGCTGTGCTAGATAGATGCCTCATTCGTGTTCCTTTGAATATTAAATTATTGTATCATGCTCGGTCCATATTGCTGACTGACCGTTCCAAGGCGGTAACTGTCGGCTTTGCTCTTTTTTAACATATTTGTTCTTCTATTTTAGACCGGCATGTGAATACCTTTGTCGTGTGCCTCTTCATACTTTAGTAATTTAGTAATATCATAGGTGTTTGTCATATATTCCTATTCCTGAGAAGAAAATACAGTTAAAATGACATTCCCAACCCCATCCCGCGCAAAAGCTATATGCATGACATCTCATCTTGAAATAAAATATACCTATCAGTTCTTTGCATATAAATTTTCTAATGATTACTTGTTCAATGCCTGCAACAACATAATTGACCAGCCAGATGTTCTTAAACTCTAACACGACTTAATTGCCACCATGAATGTAATGTGTCAGTTGATAATACATTTTGGATACGATGTGGATTTCTTTTACCTTATTTCCTTTAACAAATTAGTACACACACGTTTTAAAACGGTCACTGGTCGGATATGCTTCATACAATAAAATGGAATTTATCTTCAAACGCCGGAGCTATTTAACATGTCTTAACTCACCTGTGACTACTTAATTCACCAGAAGCGCAGCCGTGTGGAGTAAATTACCAAATATAAAATAATTTATATATCATTCATCCTTTAAAAATACAGACAGCTCAGTTGCAGTTGAGAACGCTTGCACGAATAAATGCATGCATTTGATAAATTGGTTGTAAAATATTGGTCTTAAATAAGTCGAATTTGTGGCATATAGTCTATCATGCAATTATATCAAATCAATGAGACACGTATGCAGTGTTCGGTATTGTCGGATGAGCAATTATTTTTTTAATACGATTTCTTACAGATTACAGTTAATGAAATATGTGTAGCATAAAGTCTATTTATTTTCTTGACTGCTACATTGGATGTTACAATTTACTGTTTCTTCAGATACTTTGTCAGTTGGACAACTTTTAGTTCAATTAAGCTTTGCTATTAGAATATTAGACCAGTTATTGTAATAACGTATATTTAAATAAAAACAATTATTCACGTAAAAGATTGAAAAGTGTTTATAGCTTGTCATATTTCAGTTTCGCATCATCACGACATATCTGTATATCAGATCGTTATATTAAGATATTATTTATTATCATTTTATCTCCATTTAACAAATTATAAGGAAATGAGATTAGATGATGCATGCATTTAAGGAAAATAAGGCTGTCGTTTACGTTCGGTCGGAGGAGGGTTATGAAAGGCAACACAAGATGCAAATGTTGTCTCCAAGCATCCCTCCTTAAGGTTTATGTCATCACCAGCAGCATGTTGACTATCGAGACAAGCAGGTCATTTAATGTACTGACGGACGAATGCAAATAGTATGTTTACTTTTCATAAATCCTTCTTCATTCAATGTAATATCATCCGGTGCATATAATGTTTTATTAATATTTATAAGATTATATAGACAAGATAACGTCTTCACATATAAATCTTATTTCATGACATTTCTGTGCACTTGGCTAATTACATTTTAGGACTTCTAGTTATAAGATTCCTGTTTGTAAGATGCTCGAAATAGCTGTGATGATAAATATAGTTTTACTCAAATAATTTAGCGGATCTTTTTAAGCATGTGATATATTTTTCTAAAATGCACTTATAAATCTTAAAGTTAATAGCGCTCATTTGTTCAATTTTGTATAATAATAAAATATATATCATCATATATTTTTAGATGCCAATCATTTTCATCTAAGAGATTCTTAAACCGTTGATTTGCAATTTTTAGATACTTTAGAAAGTATTGTCAATTTTGAGTAAATAAATATTAGTTGCCCTAATAGGTTGTGTAAACTCTGTTATGTCTTGTTTTATGCCGATTCATGGTAGACTTAAGAAGTCGAATATTTATTGTGTTAAATCGCTCGCTATGTTTATTTTATGCTGACATCATCACCGTCTTATGAAAAGTTATACACGTTATACTAATTCATAACCAATCATATATCATGAACACGTTAGATCCAACTACAAGAAACACCTTTTACTGTCATCATTTATTGGTGAAGGGCTTTTGATTTATTAACACCTGTTCTCAATATTTAGTCCCCTTTCTGAAATGTATGCGTATAACATTTTTTAAGGTATTCGAGTTATTTCTATTTGCCAATGCGTACTTTCACGGAAGAATATTTTTGGCATAACGGTCAGTTGAAGACTGGGGAAGGAACCGAAACAAATGCCGAAACAACCATTCTTGTACGACAGTTCTTTCGCTCAAGACGTGCTCTATCTAAATATGCAAATTCGAACAAAATTAATTGTTAAAAGACCCGAAGAAAGCCCATCGTCTAAATGTCAATATGAATAATTGTAAAACTAGAATTTTTGTTACACTGTGCATTTATATGTATTAGGTTTGCTGTTATCTAAGCATGCACCACTGGCTGCGCAAAATGTATACTATACTTACATTCAGCCAGCTGTAACAACTTAATTTCCAAAGACAGGACTATATGTGATGTTTGAGTGGGAATCTAGACAAGTAGCAATTTCCCCCTTCGAAATAACCGATCAACTATAGTCAGGGTTAACCAGTTGAGACAGAAATGATATTTTATTATAGTATGTATGTTATCGTAGGATCAACAATATGAATGTTGAAATATTGTCCCTGTATACGAAGACAACAAACGCAATGATATATTCATTAAAGACAGCTAGTTAGCTTAGTTCGTTTTAGACGTTGTGTATAATTACTCAACCACATAAATACTTACAGGACGTCCATTTTATATAACTGTTCATCTCTAATCACAACTTTCCTGAGACATACGATTTTGACATTCACTATCACTTTGAGACAACAACTCTTAACTTAAATTTTATAATGCACTGGTTCGAAATTAACTAGTATTTCGCCTTTCATTCCAAGACGGTAACTGTCGATTTCCACTTTTTGTAAATGACTCATTACAGATTTGTTCTTACATTTACATTTGGCTTGATTGTGTATACCTTTTTCCTGTGCCTTTTCCAATTTGTGTACATGTTGCAATGCTCATAGGACTTTGCCATAAATGTTCTTATTTATTGTAATAGTATTAAAACTCAATATTCTGGAACAATTATTAAACAATGTGGGCATAATTGTTATTAAATGAAATGAAATTGTCCTTTATAACCCTAGTAACATAAGGTAACTGGTTAATCAACATCAGTATAATCTCTCTGCTGACTTTCTTCATTTTGGGCTAAAATAAAATAACAACCTTGGCTTTGTTGTAGATAACTGGTCTTTTAGGATAGACATGGCAACCCACGGCATAATGTGCAAGAAATACACATTCATACAAGATAACAATTCATCTATACATAAATGAAATTAAATAAAATAGGCATAATAAATGAATATTTCAGTGGAAATTTAACAACGTCGGGAAAACCTGCAATATGTAGGTTCTAAATTGAGAAACAAACTCACTTATGATAGATTGACTGATTATCCTGTACAAATTGGTCATCAATTAACTTTCAAATGTTCAATATGTAAGAGTACAATATGGTGTTTATATAAACTCCTAACTCTGTGAAGGTCGTTGACTTCAATATGTTTCCGGGGTCTCGAACAGAATATCCTAAAGCTTTGTTATAATTGAAACAGTTAAGCCGTTATATATTATATCCGAATAAAACAGATTGTCTTAAACTTTAGGATTTTTAACTGTTTGTGTGTAGTGTGTCAGAAAGCACTCACTTTGAATATTATATAAAGTTCGAGACCTAAATATCATTTCGGCGAAATTCAGAATTTTTGTTTCCAAGCATAGGATGTACCTTTTAAAAGGAATAAAATACCGCTGAGTTGTTTTACATTGTATATATTCGTGACTGTCACACTACCTTTGACATCACTTATTGAAATGGCTTTGGAAAATAATCTCAGAAGTGTAAAGTTTTAACCTGTAAGTCTGTCCATAAACCCTTAACCAATGTGTGTTGCCTTCTTACTATGAGCTTTTTTCTGCAAGAATCGAATGTTCTTCCCTTTTGAGTATGTCCGATTAATGTGCAAGTTGTGATTCAATATAATAAAGCCTGTGTGAACACATATTTTAAGACGTTTAGGTTGCAATATTTAAGTTGTTTAAATTCCTTGATAATATCGATGTTACACTTATCAACAGTTGTCAAAACAATAACAGTGAATTAACATGTTTTTACATTACATTTTTGTAAACTGATAAATGAACAACGCTCACAGCCACATCAATGTTAGCTGAAACACAGACCAAGCCACCTTGCACGTTATCCAGCCTGTGTGAAATCAATTGTCTTTATTATTTTACCGCTTAGACGTCATTTTCAGACATGCAATAAGCGAGTCTTTTTGGTGCGGGAGACTCTAAATGGTTCCCGTTATCCTAGATTTATTTTCTAACGTCAGCCAATTTGCAATCATTGATGGCCATAATGAGCCGTTGTATTATGTTTGATGTGATGGAAACCAATTTATATGCGTGTTTGTCTTCTATGAAATCTATGAAATAAGGCATCGCTTATACAATCTTTGTGCAACCTAATTGATAATTTGGTTTTTCAATTAGGATGTCATGGTAAAACATTACTTTCTTTTGCCACTTTACCAATACTGTCGTCTCCTTGATCCAATTTCTAAGAGATTATAATTAAAAAAGAAATAGGAATACAAGAGAATTTTAAACGAGATAAATCCTGATGACGTTGTCTACGAATAAAAAGGAAAAAACAGATGGCATGTGCATGCTAAATGAGATTTTGGCCCTACGCTCAAAATAAGTTTCAGCTTCCATAGGAAGGAGCAGCTTGTGCTGACAAATATAGGAAATAAGATAAAACCATTTCGAGAACTCTCATAAATTGTGAATTTTCGCAGTAAAAACATTAAGAAAACTTAAGGAGGCAGAGAAAATGGCATTAGAGACATCTAGGTCGATGATTAAGGTCCTTTCTTTTGATGATTTATGCGAAAACCAGTTTTGATTTTATCGTTTCTCTGTCATTCTATTATACACATTTAATGTTATCGAAATGTGATGCTTATGTCCTAAACGTATACGCTTTTAGTTTATGTTATTCGTTTACATAAAAAGAAAGAGCTGTTGTGAAGGTCGCATATTGTCAACGGTAATGCAATTATGAACGTACACTTAAATTAAGAAGTGTGCATATATGCATCGGACAATGCACACAGTGAGTGAATTTACTATATAATGAATATATTGTAAACGTGGAAATTGATCTTTATCTGACCACACTTCTTAACCTTTCTATGATAACCAATATGACCCTGACCTAATGTAAGCACGAAACGTATAAGAGCTGTACAACAATATGGTTTTCTTGGTAGCTATGTTAGATATTGCGAATGGGAATCAAATTAAGGTTATGGAAAGACTCATTCCTCAGGTCATTAGCATTTAATATTATTCTTTAGCTTTAATGGCATTCTGTTCCGAAAGAAAAGAAGAAAAGTTTTTAATTTTTTTTTTTTTACTTTTGATCAACTTAACGATCTTAAAGATTGCATTTTATATTTTATCAAATAAACTTACTTCATGAAATTTGGTAATGTTATGGTTGTGTATTTTATTTTTAATTTAAATAAGAGGCGACCAGGCTAGCTTTGAAGATTGAAGAAACTACAAATGTCTAACATGAATGCCTACGGAATAGATCAAGTTATACCAAACTTATATGTATGCTTTATTTTACTGACCATTTTCCTTCTCATTTAATTTTCACGCTAGATGAAAACTGTTAACTATAGAACTGATTGATAGAAAGATTGGAAAACATAGTATTCCTTTTCCGATAAAACAGAAGAAAGTGATGCATTTTCCATTTATAAATAGTGTTCATAGTGCGACGCAGTTGATATTCATACCGTTAGCCTGCAATGGCCATACTTGACCGAAAGTACAGATTAGGCAGACTGTACCATTACAACGTCTTACACCGTGGATATTGGTTTTCAATATTCTTAATAACATTGTGGCGATAATCTCTGTTGTCTTTTTATTAAATATTATAACATTATTTAAATACAGATAAATAGGTGCACGATAAGTACAATGCAGGAGATAGCCGTCAAGATGTAAAAGTTCACATCCTGCAAACTATTATGTTGTATTTCTTTTTTATTTTTTCAGATTTTATCCTCTTTTACTTTTTGGACGTATTTTTCTTTTGTTTGCACTAGGTACCATATGTAACATATTAAATTGAGCAGTAGTCTGTCAGCGTCATTATGTCGTTTTATACAAATTAATTTTTATTATTATAAATAAAAGCATAGATTCTATATCTGACAGAAAAGGCGCATTTGATGGCGAAATAAATGAGAAATCGACATCCTATATATCAGCCGTGCACAGAAGCAAAAAGAATCAGTTAAGTTTACAAATACATGTATTTACACAGAGTTCTATCTTGAAGATTAATACTTCACCAAGGCCGTCTTGGTTGTATATGATTTCTCTCGAAGATATGTGTGTTAAAGTTTAGTTATAGTAGAAGCAACGACTCTCAGAAGATTTAATTTTTCAAATGGGGGAAATACGTGTTATCTCATGAAAGTGTTATTGTTAAAATTTTACGAAGCGACATCTGTGAAATAGCATATTAACAATTTACATCAACTATCGAATGCCAAAGTGCATTTAAAAAGAAATTTTAGTAAGAAGAGTGCTATTGAATTTAAAATATATTCGCAATTGTAAATTCCTTTACTAATCAAATTCACAGTGTGGCGAGACAAACGATTTTTGAACGTTTTGTGTGAAGCGTGTTAATAAGCCATAACAATCCTGTTAGAGTGTGAAAACGTTAAAATTCGCGTGTTGTATTTGAACAGTTTATCATATAGTTTTGAAATGCCGATATCGTCCGGGCATTTAAGTGGCTCGATATTATAAGTTTGTAATCAATCACTATCAGTCCGTCTTCTTTCGTTCAATTTATAAACAATTAAATCAATTTAACTAGATTTGTTGGGCATGTCGTGTGCGAATTATATAAATCATCTTAAAAAATCCAATATTAATGGTTACTGTTTCTTCAATTGGAAAAGACGAAAATTTCCGCGGTAGTACAATTCGAGAGCTTTTCTGACTTCTCTGTACTCACACTTTCCTCGTCATTTTGCTATCTAACAATGGTGTACATTATTGAGTAGTGTTTGTTTCTGCTGCATGATGCCTTTTACCTGCTGGTTTTGAAAATTACTTTAGTGGAAAAATATCAGTTTTTCTTAGAGTCAATTGCAAAAAAACTTTGAACCTGTTTAACGTAGAATCTGATCTTCAAAATCTGCCAGCATTTAGTCTCCATTTTGTCACCGGTATTTCCTTTCTTATGTTTGAATATTTCTTGCATTGACCTGACATTTGCATATCTTTGTCAAGTGATTTTTTAAGTTAAATCAATATCATAAATCTCAACGGACCTTGTTATCTTTCAGAATTCACGATCACTATACTGTTACTCTCATTCAAATCTCCCATTGCATGTTATATTATTGTTATTAATACTTAAGGCATTGTCTGTTAATTTGACGCACTTCGGACAATGGTTCTTAAGTTCTATCTTACTGAAAACATACAAATAAAAAAAAACATTTCACTTATCTTCTGGTGTTTTATCTGTAAAATATGTCATCGTCACTAATTTCCGTCATGATTTTTCATAAATTGTCTTACTCTCCTTACCAGATTATAAAATGAACATTGTTGTTACAAAGGACGCCACTGCGCCTTAATCTATCCCAGCAATGGCATTGAAGTAAGTATTAATTGTTAAAGAAACATTATTGGTTGGTGTGGGTAAACAAGAGTTCAGGAATCAATGGTCCTTATTGCTCTTTATAATGAATGAAAGCTGGACATAGTAAGCTTCATGTTGCTTGTTTCCTGGGAGTGTACCCTGTTTATTTAAGAAATAGCTGGCAGTCTGACAGGAAATGTAAGTGTAGACCGTCGTATCAAAGCTTAACAAGCAGAAAAGACTCATTACAAAAAGTATGGTCGGAAGACCGGCAGTCATAGATTGCAGCTCCCATTGATGTGGATATATGACCAGCAATGAATTATATGTTTTATATGCAATTTATGACGGATAAGTTCAAATAGACTTAACTGCCGCCTGCGGTTATTGACTTCACACTTCGACTAACATTATTTGTGTGTGATGTTTCGGCATTAGGTTTCTGTGAAAGTCTGAAGAAGGCATTTAAGGTGCAACTTTTATTAAAAATGTGCAATTATGTTTGCCTTTGATTAATTGCAAAAATAAGCAAACAGCACACGAACTAAACAGGCAAAATTAATACATTCAGTAGCTAATAAGATGGTACTTTTATTTTCATTTTCTTGCAATACGTTTAAAAACAAGTCGCAAATAGACGAAGTCAAACGGTATAGATATTAAATGTTTAATTCAAGTGGTAGTTTTCGGATATAGATATTCTTTAATTAAGGTATTGATTGAAAGATTTATTTTGTATTTATTTTCACATTTTCGGTGTAATGAAAATACTTATATATCTCGTCTTTCTTGGCAAAAAAACAATGCTGTGATTAACGTTTACTTTCAATCAGCTTACTTAATAAGCTACATTTTCTCTACACAAACAGTCTAATTAATTCTGATTAATATTGTAAATAGTGTGGAAAAATAAACACTAACATAATGGTATATCAACGTTAACCATGTATGTCTACATATATCTGGATATTTAATCGAATCAGTGCCAGCTTTGGCAAATACAATTCACCGATTTTCTAACAATCTACAATTTATACAGAAAATGTCTGAGTTGGCGCTGGTCAATTAGGAGTTTTCTCAATTCAGTTACATACAAGGTCTAGCACATTGAGAACATCTCGATTGGTTTTTCTTGTATAAGATGTACACTCGGTGTTAAAAATGTAAAACAAACGAAAACATACATTCTGTCATAAAAGCACCATATTGTAACTTTTCGAAAGTTTTCTTGTTTCTTATATTGTCAAACTCAATTAGCCAAACTGTTTAAAAAGACAAATATGACTCCTTTTGATGCAAAAATATGCATTCTATGACTAAAACCACAAAACGTATCGTCGGCACTTACACTAACAATGACATTAGAAAAACATTTATATAAGAGTGACAGACAACCATTGCAACTTAAAGTCGTAATCACTTTTCACTCGATTACAACATAATATAATCAATATGATTTTAAAACTGCTGATCGAAAACTTGATTATCATTTCCTTGTAGATGAAGAGACAATGTTAATGATGCCGTCTTTTGAGAATCTAGAAAGAACGCAATGTCAAAAGTTTGCGACACATTCCATTTTTGACATTAACATGCTCGTGATGACGATTGGAATCGACCAGGGGATGTTTGGGACCAACCCACAACGGCATTTGTTGATGCTTCTGATTGCCACTCTCCCATTCGATGAATTAGAAGCCATTACCATTGACATCTTTGATCTTGCTTAAGTTAATATTTTCCTTAAACAAACGCAATCTTCATCCAACTACAGTTATATGTGTTCATTTATGTTGTTTTATGGAATAAAAATAAGAAAATAGGTAGACAGAAGGAAGACAGGATGCAGCAGTTTTTATTTCATGCGAAATGCAACTTTTCGGTTTTGCAAGTAAATTGGGTTTAATTTGTCTAAAGACTGATTTTTATGCTCTCCCTTTTGATCAGGGAGTATAGATCCCAATTCATATAAAATTCCAATATATATGTAGTCTGTAAACACATGAATCGTAATTGTCTAAAAGATTTTCAGCCTATAAACTTTCATTTTATCAACTTACATTTATCAATTAGTTATATATAGTGTTTCTGCATTTTAGTATGGATTACAAAACCAGTTTATATTTTAGAGCCATAAGTACGACACGTTATCCTTTCGCAGTGTTTTGCATTGCGCATACGATTTATTTGTAATTTATGGTGTTACGATTGTAGATTCGACTTTTGACGATAAATGAGATTAAATTTCTTTAAATTATCAGCCTTGATAATATAGTATTTTCTGTAGAAATATTCTGCATGTCAAATCCAATACCAACTGGCTGAGCATATTCATTGTGACAGGCTGTTAAGAAATTAATATTTTATTGCCCTAGAAGCCTGGGTCTGAGTCCTGCCTCCGAGCCATGGCAAACACATAGCTATAAACATGTCAAAAAGTGTATCGGATTTTATAAGGAACATTTTGACAAGAATTCATACAGTAAGAATTGATGAACATGCATTAAGTTGTGGGTCAGGTAATGTGTTTAGATATAAAATGTTTCTTCTTGCCTTGTACAGAACACTGAAAACGACTAAACATAAACGAAAGTACGATAATATTTAAAATTTTAAACGATTCGACATTTCAACAAACATTTAGCCGACTTAGCCAGAACAATATTTAAAACATTTAAATTTACATATTTTATATATTAATTTATATACACTTGTTATTTGAAGCTACGCCTAGTTCATTCTTGACACAATTGCATCGAGCGACAAAACCAAACCAACACTTCTAAAATTGTATAAAATATTGTATAAAACGTTAGAACATGCCACACTTCGAACAAAAAATATACATAAATAAGTTCTATATTCTATAATAATGATAGCTAAAACATGCATGTTTATGGAAACGTCATATTCTTTTGCAATTTAGAAATGCGTAAAAATGGTTTTGTTTTACTTAGGAAATTGGAAACAAATAATGTCACTTCTTGCTCAAAACATTTCGCATGTTTGAAAGTGAATTAAAAAGAGCTGTATAAATCGCACTGTTGGATATGTGTCTACCTAAGAAAGGTGCCGGGATATGAAATGCATTTTGCTTCTTGAAATAGTTCCGTCCATGCCATAGCTACACAATTAATGAACCCGATATATAAACGTGCTTTAACCCTAACTTTGATACAAATATACGATACATCGCCAAAAGGTCCAAATTATTTCAGTTGATCTGTCTGAGACTTTTCCGGCAATTGCTCATGGCAGCAGCTCAGAATTGATAATATGGTCGATCTGTCTAAAGATTTTCCGGCAGTTGTTCACATTGGTGATACGCATGCTGCAAGGAAAACTAAAATCAGTTGTTTGCCTGGCTAAGGAAAGGTGCTGATTCACAGTGTTTTTAATATGGATGGAATATAGAATAAATTTCGAGTGAATGGAACGGTAACTGGAAATTGGTTTGAATGTTAGGAGAAAAAGACGGGATACAATGAAATAAGAACAGAAAACAAAACTAAGGAATGGACGTGACATAAATATTTGTTGAAATGAAGGAAAATGCATGAACGTTAAGCAGACAAAACCAGTACACAAACATAAAACTTAGAAATACTTATAAAATGAAGCCAAATAAAACATAACTTAAGAATAAAAGGGGGTAGAACCATGCAGTGACAGATAACAACACAAAAAAATGCATATGAATAAAAAAGGGTGAGGCATAATCGTTTTTCTTTTCGTTGCTTGCATTTGAGAAACTCGTCAGGAAGTGCGAGGTTAGAGCTCTGTAAAACCGGTTTAAGCACCCCAGTCGGTCCATATTGCCGACTGACCGTTCCAAGGCGGTAACTGTCGGGTTTGCTCTTTTCCTTAAATGACTCATCACAGATTTAATCTTACTTTTCGCTTGGCTTGCATGTGAAATACCTTTGTTCTGTGCCTTTTCGGAGTTTGGTATATGTTGCAATACTCATAGGACTTTGTCATATATTCTTATTGGAAGATAAGCAAGAATGAAAAAAAACAAATAGGATCTAGTAGAGTTCTTTTCAATACTACCATAAAACTTGCAGTGACTGTATATCTTGAGAATACATCTATTTGAATTAAAAGATCAATTTTGTTCATCACTTTAATCATTTGTTCCTGATTTAATGAACCGTGTTGCTATCTGCTTACTGCTCATGCAGTAGATTCTTATGTTTCCCTGAGGATTTGGTAATTTATATAAGAAAGGTGAGCCGTGTTGGATCTTACAGCAAATATGTCTCGACAAGTATCGTCTAATCAAATAAACAGGAGGAACATTTCTACATAGCAAGCATGAAGATTGAATACCAATATCCCTGTATAACGCCACTGTCTGCTCAGATTGCATCTGTTTGGTTAGGCAGTAGCCATCGCAGATTATCATTTGGAATTCATTCACATCGTAGTACTGACAACGCGCTGAACAAAATTAATAGAAGGGGAAAGAAACGTTTCACTCACTTCTTCTTCCTTAATGAAAGCGCTGAAAACCTTTGGGTGACTTACGTTTACATTACGTAAGCGACAACATGTATGCGAACACATTGGGGACAAAGGTAGAACACAACTACTAACATCTAATTATAGAAACTATTATATAAAATTAACAGTGGTTTTCATATGATTGTATTTTAAATAAAATAATATCGTCACGTGAGCGTCTAGTTAAAACAGAACACAAAAATCATGGGAATATTTGAAACATGCCTGAACACGATTGACGCACCTTGTCTCCTTTGATATACACCTTTGTTTCTGTATGCGCAATACTTTTTCCCCATGCTTTTACTGACTGCAGGTAGTAAAGGTCATGCATGGTCAATCCTTCTTGCTTCCGAAATTCAGTTCGATGTGTTTGCCCCATTAGGTTCTTTAAGCTTTTCGACAACATACAGACTTGCTTGGAGCTTTTGTTTTTACTAAATGTGTATGTTTTGTAGAAACAAAAAATACAAGTCATTGGGTTTAAATTTAAATCTTTTAATCCGAAGCCTAAATCGTTTTATTTCTATAGGGTATAAAGAAGTATATTAAGCATTATATTACAGTGTGTGAAACTTTGCTCATTACAGTGAATAGGGAAATAACGTATGGCCTCTGTCAATAGTTTACGTGTATATTTAAAGATGTTCTGTGGATTCAAATGGGCTGCAACGGTTTCTGGCTTGTTAAGCTTTACATGAATTTCATCCGAATCTGCTAATTAAAACACAGACGCTGGTCGGTTCAATATTTGTGTGAGGCATAAAATTAAAAGTGAAGTGTGATTTGTATGTGTCTTACTATCATGTATATGTGCGAGGCTTTGGCTGAACCCCATTAGACATTAAACAAGAGAACGTAACATAACATTTAGCAATTAAGTTTGTCTTTCTTTTACTTTGTCAATTAAACGCAGCTACATGCAATATCCAATTATTCCAGTTTGAATTTTGTTTTACTCTATACACCGTCAGCTATTTAACATAGTGCATACATCGCTATAAAGAAAATGCTCTTATAATCGTCTTGACAACACTTTGCCAACCTATCACCTTGTTTGGAATGTAGTATGGGTATTTGGTATTTTTAATCACCCATAAACAGCTGTAGCAATTCGGAACACCTCGCCTTTTATACTCACTCGGAACCCCTCGGCCATTTCTACGGATTTCGGACTTGTCGGAATACTACCGAATAATTACGAAAGGTATTATACTGTTTGAGCATATGGGGACAGTGTCGAATATGATGCAAATGATCCATAGCCTATAGGGTCACATGTTAATTTATACAAGGAGCAGATCTAGGAGCTAAACTTAGGGGATAGGGGCGTGAAATGGACTCGTAGGAGTCGAATAATGAAATAGACATTTTGCATTAGCTAAGGATGTTCAGAAAACTTAAATTTAATCCCCTTGTTAGCACTTGTTCTTTAAGAGAACAGTAACATGTCTCACAAAGGCCTATTTCTACATAAAAATACAGTGGTATATATTTATCGAGCGTTATTACTGGGCCACAGACCTACATCCGCCACCATTATTGCTGACTTCAGCGGGCGCAATATTCTTCTGTAGTAAACCTAGACTATTAGAACATATGAAAAGGTCCTATGAATATCACTATTACATTATTTTTTAAACTGAACGGTATTGGACAACAGTAAACACATAGACACTTATTTCTTAACAAACAATAAAACTTGTTAAACAACTTGCATGGAAAAATGTAAAAAACTGTAAACGTAAAAGTAAATAACATGCTGGATTTGATTTATGTGTCATTTTATAAAGGAAAAGTTGTGTTTTGATACACCTTTCTTTCATTGATTCTAAGAAAACTAAAACTAACAACAACTCATCTTCTACAAATATTCATTACGTTTATTAAAAAGATTATAATCTACAGTATAGTAAAAATGTAATTATGCTTAAGGTTCCTCAAATATCCGACTAATTTTTGTATCTTATTATCTTTTATAACTCCTATTCCATTACAACTATTTTGATACATAGAGTGTAATATTAATTATCAATTATAATTTCTAAAACATATTTATTATATAATCCCTTAAAAAGGAATACATAAACATAAAAAGGACTTTTACAATAATAAATAGAAAACTTAACAATGTTAGTGTATGTGTTTTATTGCAACAAAGTTCTGATGACATTATAGATTTACAAATGTTTATCAGTGTTAAGCCAACAATCTAATAAATACATTGGTTACCTACATTTTTATTACATGTATTCTGGATAAGTTAAAGGGTAACAGTTTCGTTGTGCATTGCTGTTTGAGACTATCTTCCTTAAGTACTGTTATTTAATAAATAATCGTGTAAGATTAATCACCAAGCCTTTGGTGACAATATCAGTTAGGCTTGGTTACAGCATGCAATTTTGATTTGAGATTTTAAATCTAGGTTCCCATGTATAACATATTTTTGTTTCCATATATAAGACTCAGAATATTCAGACTCCATATATTTTCCATATGCATTTCATATCAACGAATCTGGCCAAAGACGGACATTAGTCGTAATGGTAAACTTTATCAGGAATTTAACATGGAAGAAGCTTTTGAAATATGCATTCTAAAAATATTTATAACTGGTTATATAAAAGTCACTGGCCATAGTGAAAAGTGATAAAGCAGTTTTACAAATTCGCATGCAATTAAAGATAAAGCTAGTGAAACAACCTTAAAGGAACCTGATATCTTATGGTAACGTTCCTTGTTTTTTTCTACTTTTCGCAATTAACAACAATAAAACAAATTTATTGCCAATGTGTGTGCACAAATTTTATAGTAAATAAAGAATAAAATACGTATATATTATCTGTTTTAATCATATACGGATCATTTTCATGCTCAATTGCAGATATTAAGAACACAAAATTGTTATTGATATTGACATGTTTACATGTTTCGCAAACGAGTGCTAGGTGGATCCAGGCTACTGGTCGAGCACACCCTCCGCATGGGTTCTTCACAGGTCCCGGATTCAGTGAGACATCACACTTACTACTAAATGATACTGGCAATGTACCAGTCTTATCGGGATCGATGATGGAATATTTCTAGAATGTTTTATATGGAACTATAAAGCGGTGAATGAATCCGTAAATTGCATTGTATCACTTTAATTATCATGTGATCAGAAACTACTATATTTAACATTTGAAACTTTCCCAATGATTGTATTTGAACTTAATTACTAAAATCACTCGCACACCTAGTTAAAACATAGTACATTATTAATGTTAAAAATTTGAAACAGGTCTGGATAAAAATGGCGAGTCAATTCTCTTTTTACATACACATTTGTTTTTGTAGACGCAGTACCTTTTTTAACTTTACCATTTACTGACCGTGAATGGTCAAAGCCATGCTGGGCCAATCCTTCGTGCTATAGAAATTCTGCTTTTTCATAACTCTGGACACCGTCGCAAGCGTCACTGCCAAATAACATGGCTAACGTAGGGCACACTGTTTCTTTTCATCGGTTCATGTGTCAACAGTCTCATAGAGAGCATGAAATTAAAATTAAGGACTGTTCAATCGTCTGTTCAATGATGCTGTAATGCAACGACCATCGAAATGTCAAAATAAATAATACGGTTCTTAGATAATAAAGAACATTGTTACATTTTCTTCCTACAATCGTGAATTTAGATTTTGATATTTTCAGTCAAATCTGAATTTTGATGTTTTCCTATTCAATAAATTCCCTTTTTTGAAAAAAATTAACATTTTGGTCATTCTCTTACCTTTCGTAAGCGTTTCTATTCGTCTTCATCAAAATATTTGTCACTGTTGCCAATCTCCGAGAAACCTCATATATATGGATATATATGGCGCTTATACTTGATAAACGGTATTTCTGGTATCATGTTAATCTTCCCGGAATCAAGCAAAACGTTACCAACGCTATACTTTACGGTTAGTACGGATATAGTCTTTAGTGTAAATATGTTCATGTATTATTGTTATCAGAAATCTGATATTTCAGCATCATTTGAGTTTTATACACTAGCTAAATTTAATAAAACATCATTTCGAACAGATCCGTTAGGTCCACTTTAAAGGCTATAATGAATACAGATGAAGACAGACATAACTTAAATATATCTATGGAAATATCATCAAATCCTATGTACATTGCAACGTGTACCAAAAATTGAAAAGGTACAAGACAAAGTTATTCACATGCATGACCAATGTAACAGTAAGACCAAATATGTGATGTCAATAAAAGAGTATGTTATCGCAATGGATCTGTCAATCGACAAAAAGTACCGACTGGGGTGCTTAAACCGGAATTGCAGAGCTCTAGCCTCGCACTCGCACGGGGTTTTCTCAAATGCAAGCAATGACACGAAAAGACAATTTGACTAGATGAATATCAGACGGTAATTGGTGTATACAAATACATGCTGTCTCTAATATCCTGTTTCTCTGCTTCATTAGTTCTTTTTTTGCCTGAATGACTGTTTATCACAGGTTTCCAACATCAACGACTTATTTCTTACTTGTACATAAGGTGCGATCGATTGTGTGGTCAGCACCAAAACTCTAGTTTGAAGAAAAACCTCACTTCATTTGTGTCTTCTTCGTCTGAAAATATTACCGAATAAGGCCTAATGCATTCAACTCTACAGATATTTTTTAATTTGAATTGCTGCAACTACACAAGTGTCAAAAATGATATGCAACTTTTCACACTTGAAACTGGAGAGCTGAAGTTAAATTGTTGAAATATAAGATAACAAAAAACAAAGAACACATGCCTCTGGTTTTGTTGGCCTTACTTAGGCTCAGTGTTAAATTAACCATATAAATATGTGGTTAATTAAACACTTTATACAGGTGTACAATATACAAAATTACACATAGAGAAGGAAAGGGGAGAGACATATAGAAATAAGTATTACTAGAAAAACATGTGAACATTTAAAGTATTTAAGACACGAAAAGAAAATATTTTTTGTTTAATCATAACCAATAAATTAATGGATTGCCAATAAGAAGGCTGTCAATCTTGAAAGAGAATGATACAAATCATGGCGGCGGAGGGGATTGTTGTTGTTGTTGTTGTTGTTGTTTTTCGTGAAGCTCAAAATTTGAAGTAAAAATGCGGGTTCATGTACACTGAAGTTTCCATATTATAACGTTTTTCAAATTAATTACAGTCTGTTCCGATTTACTTTACCCAAATTGATTTTGCGGGACTTTAGAGTAAAGTCAAATGCAGTTTATAACACATGTATGCTTAAGTTCGAGACTGATGTAATTTGGTTTAGGCAAAATTATAGATTGGCTTAGCTGTTGTACATAACGGTCGCTTGTCAGTACTGTAAATAAAATGCACTGTTTTGTCATGCATTTTAAAAGAATAAAATGGTGTTTTGTTTGTTGTTGTTTTGTATTTTTGCTGGGGGCATGACTTGAATTAATGCCGAGTTAAAAGGGATGGCTGTGGGTTTATTATATAGACAGCATGTAAAAATAATAAGATCACAAAACAGATAAGTATCTAGAATAGTAAAATTAGCATTTCTTTTTACCCCTTCATATAAATTCATGAACTACCTTGTAATAAAAAAAAATGAAATGAAAACACGACTTCATTTTCGGTGTTATATATCTTAAGCGTTGGGGTTACACTACAATGATGAGACTGGGGATGTTGGTGATGACAATCTAATGCATGCTGTTGTTGCTATTGTTGATGGTTTTTTATGTTAAGGAAGAGGAGGCGGGGGAGAAAAATGAAGAAATAAAGTAAGAGCAGGAGGAGCAGGAGAGTTGCTTACTGTACGAAATTTTGTCTTTATTACTTTTTGTGCTCTGATGGAGTTGGAAATAGTCTGCATTACGAGTTCGTAACTAGTCTTTAGTCTAGACTTTGTGGCGGGCTGGTCAATCTACTGTATTTTGGCAAGACTTTAACGGTTCAAACAACTTTACAGGAAATACAAACTGTTATTCTGATTTATACCATATGTTGCCAGGATTTTGTGGGAAGTATTCCAGAAATCATACAGTTGTACGACACGGTAGTGCGGGAAGATATATTTAATGGTAACTTACGTAGAGAAAACAATCACACAAAGTCGATTGGGTAAGTATGAAATGGGAAGAATTATCACATATATCAATATCTGAACCACCACTTTTTTCAAAGCAACATAAAGACGATAAATGTAAAAGTGAGAAACGCACATTACACAGGTTGGGAAAAAAGATACATAGAAACAAATGCAATAAAATATCTAAACAGTTTATGATATGCACATGAGATAATGCCTCGACAACTTTACGAAACAAAGGAGAAAATATTTTAGAATAAAAGAGTCGAAACGAAGACGTAAAACGAATTAAAATAAAAGTTATCTGTCAAAATTAAGTGGTCTGTATATTTTTTATTTTGTTCGCTTTTTAAAAGCTGACGTTTTAATAAATATGGTTTGTGTAAAAGTGGGTTACAGAACAGTTATTAATATTGAAAAGAAATTAAGATTTTACCCAGAGACTAATAGTGGACACGCATATTGCGTTTAATTTTTACCACTTTGTAAAAGAAATATTATTAAAATAAGTGTGGATGATATCAAAGACAAATGCAAGATAGATCACTCGTTCTCAGCGAATTGTTATTTTTATGTCAGTTCACCCTATATTTTGCTTAAAGTCATTTGTTTTATCAACTTTGCATTCAACTAACAGCGTTAGACCGTCTAGACATAGTTCTATTCTGTCATTCTACTTCCGGTAGTGCTTATTCATGCTGCTTTTGTGAATGTATTTACATATCTATTTCGTAAACGTTTGTATATAAATTTATTGTGAAACTTATTTAGATTGGGATCAATAATTTTGCTAAATCTGCAACTGTTTCGGGCAATATGGTGTAAACATATCATGCGTAAATCACCGAAGTACTTGGTTTTTTTTTAAATGTCAGTAAGCTGTGAATAATTGTAATTTCGTGTTGTGGGTAAGTGTTATGAACAATGACCAGCAATTAAAAATCTGCACCAAAGAATCCAATATAGATTTGGGCAATATTTAATTTCAAACAAAAATTTAATAGCCCAACAGAATAATGTATGATGACTTATAATGGCCTACGATAAAAAGTTTGCATTCAGACATTTCAATTTATCGGCATTGGGTGTAATATTGTCGGACTATTTTATAGTAAATGTAAGAAAATAATGCGATAATTTACACGGTCGCTCGAAACAGATTACTTAGTTAACATAAATCCCAATATTCAGCACAGTAGATGTTAAAAATTATAACAATTATCAGTTTTGCCTTTTTAAATGTATTTTATTTCTTAAAATTTCTTGCTTACGATATGATGCTCGCATAATGATTTATCTGAAATAAGCACATTTAAATGGCTTAACAAGCCTTTTTTGTCTTTTAACAATCATTATCTTGATTACCCTTTGATTAAAGTCAGTTGTAAAATATATGTGTATGTGCGTGCGTGCGTGCGTGCGTGTGTGTGTGTTTTTGTGTGCGTGTGTGTGTGTGTGTGCGTGTGTGTGTGTGTGTGTGTGTGTGTGTGTGTGTGTGTGTGTGTGTGTGTGTGTGTGTGTGTGTGTGTGTGTGTGTGTGTGTGTGTGTGTGTGTGTGTGTGTGTGTGTGTGTGTGTGTGTGTGTGTGTGTGTGTGTGTGTGTGTGTGTGTGTGTGTGTGTGTGTGTGTGTAAATCTTATATTGAACTGTTGCAAACTTGCCTACTCGAAAAATTGGTATAAAAAAACCTATCAAATTATCAATGCTTACTAATTGTGTATGTTAAAGAATATCGTGAACACGACGACTATGGACCGGATGTGTATATAAAGGAAATCAGTAAAGTATCATATTTATACAAAGAAGAGCAGCAAGGAAGTCCCTAAAGTAATAACAAACTTACCACTTGTCTGTGAACTACAATAAATTGTCATGGTTTCTATTTGGCTGTCTTATATTCCTTTTTATTTGTCTTTGATTCTCTGTCTAGACTTTCAGAGTGTTTATAGGTGGTAAATTATCCTTATGCAGTGAGGAGGTTGTTTTTTCTTTATTTGCCTTGGCTTTGTATTGTGGTCTTGCTGCCTCTTTCGTATAGCAATATAGCTTACAGTTTTCTTTCGATGGTTAAATTATCGGTATTAAGTGAACAACCGCTATTCCGAATTATCCCAAATACGCCAAACTTCAAATGTTTCCCATAAATCTTCAATATGAACAGCTTTTCTTAATTTTATTATTTTCCTTATCTTCTTCTTCTTGGGATTCCAGCATTAACACTAGTTCTGAGGTTGATAAAGTTATCACATAAATAAAGAAATCTGTATTTCTTGTTAAGCATGCTAATGTAAGTAAATAAAAATAAAATGTAAGTATTAAATATGTAGGATATTGAATCTTTTACCAGAGAAATGCCAAGAATACCGCAACCGCAAGACTCATGGTTCAAATGGAATAATTGAAATCTTTGATTCCCGACGCTTACATTACTTCTAAAGAATATATTTACCATAACCAGAAAGGTTATATTTTTTTAATTTAATGTTATCCAAAATACGTTTTGTAACATTAAAAATAAAGATTTGGACATGTTCACCTTCGTCAGTTTAAGATAGTCTCTGCTTGTATATTTCTTTGGTGAAAAATTATGTTCATTCACTCTTTCCGGGATTTGAAATATATCAATTTTATCTGTTGATTTCCGAATTAAGGAAATATTTGGCATTACTTAAGTTAACAAATGGTCACTTAACTCAATTTATCCAGTCCTCACATTTTTCATATTACCGACTGACCGTTCCAGGGCAGTAACTGTCGGGTTTGCTCTTGTTCTTATTTGACTCATCACATATTTGTTCTTACTTTCTTATTTTTATATTTGGCTGGCATGTGACTACTTTTGCCCTGTGCCCTTTCAAAGTTTCGCATAAGTTGCAAAACTAATAAGACTTTGCCATAAATTCTTATTGGTAAAGAAACAGGTACAAGAAAAGTTCAACTGAATGTTAGTAGTTTTCGTGTGACTTTGTTATATTTATGCTCTAACATTCCCATTTCAATTAGCAATTACTTATTTCTACTCCCTTTTTTTCGTTTGATTTACTTGTATATAAGTGATAAACAATGCTAACACGACACATTATACTCTAGAAAAAAACTCACTAGCTCTCACTATAATTGTGATACATAACATATATATAACATAAATCTTGTATATTATTCAGGACTAAGTCCAGTAAGTAATTAAAAACGAACTAATATGTTTATCCAGCTTTAACTTAGAACATTTATCTTTAACTTCTCGTGCTTTATTCTTATATATATATAAATTAATATTACAATGTAAAAACTTGTATTAACATATATCATATACTTTTTATTCAATTGTATCACACTACTTTTTATCTGCATTTATTTAATAAATGTATTTATTTTAATACACTTACTAAGGATAATCTAAAGAACTAAAGTCTACATTCTTTGGTGAACTCTTATAGCTCCTCAAAGCAAAAACTGTAAATATTTTATAAATAAATACAATTTAACAAAGTATCTGTTTCTTCTGTAATGTGCATATCCTTAAAAATTGATGCACGTTTATTTGAAAGAATCAAAGAGTACGTTTGCTTTTCGTTACACTTTACCGGTACATTAATTACTCGCCACAAATCATAAGAATGGTGTTATCTTTAAGGAAACGGTTGTTGAATGTTGTTGAATGGCAGCTTTACAATATGTTACGTTAAGCGCAAAATGAAATGCCTAAATTACATGCTCAAGTAGAACATAAGGAAAAGAAAAAAAAACATTTATATTCAAACGCTTGAGAAAAAAAAATCAATTTGTACATGTGAGTACTTGACATTTGCTAAGTGGCAAGTCAGTTGTACATTGTTAACATGGACATAAACAATCAATTTTTTTCTAAATATAGTTTTTGCGTTGTTTATTTTGGGTTTCTCAAAGAAAAAAATAAGTATTGCGTGCAAAAAACTGCCAGTTCTTTGATCAAGAAAATCTAGCATAAATTAATGATGTGATAAAAATCACATTTCCACAACGTTCGCTTTGACGAGCATTTTAAGTCACGTAACCTGTACTTAGAAGTTCAAAGAGCTAACTTTTTGTTAAGTGTATACAAATCTTCTTTTATGTGACATTTACGGCTAATACATGGGAGATTTATTTCATATTAGTACGGCCATCGAGTGTGCATTTGTCAGAAATCAAATATTGACTGTTATTTACAATGATGGAAAGCTGGATTTGATTGATATACATCATGATATTCGTTCAGCGGCTTTGTAGTGGATTTCATTTATGAGAGCACTGTCTGGTAGACTAACTGGGGATGCGATTTTCGATCGCCTTCTTAAAATACTAGTCAAACACTTGTAAGCGAATTTGTTTCGCCAAAATGATTGACAACCAGGGGATAATACAAACCAGCATCCATGGCTATTGATATAGGGTCATCAATATATTTATTTAATATCCTACATTTTGAAGATCAGTACAAATGGGGTAAATATTTGATGGAATATTTCAGCTTTTGCTTAAGAATGGTAGATATAGACTTATGGATTAGATAAGTATTCTCTTATCAGAACGAGTTTGCATTTCTAATGCAACATATACATTCTATCAAAAGACAGTTATTTTTGGCATATATCATATTACTTTGCGACAGCACAGACACGTTTTAAACGTAATTATACAGACTATTCCGCGCCATGCTGTTTTAGTCTTTGTCCCACTTTTACAAGCAGAGTATATCGACGCCTCCAAATCGGCTTACAAAACATATATTACACTAATATGAAACTATTAAAAATCCCATAAGCAGAGGAGCAATTTTTTAAATTTGAAACTGCACAGAACAAATGTATTTACGTGCTAGTCAAATGTAAATGTTACAACAAAACTGTTACGAGACAGTAAATGAAATAGAGCTAACCCAGCAATTACCGCCATTCGAACTATCAGTTGGCAAAATGCCAGGACTTTAACCTGGTACTTCCTGATTGATTTCTCTAATAAAAGTAGCAAAAAATCAAATTTACTTAAAAGAAAGAGAGGTTTGTTGTTGTTGTTGTTGTTGTTGTTGTTGTTGTTGTTGTTGTTGTTTCAGTGTAAGGATTGCACAATAAGCACTAACAAGGTCGGGCAGCATCTAACCTTTTTCAGCCATTTAGTCTCACGCATGTGTAATGTTAGACTCAAACCCAAGCAATCTTAAGTATTTCCACCGATAACTAGCCCAGTATTTGTTAACGCCCAAGGACAGCCAATTTTAAAATATTCAAAACTTGAATATTGTCCGATGTCCTTCGTTCCTGATTACATTAACAGTGATGTGATTTTTATGACAAGCCCCGTAACAGATTCTTAGAACGTTTTCCTGAAATTAATATTTTATGTGAGAAATTTGATCCGTGTTAGGTCTTAAATAATGTCTTGCCATCTAGCGTTTAATCACATAAGGAAGATATCACCAATATCCACGGCGTAAGAAGCTTTAATGGCACATTCTGCTTAGTTTGTATCTGTTCGGTTTTACGCATCGGCTTTAGCTGGTTTTTATTACAAAATTACAATTGCGTCCTGCTAGTGATTTCATTTTATACATGTTTAATACATGTAAACTTCGTACTTTATTCTGTACCTACTCATGAAAACTGGAAAGCTTCTTTGTTAAGCCATTGCATTATCAGATTAACTTATTTAGTGTATGAATTTTAATAAAATATGTTATTACGTTTTGAACAAGCAGTATATGGGCTTCAATTTTTTTTTTCTATGATTAAATCAGAAAGCTTTGCTTTAAACTTTCACTTTGCTCTTTTTGTTTAATGACTTATCACAGATTTAGTTTGTTACCAAAAAAAGGTTAACCTGCGGTCCTTGGGGATATACTCCACCAATCATCGTCAAGGGTATTACTTAAATGTGTCACTGTTAGCTATGTTGCTACATAAAGCAATGCATTGCAATTGCATTGCCTGTACCTTACTGTAAAAATTCGAGGGAAAATTAGTAATATAATAAATATTTAATAATTGTCAACACATTGTAGAGAAAATGTCAAATGAAATTTACGTCAAAACAATACTGGAAAATATAATTTAAAGGCCCTTCGATAATTAAGAAATATGATAAAATTTGAACTAGCTGAAGAAAAGGGCACTAACAGGAGATGGTGGTGAGAAAATACCCTGAGAGAATTCAGAAATATAATACAAGTTTGAACTAGCTGTAGAAAACCGTGCCAACAGAAAAATGGTGGTGTAAAAGTCCTTGTGAGAATTCAGAAACAAAATAAAATTAGAAGTAACGCTACAGGTAGATACAAATACACAGGTTAATTGTTACTGTGACAAATAAACACATAGAGGAGACATTATGTGAATAGATGAATCCCAACAGTTACGTTCTAAGAATGGTCAGGCGGGAGAAAGACCGACCAGGGTCTTAAACTAAGTTTGTTTTCTGAAAGACAGTGTTAAATTAAATATCCCATTCATGTGAGACGAGTATCAGTCAGCACTTGTATCAGGGATAAATAGCTTCAGATGTGTTACACAACAAAGCACTTATTATATATAATTTTGACCTATCAAAATCACTCAAAAGACAAAGATAGATACTTAAATAAGTACCAAAGGCCTATCGGCCTGTCAGTACAGATAATACATAGCAAAACATTCAAAAACAAGTTAATGTGGTAGGTTTTACAAAACTTTTTATATAGTTAATTACACAATTTTACTATTTAGCTACTACTTTTTACGAATACATGTAAATATTATATAAAGTTATTGCTTAATAATATTAACAGAGACTTTGAAAGACCGTGTGGCTTAGACAACATCTTCATATCTACTTATATTGATAGATAAAACCAGTTGCAAGTCGTTATAGAAATCATGCTTTAGTTATATCTATGTCAATATTTGGGATTAACAGTCGATAATTATTATATTATAGAGCGTCAAGACATTTGCACAACACAGTGTGAAGCAATAATATACTTAATATGTATTACTCAAAATATTTAATACAGTCAGTTCTTTTGTTTATTCCTTTGTATGTACAAATAGCTAGATTATATAGTAAATTCTTATGTCTGTTTTCATTTATTCTTTAAATTTAAAAACGACATAGATTAAACAAATGTGTGCAATATGCACAAGACATCTTTAATTTAAACCAAAATGTTTCATTTCCATAAGTTTTGACACTTTTCACTCGCTTGACACTGTCTTGTCACAAGAATAGACGACAGTTCCTCTTTTTCTCTCGGACTTTTTAAAATACAATGTGGCTTTTAGAACTCAATACATTTAAACGACCTTAATCCTGAAGCTTAATATCATGCAATATTAATCTGAAACATAAAGGCATGTTTTAAGACTTTGTTTTCTAGGCTTGTTAGTTTCGATCTGATAATTTTTATCCGCGAGAAATTGGCAGTTTTTCAAAGATCTCGTTATCACAACGACTGTTTTAAAGCTGTATTCGTGTAGACGTAATCCACGTTCATCGGGAAGGCCTACCAGTCATAAGTATTTCCTGTTTCTGCAGAGCTGGTTTAGTTTGTTTGTGTTGTTACTTATTATCATATGTTGACTTCTACGCATGACCGCATTGCAGGGTCAACACTATTTCATTAAAACTGAAATCATGGAAGATTGTCTTCAAAATATTATACAAGGAGGTATATAAAACTCGAATATGCGCGTCTGGCGTACGTTGCCCTGGTTGTTTTCTTCAAATTGGTGTCAAATAAACCCAGGATATTTTCTTAAAACTGAGTGAAACGACCCAAAATAATAAGAAATGACACTATACGAATTATTCTTTTTTATTAAATTCTTGTCGAAAGCGACTGTCGGCGACAATTGAAGCCATTTCCCTGGAGATAGGGATGTTGAGAACCACAGTAGACACACTTATTCCATATCTACAAGATATGTCAGACATATGACAATGGCAGAAAATCAATGCAACACAAAATATTTCGCATGATGTTTTGGGTTAGATTAACGTACAATAATTGATCAAATGTTGCTTTTAAATGTATTTAAGTTAATATGTATTTTAATCGATGCTTTTAACATAGCATGTTCATTGTATTTTTCTGAATACTTATTTGTTTTATATTGTTTGTATTCCTTTTAACGTAAATATGATATTTGGAGCAAAGCTGATAAATGTGAAATAATAACGCCTTTCCGTCGGACCTGTACGTCGTAACGTAAAAAATTCGAACAACGTAACGTCTTCCCGGTAAATGGACACTTTTATTCAAGTAAATTTGGGGATGGTTTAATTATTGTCGATATAATTGTTTTTAGTAATTTCATTGCACTGAAGCTGATTTTGACATACAAACGCTTTACAGAGTCCATTGCGCTGTCTATCTGTAGATAACAATATAAGAACAAAAACATTTATAAATTTGAGGGTCACGGTTTTTGGCAACCCAATTATCCTTATTTTTGTTTTGGCCGCATTTGTCATGTTGAATTTATTACCATGAAGCTCAGTTTAAAGTTTATTTCTCCTCTTATAAATGTAGACCTTTTCTACATTCCTAACTATTTGGAAAAAAGCTTACAGTACTGAAGAGTTCAAATTGTTAACGCCTCCAGTGGTAACCTGTGGAAGCTGAAAACTGCTCGGTAATGCCCTTAATGTCTTCCCTTACCTAAAATGAAATAATTTATATATCCCGAATGTCAACAATGTTTAGCATTTTCTTAGAATATGCTTTGTTCGGAGCAGTTTAGTTGTTCTTTTTGTTGTTTTTTTAAATATATTGCATTGACGAATTGTGAACATTATAGCAACGTCCAGCTATATTGTTTAAGGAAGACCCCAGACAAGGGAGCAATGGAAGCTACAACGTACGGGTGACCACTTGCCAATTTTAATTTATAAATGTGACTTCATGGTCCACTTACAAGATTTAAAAAGACATATTTTGGTTGGTCTGAACCGGATCACTTACATGTACTTCAATTAAAATTCCCTCAATTGTTTGTTTGTTGGGTTTATCGTCCCACCAACAGTATTTCAGTTATCTGGAGACGGTTCCTTCAATTGTTTGAGAGGTTAACTGTCGTGACATTTTGATTGCTGGTTCGGCCCGATAGTGTAAATACAAGTTGTACTGGGAACAATAAATAGCATAGATTAATGCCGTTGGTAAAACATGTAACTGAAAATGACTAATTTATATTTAAAATCAATTCAAACATGACTAAATTTATGATATTGATTATAATACTTGTCAGTTTGCAACTTCAAACGTTTCACATTTATTTAATTCTTTAACCTGCTACCGTGTCATTAACTGTCGTCTTTGAGTTGGCCCACAAAATATTTGACAGTATGGCTTTAATCTTAAACAAAAGTACACCAAAAGCTAGAAGATGTGCACGCGGCTTCTCTCGTTTGTGTCTTTCTTAACGTTAGCCTTAAACATAATAATGATACACTTATGACTGACAAAAGCCAAGTGGGGTTGAAAATCGGTCAGTAATTAGCATACTCAGTAAACATTGATATGCTGAATACATGCAAAAGAAATTGAGAACACCCGATTGTTATTTCCGAATTCAGATATTTGCAATACAGATAAAGTAAAGTTGTGTGTCAGATAATATAACGAAGAGCAGTAAGGGAAGTGTTCACAAATATACCGCTTGTCTTTGAATAATAAAATATTGCCATTGTTTCTATTTAGCTTTTCCTTTCATTTGTCTGGGAACTTAGGTCTAGACTTTGTAACTGTTTGCTATCGGTAAATAACCCACCGAGGTTAGATAAATGTTCAGCTGGTTTTATATTATATAATTTGTTTAATGTTGGCTCTATTGATAATAGTATGCAATTATGTTTCTTTCAGATTATTTATTTGTCGATTGTGTTACATGATATTTTTGATTTATCGCAAATACGCTAAACCGTTAAATGAATATTAAAGAATAGAAAAGCTGAAATTTAGGAGAATCTGTCAAAGAATAAGATGTAACAGTAGGATAGTCTTACCCTCGGGTGAACTTTTTTAACAGCAATAAGCTTTCACAAAGTCTAGACTACCAGAGAACTTAAACGTCTGTTTGTCAGTCAACTTCCGGTACTGTTTTTCTGCCTCTTTTATTCCGGAATATACCAAGACGGTGGATAAAACATATGACCTTCACTTTATAGACCTTTGTTTTAAGTTTTAAGTTTTATGTTGCAATGTTCATAGGACTTTGTCTTATCAATTCTTATAAAGAAATACAATCAATGTTGTCATTAAAGAGCAAAAATACGGCTGCTCAGTTCCACAATTGTTACACACACATATATCTGTAACAGGCATATTTGTAATAATTGTATAAAAAGAGGTTGGTACGGCTCTGCATTTTCTTATCTATATATACAGCACAAATCCATAAGTCACATGTTTCAAAAGGGAATATTTCGTTAGTTAAGTTAATGTGCTCTATAATTATCATAAATTTTGTTTCAAATAATCAGCTTATCAATATAATAGATCAAGTATGTTCATAATATGTCTTAAATAGTTAAATATTCATTAAAAAGTGTTTTAATCTTCTGGCCACGGCAATGCATTTAAGAACTATAAACAAAACGAAAGTTTAACATTAACTTTTACTTAATTTTCATATAATTACATTACATTATTGATTTGATTAGTTTTGACAAAATGTGTAAGCAAAAGTTGCTTAATTGACACTGTATACCAAATGAAATGAGTATTATTTTAGGTACGAAGCGTTGCTACATGTGTTATGATTTGCCTTTTATAATATTTAATCGATTAGCAAATTTATCTTCGTTAGTTGTCTGTTGTTAGACGAAAAAGTTATGTAGAAAGAAGATGCTCGAACAACAATTATAAATTCAGGAAATAAAATAATAATTTTACTTAAAGATTCACAATAAGCACGGTTATTGTTGGCATCAGTGTCAAGATACTCAATTCAGCAACATGTTCTCTATAAGTAATGACAACTAGTGTAGAATAGGCATATAATTATCCGCTTGAAGTGAGAAGTGGGGAAGTATATTATGCAAATTCACATGCTCGATGCAGTTGTGTTGTTTTTTTGTTTTTTTTGTTCTGAGCATAATACTCGTGTTTTCCACTATTACGTTACCTTCTGTACTGAAAGCCATTTTCTACAGTTTGTATTCAAACACAAGTCAACCAGTCTAGACCCATGTTCATTTGTTTGTCAGCTTATTTCCGCTCTCTCTTCCCTTTTTGAATATATTTACATACTTACTGTTATATACTAGTATTAGTTTATTTGAGTATATCTATTGAATTGTTAAGCATGTCTGCGTGTAAATTGCTGACGATATTGTAAGAAATACTTAGTTTATATGCTTAACATGATTCTGTTTGAAGCGGTTTCATGAGGATGAAAATATTTGTGTTCGCCGAGGACAATTTATGTACATTATGTACACAAAAATCTTGAAAAGTGCAACTTATCCGTAAGATTGACAATTCGCCAATGGTAATAAAAATGTGATTCAGTGGTCCTATATGATTAGGAAATCTAATGGCCTGCATGAAACTGCTTACAACCAAATAGCTTAATTAATTTGATTGTTCCCTAAATTGCTTGAGATGATATCTATCTAGACATTTCAATTTCTGGTTGGTGTTACAAGTCTCGGTAATATCAATCTGTTTGGCCAAGTGTCCAGCTTACTAAATCTTCATTGTCTCTTTTTATAAATTATATTATAAATTTATCCAATATAAGGACAATGTAGTATTCAAATATTAATAAATACAAAAACTGTAATTCTTATTGCTTTTGCTGTTGCTTTAACTCGGCATCTAAAACGTTGGTATAAATCCCCAAAATACGACGAGTTGTTTTTTTATTATTACACTGCATAAATCTTTTAAAAAAAAACAATATCGGGAAATATATTGTTATCATTTCCAACCAAAACGTTGGACTTTAAGAGGTTTTGTTAAAAGTGTATATTTAAAGCATACGTGCAAAGGAGACATTGCATCAATATTCAATAACAACATCGATATGTTTCTTAGTTCTAGGCATGTACATGTATGCACTATAGTTTTGTTTTTTCCACTAAATATATGTGTGTATTCAGATGAAAATAGAGTTCAACCATCATAACATTAATTATTATACCATATCGTTTATGATTATAAGCTTGTGCAATAATTGACATCTGGCCTGGTATATGAATAAAGTTCATCTTCTTCTGTTAAAGCTGTTAAAGCTGTCTGAAGTCGGTGGAGCAAAGGCTACCTAACTAAAATGCAAACTCAAGTGTACACTGATTTTATTCGAAAATGGAATGTTCCTTTCGAATTGATAAGTTTAAAATAATAATAGACATTTATGCCTTAGAAGTAAATAAAAAGGGGATAGGCAAAGAAGTCCCTATAGTAACAACACAATACCGCCTGTATGTGACCTACAATAAATTGCCTTAGTTTCAATTTAAATAATGTCTCATATTTCCTTTCATTTGTTCAGGAAACTCGGTCTAGACTTTTAGGTGCTTGTTGGTGGTATAATATCTAACATGGTCGGGGTTTTCTGCATTCTTTAGCCAATGTTATGTATTCATTTGTTGCCTCTATCGTATAGCAATCTTCAGTAAGGGCGAATAAACTTTTTGAGTTTCCGCAATATTGTCATATTCTTAAGATTTTGATAGACATTAAAGATTAAAATGATGACGATATAGCTCTTGTAAACGCCATAAATAATAAAATTGCAGCGTCTTACTTTCTAGCATCAAATTCGCATCTTTTGAAATAGCCGGATTTACTATTTAAATTTATTCGTAGTAAAGTTTATGATGTCATTATCGTATCAAGCTTGTGTGCGTCAATAAATAATGTTAAGCTTGCATATTTTGCTCCTTTTATATGCAACTTTATTGTTTTGAAATCGCGCCATGGGTAATTGACATGATACTAAAAAAGACACATTACCCTGAAACTTTTCTCATAGATTGAGCCCAACCATGAGATATAACCAGCCATACAGGACACTATTGTCCTCAATCATACGTTCTGCTTTTCTTTAAGCCGGTTGTTTTGTATGAATTTGAGTATCTGGTAACAACAGATGCTTATTTAAAAATACCACATGTATTCGCACTATACCCACAAACGAAATATTTTTACATTGTACAAGATATTGGTGTTGTTTAATAAATATTGATTTCATCCTAAAAGTAGCGTGTGTTTTTCTTGATTCAACAAGATATTTTCATTTAAAATCAACAAATTGTGTTTAGTTCTTCCAATCGAAACAATACATATTTAAAGCACTATGTAGGCATTAGTTTTCAATGGCGTCATTACATTTGTCATAACTTATGAAAGAATGTGTTAACGCTTGGACGTTTTTTATTCAAATAGAACGGCTTTCTTAATTGCTTTCATTTGAGAAACCCATCAGGAAATGCGAGGTTAGAGCTCGGTAAAACCGGTTTAAGCACCCCAGTCGGTCCCGATTGCCAACTGACCGTTCCAAGGTCTTAAATGTCAGGTTTGCTTTTTCTGTTAAATGACTCATCACAGATTTGTTCTAACATTTACCTTTGGCTTGGATGTGAATACCTCTTTTATGTACCCTTTTCCAATGTTGGTATATGTTGCAATGCTCATAGGACTTCATCATATATTCGTCATATTTTCTTTTGTATGTAATTTATTTTCTTCACAAACATGTTGTTTTTCCGTTTTTTATAATATTCATTGATTTTTTTTTTCAGAATACCCCCAAGAGGTGACATGAGATCACAGCTTGACAAACTGCACCGCCATTGGACAGTAAAGCTCCATTCTTCACCCATTTCCTGACACCGCTGCAGCCTTTGTTGTCTAGCCTGCTAGACCCACACCACCAAAACACCCATTTCCAAACTCCTTAACCTCCCACTGTGATCATAGTGTGGAGAAAGAAAGGTCACATTCCAGTTTTCAATGCCTTTAACACGTTATCACGAGAATAGATTTCCACAGGTCTGGAAAATTTCAGAAGGCAATATTTCTAGATAGGATAGGTAGCATAAAGATAAGTGTCTGAGTTAGACAATACCTAGTATACGATCGCCTTTTACACATTTTGCAGAAATGTCTATATAAGGCAGTGTCTAAATACATATGGATCCACGAAAAGAGAAGTAATATAAATGTCATCGAAACAGCTAGTTTTATGTTGAGAATTACAATGATTGCGTACTCATAGCGATTGTTATATCATGTAAGCCTTTTAAATAAATATATTCACGTACTTATAGCGATGGTTATATCATGTAATCCTTTTAAATAAATATAGTCACTCATTTATTATTTTTAAGCCTGTAGGAACTAAAAAATAATTAATTGTCGATCATATTAGAAAATGGACTTTTAATTTAAAGAAAAAAAAGAGACCTCGTTTTCCTTTCGGATCAGTTAAACATAACAATTAAAATTTATTTTGATCGAGATAAAGATTTGGTTAAAAGAAATTGTCGGTCTTTCTTACTTAAAATCATCTTCCTTTTGTAAGATACAGAAAATAATCACTCTTTTTATGAAACAGCTTTTTTAGCAGAAGATTCCCTATTGGCATGAATCATTTTGTCTAGACATTTGGATAGTGTATCTTTGTCAGTAATACTGTAATCAAACACATATTCAAGGCTTTTTGCCCTTATCTGCAAACAATATATCTGTGTATCTCACTAACACGATGTCTTGATTACAGATGTAAACTGAATTCGTCGAATATTCAAATCGAGAAAAAAACACTTATATTAACGAGTAGATTGCATGCAATAACATGAAGACAGATATATCACCCAACTGGTTTAGTAATATATACATATATATGGAAATTCAGAATTCGGAAAGAGGTCCGTATTAGAATTGCCATTATAGCTCAACATTTGACTCTACTGTTCGCTCAGTTCTTCTAAATTTGTCAGAGAAATGGAAAATGAAGATGAAGAAGATTTGAAGAAGATTAACGATTAACTGAGGTTTGCTTGTTGCGCGTGATCTTAATAGTCCGTGGAAACAGAAAAAGAAAGTGCTGTTCTAGTTAAGGTACTCAAGCTGCATGAATATAATTTTTCTCAAGACATATGTTCCATTGAAATGTACAAATTTGATATTATTGGATTTATAATCAACTGATACAATTCACATGTATTATTTCAGTAATATATCTAATTTTTATAATTTTTATAATATACAGTATTTGGTATTGAAGTAGGCATTTCCATGTTAATAAGAAAGATTTGTAAATAAATAGGTGTTTTATGATATGCTTCAAGACTATTTCTTTCTGCAATGGATTAATGGTCTAATACAAATTCTTAAGCATATGTACTTCTATTTTATCTACTTTACTTTGTTTTACACCTTATTCTTAATTTTGATTTTTCCCATAAGTGATTAATAGGTTATATTTAACTTCAAAAGTACGCAGGCATTTAATGAGTTTTATTGTTTTAATAATAAATGTCGCTCTGTTTATTTAATACGTGACAGTGCTTAAAGTACGTGTACCATTGACGGAAAATCCTATTTCTACTGTCTTTGTAAGGTACAAATAAACACAAGGGTTATTAATACGGATTAATTATATGTTATTCTAACAATTAAGTATTACGTCAATTAAAACATGTTTCATGACTGTTAATCAACTGACTGTTTTATGGAGGTAACTGTTAAGTTTGCTCTATTTTTGTATAGTTTCGTTGTCACTAAATCAAATAGTTTATCAAGCAATTTTTTACATCGAAATGCATTATCGTTTCGGAGAGAGGAATTTCAAACAAAATATTTATACTTGTAACTTATGTTTTTTCCCACTTCCTGCTTATTTTGCAGTAGGTGGCGAGATTCAACTTACTTTGCGCATTATAGACATATCGTTTTCTTCAATAACCATATAATATTTCAAATGCAATACGAAGAGGCTGAGTATACTCTTTGCGGCAGGCTGGTAAGAATATAGTATTTTATTGCCATATAATTATAAGAATGGATACTACCTCGAAGTCATGTCAAATGTACTTCGAAAAAGTTTTTTTTCTCCGATATTATAAGGAAGCTTTAAGCAACCTTTTAAATGGTAAAAAACAGCCAAACATACATGTATGTGGCTATAGAGAATAAATAAGTTGGTGTGGTAAAATGAGAAATTGTCAGACGAGGATGGGGAACGTATCGGCTTTGTTAAACCAAAAAGATGAAAGTTGTAATACACTGTGATAAACATTATATACCACTGTCGGTATAATATATTATTCATTTAAGTTTCTTCGTCTTTCTTTCATATATGGCATTCCTAAGAAATTAGTCAAATGTAATATGAAGAAATGACTTTTTAATTGTTATGCAATCTGTGAATGAAACAAACTTATAGAAAGTGTCTTAAAGTGTTCATGTTCATGCTATCAACTGCTTGTTGTGTTTTGCTTTTTTCAGTATAAAGATATATATTGTCCACTTCTAGGGAAATGTCTCCGCAGAAAATAAGTTCGATTGCAATTAAACCTTTATACAGCTGCTACAGTTTATTGGGAAATTCCTTATATTTTGCAAAATAAGGTTTCATTACCAGGCGACCCGATACCAAAATTTTGACCATTCACCATGTTATGAGGCTGGTGCTGAGAAAGAAGAACATACACGTATGAAAAAAATATATGAATGATATTGACATTGGTACATGTAATTTATATAAAAATGGTGAGCCGTGTTCCATCTTACAGCAAATATGTCTCGACAAGTATCGTTTAATCAATTTAACTGGAGGAACATTTCACTAAAACACCATAGTGAAGACTGACTAGAAATACCCGTGATATAATGCCACCGTGTGCTCAGAAAGTTTCGGTTTGGTTAGGCAGGGGCAATCGCACAATATAATTATGGAAGTCAATAGCATCGTGGTACTTACAGAGAAGAGAAACGTTTCACTCTCTTTAGATTCCTCAATAAAAGGGTCAACACACAACACACATTCAGTTTCTTTCGATCTCCTCCTACGTCAACATTATCACAGATGGCGTGAAATTACGTTAGGGCCTGTTCAAGCGTCTTTCTAATAATGTCGTAAAACAGCGAGCATAGAAATTCCAAAAAAATACCTTTGAATTGAAGAAAATATTGCTAAATCCCCCCCCCCCCCAAATTCGCGAACTTTGGTGTATTTGTTTTCAACCAGATCTGTATTGTGATGCTTGTTCGATTAAATATATGCCCATTGAACTATTTAACAATGTAGTCAATCCTTTACCTTTCGTTTATTTCTAGTCTTCATTCAACATATGCGTCACTGTCGCCAATCTTCAAGAAACGTCATATATGTGGCTCTTTTACTCGATAAACAATATTTCTGGAATCATATAAAGCGCATAAGACTAACGCTTTACTTTTCGCTAAGTATGAACATAATTATCATTTATTATATTTTTATGTCATATGTCTTATATAGAATCTGATATTTCAGCATATTTTAAGTGAAAGACAATCAGCTCAACTTAATAAAAGTTTACTTTGGCAAAGGCCGTTTTAAAGGCTAGAATTAGGTCCGTGGGTTTGGTATTTCCACCTCTATAACCTCTATAACCATATAGTCAATATCACCGTTACCTTCATAAAGGTTAACATAAAGTAGAAGGAAATAAATAAATAGCGTTAATCTGCTATACATATTTCATTATTTTTTCACATGATATATGATTTAATAAAATGATACCGTAAACACTTATGGTTGAAGTATATACATATATGTATCTGTTAAATTCCTTCTGAAAATTTAAGTACATGTATGTAATTGATCGTGATTTGTTAAGTTTTAGTGTTCATTGTGAACTGAACTGTCGTGAAGATCATGTTAACGCGAGGATGTAATGCCATGTCTTTTTAACATACAAATCGATGATGCATTCAGAAATATTTAGAAAATAAGCACCACCTTTTGATCGAAATTACTGCAAAACATGGACTGCCTGATTTCACATTAAACTCAGACAAGATTTTAGTCATTAATCGTTCCATGTAGAGATAGCAATCTAATGCTGGGTCTGTTTTATACAAATCCTCATTTCATCTATAATATGTGAAAGAAAACAAGCATATGAAATAAGTACTTTGCTGATGGTCTTTATCAACATTATAGGTAGCAGTAATTTATTTCCCTTGGATGTCAAAATATCTTAGAAAACAAATTCATGCACCGATGCTTGGCTGGTGTTGTAATGATAAGTTGGCCTACGATTTCATTTTCTGCCAGACTGCAAGCCATTCTTCATATACCTTTTGCCCGCTCTTGTGCCACTGTACAGATAGGTGTATAGTGTAAACTGTTTATATAGATTCCGTTATAAGAAATAACAGTGCAGATGGATGGGATTTCTGAGCGCAAAGACTCACTCGTTGGCCGTACAAATAAGAAATCGAACTCCAATATTTCAGCATAATATATTGGTTAAAAAGGACATAGCTTACCAAAAGAGCTCACTCTTTCGGCTCCTTTTGCCAATTTGGTTTTAGCGTATACGTCTTCTCTCGGAACGAGTATTTACCAAGTGTTTGATATGCAAAACAACATAATACATAAAATTCTCGAATTATCAAATTGTCTACTAATAAATATTAAGTATTTAATGCACGCTTACAGTACCTATCTGTTTGTTTTGTGTACGTGATTTGTTGTTGTTGTTGTTTTTACTAGTAAAGGCAAAACAAACGCCATATGTCAGTATTTCCGTCGAACAAGTTCAAACGGTTTGTTGTTTTTAATACGAAGAAACATTGATTGATTTTTTACTTTCATACCTTTATGATTGATAACTAGTTAATTATTATGAGTCAATTGAACGCAAAGGGATCCCAGCTTTGATGAAACTCTGCAAGAAAATCATCTAAAAATCTAACATTATCTTGTAATGTGCCTGCATTAAAAGTTCTAAATAACACTGTTAGCTGCGACCGAAATGAATGAAAATTAAAGCAATTGCACATCCAATCATCTCACTTACTCAAATATAGATTGTGCATATATATATATATATATATATATATATATATATATATATATATATATATATATATATATATATATATATATATATATATATATATATATATGTTGCCCTTTTTAGCCCGTGTTTACAAAATTGACAAAGATAAATAACGTCTAGTTTTATTTTTCTGTCACCGCATGTGCTGTCATTTGACATAAAAGGAACAAAAAGGGATGTAAGTCCTTCTAAACTTTTTTGTTGTTTGGAACTCCAAGTACGGTACGAATTTATACATTTAAAATGTTGTTCGTCCGGATGCGCAGGACAGGTTTTGCACATTGGTGTTTGATAAAGCAAATATTGCCACATGGGTCGTTATGTCCGAGGTGATGGTAGGATAAATTATTTTTTCATCATTTGATTGAATACATCGTGTTTTTCTGGTTTCTACCAAGTATTTAATAACAACACAATTCTGTACATGTTGGTAGACATTTTGAAGTCAGCATTTTGTGTACGAGAACTTTAATTTAACAGCATTTTAATCGCAGTTTCATCGAAAACACCTTCGAATGTCATGTTACATTAATGTATGTTGTTACCGCAAAAGCTGAAAGTCAATAATACGTGTCGTAATTACCAAAATACAAGTTTATACGAAACTTTTCCTTCGGATTGGCCCGAAAGGTTAACCATGAAGACATTTGGCAACATGTGTTTAGAAGTTAATACACCGCCGCGCCGCATCTGGGAGGTCATAATCGGCCCGGTTTTGATCATAACTGTCTGAGGGACTTAGCCGCCGTGTATTAACGCCTTTAATACATGTTAATGTGGATATTCTTAAATTATAACAAAAAGGTTTTATTCTGGCAAATATGTGGTAAAAATTCTCAATATAAGCTATTTATACATGCTATTTATACGATTTATGCTTGCAACTATTTTAACTAATAATGACCGGCATCTTTCTCTTAACCCCGTAAGTACATTTCTGCTGTTAAACCGATGACATTCAAAAGTAGGTGAGAAAACGGAATTGAACATGGCGTCCCGACCATGGAACCATAGTGTAATAATGAAGCTCACGTGACTGTAATAATCCCATCAAAAGGATTAGATTCTAGATTGTGTTACTGTACCTTAGTAACATGTGTATTAAAAATACCGTTAATATATTCATTTAGTTTTATGTTGAGTTTCTGAAAGATACGAGATTATTCAGGTTATTTTTAAGGAAGAAAGACTATTTCTATATCTTTATCAAACATTAAAGAGAGTGATTTTAAGTCGTTACGAGCGTTGACGACTGAATGAACGAAATACTGAACATTTTGACTTTGTTGCACTAATTCAATCATATTTCAGCCAAGGTAATAAAACTTTAGCATGTGTCTCTGTCAACACACTCAATCACCAACTTGTGCAACCTTTGAACAAGTTTCAAATATACCAAATGAAACTGTGTAAAACGATCTCAGACTCAGGCTACAAGTTGCATCATTGCTTCGACCACCTTTGCCATTTGCTATTAAAATACTGGAACGGAGCAACGTTTCTTAATTGTACGGCAAAGCTAGGGCAGCCTTGCAGTCAGAAATTAAAGTCCGCACTAAAAGTCTTAATGGCGGATCTCTGTATTAATATAGATCAGATTGTAAAGTGGTGTTGAAGCGGAGTCCATTTATGTAGGTACTGGTAGGCAAAGGTTTAAATTTCGTAAAATGTAAATATATTTCGCTTTATTAAACTATGTCAAAGACTGTGTGCGTTTATTTCATGTCTAGAATCAACAACTAAGGAAATACATTGCAGTGATAAATAATGGCGATATTGAACCATCAAAGTAAATATGTATGCACATCTAAACATAGATAAGTAAGAATGGAGTAAGAAACTTTTAACATCCGTTTTCTGATTGATCGAATTTTAAAAGAAGTGTCGACAATAACGATTGTGATCGAGTTGATTCGATGGATATTTTGATGGTTAGAGTGTGCAGTTTTTATTTTAATATGCAGCTTCTTTAGTACTTTTGATATTCATCATATTAGCTTGAATGAATATGGATCGACATGTGAATCGAATGCTTGTTGTGTTTTTTTTCACTGTCTTTATAGATTTAGCTTTTAACAAACACAGGGAAACGAGTCAATGATATTAACCAGTCGCGTTTAGAAGTGACCAATTCGAGACGTGAGCTTTATGGACAGTGCATTCCTCTAAGAAATCGCAAGCTACCACCGCAAATAAGTCTTCTTTCAACATTAAAGTTGCCATCATGGAGGAAACACACTTATATGTATTGTGTCTAGACCATCTCCGGGGGTATCTGTAGCGTAACCTTACTTTACATAACCTGTGCCAGGAGTGCTGTGTCTAGGATTAAACTTTACTTAACATAGAGAACGGTAGGGTTAATCAGTGCGTTTCTGTTCTTCATAACGTCGCACACAGAGACGAGATGATGTTACAGCATCCGCAATGTTTATTTTATAACAAAGCAATACTTAATAATGACGCAACGCATTAAATCTGACTCCATACTTCGTTTACGATACATTCTGTAGAGGGTAATTGTCAGTTGTCGCGAACCACAACCGAACATTTTAGAAGTGTACTCAGTGGATATTGCTTGGATGTGAATGCCCGGTCTGTATACTCTTTTACAGAAAATTAAAAGAGCAAATGTATGATGGTCACACCAGTCTAACGTTTATTTTAATAATCAAAATTGAATTGATTCCTTTGAAAAGCTTTTGCCATTTTTGTTGTCTTAATAAGAATATATGGCAACGTCCTATGAGCATTGCAACATATACCAGACTCCGAAAAGGAAAAGAACAAAGGTATTTCACATGTAAGCCAAGCGAAAAGTAAGAACAAATTTGTGATGAGTCATTTAATGAAAAGAGCAAACCCGACAGTTACCGCCTTGGAACGGTCAGTCGGCAATATACACCAACTGGGGTGCTTAAACCGGTTTTACAGAGCTCTAACCTCGCACTTCCTGACGAGTTTCTCAAATGCAAGCAATGAAAAGAAAAAAGGATCTATTTGAATACAAAATGTCCAAGCGCTGATATTTTGTATAAGTTATGACGAAAGTAGTGACGTCATTAAATAATAATTGATATAACCCGTGTGATAAAGATGAGCTTTATCAACCGATATTCGCGCACCTGCTTTAAGCCGGACAACTTTTTTGACGACACGATCAGGAATGTTCACGTGAACGAAACTCATTTATTGCATAACTATTCTTGTGATCATCCCAAAAATGTCCGTAATATAAAGATCAGTTAAATGAAGCAAACGAGGCCATTAAAATGAGGTGGGGGGAGGTTGAGCGAGGTCTCGATTTCTGTCTTGCAGGATTGAAAATTTAAGAAGCGGCATTTTAACCGACTGAACTAACCAGACAGTTGATCGCGGTCGTCCAAAGTTAACACTGATTTAAGAAAAGTTGTAAACAAAAAATATAAAAGCTTCATTAATCAAAATGTACACATTTACTATTTAAAAACTGATATTGATATATATACGAATTTGTAGTATGCAACAATAAAAACAACTGTCAAAATGTCAGATTATGTGAGTCCCTTATGTTATTTGGTGTGAATTTCAAGAATTTGATGAAGAATCGTGTGAAAACCTAATCAGTGTTGTAGAGATGAGCTATGAGGATTTCGACGCAAAATTTGGTTTTAGTCTTAACATATTTTAGAAGGAAATTGATCTTGAATCTGTGATTGATTCAGAAAGCAGCAATCAGCTGCCTAATCTGAGGACAGACCCTGATGATCAAATGTCGTTACTTGATGAACATTCAAATGATTTAGATAGAGCTTGATCTTTAAATGAACCAAAAACAGCTGACTGCACAGATATGAACAAAATTAATGTCCTAATAAATCACAGTTTCTAGACGTAAACATGAACACCACCACCTTCAATCCCAACATTTCTCCAAATTTCGTAAGTCACCCTGTCAAAAACACAAATATCTTCGCAATTTTATGGCGTTATATTCAATGTTAAGAATTTTAACGTCATCCACAATTAAAATCTATGAGTAAACTGTTTGTTACAACCACAAACACACACAAACATCAAATGTAATTCGCGTTTCCTAATACCATGTGCGTAACAACTTTAATGTTACACGGCCTTGTCATTACTCACTACATGTATAACTTTACACGAGGTTGTGATGTTTGTTGTTATTATTTTTCAATCATTATTTTTAATTATCGTAATCAATAAAATTACAACATTTCGTATAGCGCAAATAAAATAAAAGAAATAACAAGTTTATTGTCTTATTTTTAATTGTAAAATAAAACTATTTATTATAGCCGAATTACTTTATGCACGCGCATGAGTTTCGTGTATTGCAATGTAATGTCAGATCATGTAAATGAGAAGCAGTAGCGGTAAATTTAAATGTTTCCCTTTTTAATTTATTTGAAAAAAAACTATTGATGGCGGGATAAGAAGCATGTCATTTAAAAGCACGTAATATATAATAGTTCGATCGATTTACCTAGTTCTTATCTTTCTTACAATTTAAAGATAACCGTTTGTAGTTCGAGCTTTTTTATATGACCCTCCAATGACATTTTCATTTCACTGCTGTCATCTGTCCGACACAATCCCAAGGGAATTGATTTGATAAATGAGCAAATGATGTAGTTTTTATGCGGATCATTGATGTCGGCACAATGAAGAAATAGCATGAAAAAGTAAGAAGAATTAAATTCTAACTTAAATTACACATCGTTCAAAATCGAAAAAAAAGTTTGACAAACATGATGAGAACTCGCGATGCAGATAAAAGACATCTAATGAAGATGGATAATATGATATTTTTGGGATCTTTGTCTTTAATTTTTATATTATTTACATTATAGCGTGAAGCTTTGAAGATCTTTTCAAGAAGGAAACATTAATAAACGTTAATTAAGGTACAATGTACAAACAAATAACTGGACATTTTAAATTTTGCTGTAAGAAGCTTAAGATACCAGCGCTTAAGACATTTCTTTTAATGGGAATATTATTGAGTTAGTTCGAAGTTTAATAGCACATTTTATCTATAAGCCTTATTTTAATGTCAAATATTAGAACTTCAAGAAAAATGGTTCTTTTTTCTACAAACGGAAATAAATATATTTATTTAATTGACGAGAGAAAGCGTTTTAACCAGCTTTCTTCACACAGCTAACAGATAAATTAATAAATAAAGAAAGAAATATTGAACCCTCCGTCTGTGTATTACTCGCTTTCGAACAAGCCAGCCTACCGATAACGTTTTTATTCAAATTATAAAATATAGGGATGAATTCACAAAGACCGCTGATTGTCTCTAACGAGGCTTTGAGGCTGTTAACACTTTCGACCGGTCGATAGAGTCAGACTGTTGCCTAATGTTATCCTTTTCCCAGATAAAACAGAAGGAAATGGAAACTATTCCTCCTATTAATCATGTTCAGCTCGCTGTCAGTAGCACGATGCTATTGAATTCCATATTGATAGCCTATGATGGCCACTGCTTTAACAAAACCGATATGAATAAAGCACTCTATGATATAACACCGTGATTGTTGGTGTTCAGTTTTCAGACTTGCTTTATGGAAATTATCCCCTTGATTATTTGAGTAAACGATAGTTGACGAGACAATTTTGCTTTACGATCCAATATTGCTCCAGTATGGCTCACTCCTCTCATATAAATTTTCAGCTTCCACAAAACATTCTCAGAATCTTTTCCATGGCCAATAATGTAATGGGGATCAAATGTCAATGTCATTAGAACTTTCTTTCTACAAAATATATACTAACTCTTGTCCTGCTTAAAATCTAAAGCCGATGAAATATTTGAGTAATTTGTTAAACAACTACATGCAATTGTAACCAGACTTATTGCTAGACACTCAGCATTAAATTGTGCAGATCTTGACCAGGCAGCAACTAGCGAGAGCTGGCTGATCTGGATCCAGAATATCTGCCTAAGCCTTATTATTTTGTGCTTAGCAGGCTAAGAGCTAAATATGTTCAATAATATGAAGTTCTTATAAAGGACTCAAACCACTTGTTCGACTTGCCGGAATAGTTTGATCTTATTAATAAAATTTGACATTGATAGATTCATTTATCGATTTTCAATTAAACCCTTTATGTTATGTAATATCCATTTTACATGCGTTCTCAATACTTAGTGTGTCTGTTGTATTTTAATTTTTCCTCTTGAGCAATAAAAATAGGAGAGCCTATCATGGTCACTTTTAGCTTTCGATTGTTCATATATGTTCATTCGTCAAGACTTTTTCTTCACACACTTCATTTAGAACTGCCTTTCATCATAATCTGCTTATATCATCTTGTATTCTTCAGTCTGTATTTTGATTTGCCTTCCTTTTTATTGAAAATCCTTTATTTTAACTAGTATATCTTTATTTGTTTAATACACGTCGAATATACTGTATACCAATGTTAATCTTGATTCTTATATTTTATTACATCTCATTATCACTTCTATCTTTGAAAACGTCTCGATTTTTGTAAACATCTTTCCACCGGCATATGCTTTTTTATTCTTACAATTCTAAACAATAACCAAGTTCTTGTACCTATCACCTAAAGTATGTATTCCAGACGTATTAGGAATCAAAGAATTTGTGAAGCAGGTGTTATACGATCACCGTTAGTCAACAGGTTAGCAGCTTAGTGAAGTTCTCATCGAAGCATACGTAGTATCGGTGTAAACAACTGCCGAGAAATCCTCACACGGATTGCCCGAAATAATAACTCATACAGTATCGTGTATATGCATATAAGTCAAGATAACGGCATGTTTTGAGTCTGATTAGATGAATATGAAGCCAAGAAAAAAAAGTAAATTTTAATAGAATCCAAATGAAGATTGGCAAACCAAACATTTTAAGGTCTCTAAACGACGAACTCCGCGTTACAAGGCTGTGAATTTTATAAATTGAACATAAACATCGCTTTATGCAACGAATGTAAAAAGGTGTGCCTTGTATAACACCTCAAGTAAATGCAAGGCAATAGCAGAGCAAGTCAACATTATCCAAAAAGCTACGTTCAAATCCAATTAACGACGATCTTACTGTAAGCAGCTGTTGACTTATTTTTTGCACGGTTTCTAATAACTGCCGTTTTGTGCTTTACATCATAAAATCCTTATTAACTCTTTCTCGAGCAGAGGCATGCTGTTGAGTGTAAAAGGAGATTATGAACATTCCTTGAGTTAAGTCATAAAATTTCGCGATGCTGGTTTTTCCACTGCGACTCTTTGTCAGTAATTTGTGTCAATTATAAAGAGCTGTTTTCAATACCGTTGATCACAATAATCTTTTGCTACAGTCTAAAATAATTCAACATAAATTAAAACTACTACAATAGGCAGTAATACGATTTTTTATCGTTTGGAATCCTTTGATATGTTTTAAATAAAGAAAACATTATCCACACTTGTATCGTGGCAATGACGCCAGTGCACACGCCTACTGCATAAGGACATAGCATGTAATAGAATAGCAAATAAGTTTGCATTTCGGATCGCCAAAATTAAGGTCTAGATTAATAACCAATTAATGTATCAGATAGTTTGTTAAGACTTTGCCGCCTGGGTGTGGGTCAGATGCATAGTTTAAATTGGGCGTGATGTCTAGATTGAAAATCTCTTTTATTTCGGTGTAAATACATTGCAAGCAAAGTGTCACAAATGTGCGTTAAAATGTTAATCCGTTGTCATATGTGACATATTCTTGTGTATTCGTATGTTTGGTCGTCTTGAACCTTCCTTGCTTGACACATAAAACTGCCCATGTATTCAAATGCCAAATATAACTCTAACAGCGTTAAATGTACATCTTCTCGCCATATTGATTTTATCAAACTTCCCTTCCACTATCTGAGAAATATTTGACATGTTTATATCTGCGAATATGCCATAGCTTTGAGGAGACGCTCTCTTTATGCAAGAGCAATAAAATATCATTTTAACCAGTCGTCTAAAATAATAAGGTAAATCAGAAAAACAATTTGAATTGTACGAGCGGAACTTTCATTTTTCTTCGAAAGAAAAATTGATGAAAATGTTTAGTTTTGTTGTAGTCATACATACAGATATTATATAATCTTCACATGTCCAAGCTTTTTTGCATATATACGAACACAAAAAACTCTAAACGAAACAATAAGGGATAGGTCCAATGAGCTTGAGTATCATATTGTATAATTCACACGAGCTAAGAAATTCTTTTTTTAAAAACTACATGAAACGGTCTTAGAAATTTAGATTCTAATTTACTGCTTTATAAGTACTTATTTGTACAGTTGTAGGACTAAATAGTTCAGCATGCAAAAGAACCATGTCAATGCCATATGTTTTCAGTGAAGACGATCGATTCTTAATTTTATCTAGCAATTAATTGATGTGGGTAAGAATCGTGAAGACTTTTTACACACTTTACAAAAATTAGGATCTAGACGTCTTTAGGTTGTTGTTTTTTATAATGATATTGTAAATTAAATATTACTGTTCGTGGACATTGACATTAGTCGTCTCGGTGACTTGCTCTTTTCGTTTAATGACTCATCACAAATTTGTTCTTACTTTTCGCTTGGCTTGCATGTGAAATACCTTTGTTCTGTGCCTTTTCGGAGTTTGGTATATGTTGCAATGCTTATAGGACTTTGTCATATATTCTTATTAGTAAAGGTTATATTTAATATTCCGTAGTGTCCATATTTTGTACTATTTAAGTTTTATATCCTTATAATAGAGATGAAAAACAGACTGTAAAACTTAATTTGTTAAAAGATAGTTGATATTAATCTGTTTGAGATGTCTTGTGCAATAAATAAATCCATACATTTAAAATCAAGACATTTAAAGCTTTTTTATTTCCTACGTAACTCCGTTATTTAATGATCTACTTTGAATCAAATTGCCGATAATGAAAAAAGGATTGTTGATTTATTACAAGAAATAAACTCCGGCGAGGTTTTCTTTGTCATTTTGCCGTCTGTCAATCTACCTCTTTATGAATTTTCCATAAATTTACATGACTGATTTGAGCAAACTAGTATCATGGAGGAGCAGGGAAATTTATTGCCATAACTTAGGAACTATGTCGACTTTTTCATTCGCCGGTGTCAATAAAACGAGATTTCATTGTTTTTATTGGATGAAGGAAAGTCAGAGGCATCAGGAAATGCGTTGGTATCTCTACTCCGAATATCCGTTATTTGTTTGTTGTTTTTATCTAAACCACCAGCAGGATTGTGCTGAAAATGAAATGTGTCACTGGTCAATATACCCACGGTAACTGACATAGCTTTTATTCATTGCGACCGTAGTGTGACCAGCATGTGAATTTCGTTTTCATTAATATTTATCAGCCACTAGTGGTCCATTGACATTTGCGGTTTGTTTTTTAATAATAACGGACAATATACAGCTAGATGTTAAATGTTATATTTTGTAACATAGATGCTGAGATACTCGTCGCGTGGATTACTTAAAGCACATATATGTTAACACTGCGGATACATTGTACCTTTTCTATGCCATTGAGCTGTATGAAAAACATGCATCAATGGTGACTTATTATATAACCTAAATGACTTTTTTTAAAATAAAATCATTTTAAAATATATGATATTAAAGAAATCATATTAGTATAAAGGGATCAGTATACAGACAGTGCCAATAATAGCATACAATGCTTCCTTTAATGAAAAGTCTAATAAAAATTTGTTTGATATTAGAACATCTAAAGAAAGCGTTTTATTAAGTACATCATACTTCATCATTGAAAATCATACATTTATTTTTATTTTGCGTTCTGTGTAATTATGGTGGCTTAATTGTACAGTTTCTTCTTATTACTTTGCACTTGTATTTTATTGATGTTTTGCATTTCTTATGAATGTCTAACCCTTGTTGGGTTTTAATTAAAATTATTAAATATACTTACAAAGCGAATGTCGTTTGAGGACTTATTCTCTATCTTACTGATGGCCGAAACTTGTTCTTGAATGGTGTGATATTAAAGGATGCATTCATGTGGGATGGTTAAGATTCAAATCAATTTCTATCTTCAACGTGAAAACTTTACAAATTAAACATCTCGTGTATATATGTATTATATAAACACTGCACAAAAGTGTGTATATAAGTTTCGGTTGCTTTAATACAAGATAACGTTATAAACTTTGACATGGTAGCAGTTTCAGAAGTCAATCAAAAAGATGTTACTTTTCTTGGGTTTTACTAACTATACCTTGTGTGTTAGTTGTAGATATGGCAAATGTGTGGTGTCTGTAACTGAAAACGCCTCAAATATTCGGACAAGTCATTTTTGTCCAAGTTACTAGTCCGGGACTTTTTATTGAAAAGAAATATTTACCAGTCCTGCTAAGCCTAAAACAATATTGCGTGGCCAACTCAAAGGTTATTAACAACAAACTCCACTTTAAAATTTAATTTACTTGCACTGCCTTAGATACATGTTGAGTTTGGATGAAATTCTTAAATGCAATGTAATGCCTACGGTGTTTAATTGATGAGCCTCTGAAGAGTGGCTTAAAGGTTGTTAATTAATTTATTCTATAACAATTTTATTTTAATAAAGCAGCCGAGTTCTGAATAACAATCACTTCTCCAAAGGTTTCTTGCGTAAAAAGTTTGAAGCGTAGATATATGTGAAACATATTATGTATCGAATTAAGCAAATGCTTCAAACTTGTTTACAAAATATTTAAATTGAATAAATTGTAAGTCACACTCAAACATATACGATTAATTAAAACAGCAACTACTTTAAGAATAATAAGAATTAATAAGAATAATAATTTAATCTTAATTAAGTAGACTCAGACAGAAATCATATATAAAGAAAGCACATTTAGTAGTGAACACAACAAAATATTCTGTCAACCACATTTGATAACAAATTAAATGACGTGCATTTGATTTTGTTCAAACGCAACTTCCTTTCTTTCACTTACATGTTTTGTGTGTATTTCTGTTATAACAAACACTAAATCTCTGACGTTTTGTAATCAGGTACCAAGTAGCTGCCTAATGCTCAAAAGTGGCTGAAAATGTCTTGAATTTTTATTGTTGATGTTTATATTAATGGTTTTCCCATAGGAGCTTTTCATGCTTTTATATTATGAAGTTAACTGGTGGGGTATATAAAACAAACAGGCTTTAGTGTTTGAAAAGAGATATGTTCCTATATTATATAATCACACTGCAGCTTGCCTTTAAGTACCATCATCCCAGCTCATTAAATCCTGTATTTTAGTACGTTTGACAGCTTATATCTCCTCTATATGCTTAAAAGAAGGAATCCCGTCGGGCATTTGAAATGCATTTCTGGCATTATTGTATGCCTACAACGAGAACACTTAAAACAGTATAAGAATGGCTTTAAAGTCCGATTTTTAAATAGGTTAATCTTTCATATTCAATGTGTTAGAAGACAACGACTGGTCACTGATATCGTTGCCTGATGGTTTGACCCTTGAAAGCAACAAATCCTTTGATAAGATACTGTGCACACATCGATAATAGAGGCACAAACGATAATTTATTAATAATTGTTGTTCTTTAATCATCTTGTTATTGGTTAACTTTGATAATAAGTCAATCTACTCGGTATATACAATCAAGAAATAATAAGTGTAATGATTTAACTCTAATGCAATGCTTGTCTCGAATAACATTTATAATATTAGCCATTTAGGATAATATAAACATAATTCCGAAAACTGGTATTTTGATTTTATTTTATGCACTTATTGTTCATAGTTTCAAATATTGAAGTTATTGTTATACTGTTTATAAATAGTACATTCTTTGCTTACTTTTTAAAGCAGGACACAGATGATGTCTGATGATGACTTGGCTTTCTGTTAAGTGTGCTACTTCAAAAACATAAACACTTTGCCCTTTCATCTGTAGGTGTCTAGCCTTTCTGTTAGGTGTGCTTATGACAGCAATTATAGCTTATCATGCACCAGATGTGCTACAATTGTACTTTGTCAACAGGAGAAGCAAGATTGAACCAGCGATCGGTATTCTACTCGGTAGGGAAATGAAGCAAAATCGGTACAAAAATAATGCAAGCATTCAGAGAGTCATCATAAAATGCAGCAAATGACATGGATAAGGTTGATCAATTTTATAGACTTAACACGCAGCTTTTTAAACGTCACCAACTTAGATAATAGCTGTATCTTTTTATGTTTATTTCTTTTTTGCCTTAAACATAATTAAACTTAATGCTCCGGTAAAGTGACATTATGATATTACAAGCAGAAAACTCTTAGAAAACCGTTGTATAATTAGGGGCTAAAATCGTATACGTGTATTTGATGAAAGGGTTCTTAGAAGGACGTCAAGACGAGTGTTGAAGGAATAACAGACCTTTCGGAGCACATTGAGTTTATTGCGTTACGTTGTAAGTACCAAGATAATAAATCGAAATAAACACTGAAGTCATCGAGAAAGGTCAAAATATTTTTTGGAAATTCATATTAAACACATGTTGTTGTTGTTGTTATTGTTTTACATGCCCCTTACATACGGACATTGTGCTTTAAAGTGTAAGCTTGCCAAAGATCCAGAACCTTTCAGGCAGTTAGTGCTGTAATATGTTTTGCAAAAGAATGTGATGTTATATTAATTAATTTATTAATGATTATAATACTTTAAATTCTTTTTTCCCCATAATAATCCAAATACCGGAACGTTCCGACTTAAGATGGTAGTCATTAACTAACACAAATACTATTAGCATGCTTGTTTTAATACATGTGCTCGATCTTAATTCTACCTAACATGCCATAAAAAAAATACGTAGACATACTGCTAAATGCTGATGCTTCATTATTCTACAAATATAACATGTCACATCTTCAACAACCATTGTTACGAAATAAATATAGCTTCTTTTTGTACTTCGCTAATTCACTTTGCCCGCATATGGCAATTTTCGAACAGGGTAAAAGTTTGTAAATTATCGAAGGACTGATATTTCTATCTCAAATCTCACCCCCACACTGTAACGCAATTGGTCAAATTAGCTGCTGTGGTTTGGGAGACAACATGTTTGTGTGAATCTAAGAAATTACATTTATGCAAAGAACTCATTAGATAAACTAAAGTGTCTTGGTGATAATCGGTCTATTCACTTTTAAAAAATGTGTTTGATGATTCCCTTGTTCCTATTCTTAAGGAATGCTTAAACGTTATTTTTGTTCCGTCTCCCTGCTATAAAATTCTTAAGGCAAATAATGTTACACCTAAAGTCATATACTTCAGTCAATGTTTTAATAGTCGTCCATGTGTCATTCTGCCCATCTGTATGTTCATTCGTAAGTAGTTTCTTGTGATAACGCCTTATTCGTTGTTTATTCTTCAGTCTTACTTGGGATGGGATGGAATGGGATTGGCCGGCATTTTCGCCGATACTGTGCAGCGACATGTATATCATTATAGCACAGGGGCACTTATGAGGTGCCCAGGGACTGAACCCGGCCGGTCCATTATACTGACGAGTCAGGCGTAATGCTATCCTCATAGCCCCGAGCGTTAGGAGGGAAGCCACTACTACCAACTTTAAAGTCTTTGGTTAGACCCGGCGGGGGTTTGAACCCGCGACCTCCCGATCCGCAAGGCGACGCTCTACCACCTGAGCTATTTCGGCCGGTCAGTGTTACTTAGATCATTGATATAGATGTGCAGTTATGCGTTTAGAAGTCTGTGTATTTGTACGTGAAGATGAGCTTCTACTACATTGTTTATTCTGAAAGAAAAACTCTTTCAAAATCTTGTGCGGAAAATTATTTTCTAACATGTGTGGTAATTTCCTCGCAATTACATAAAGGGAAATGAAAATGTGTAAAAGTGTAAAACTGTGTTTGTTTTGTTTGTTCCAGGGTTACATGTCTTCATTGGATATTCTTCTTAGCTAATTACCATGCGGATTTCAACATTAAGTTAATAAAAAAGTCTTTATGCTTGCATGAATGGATTGATATAGATTAGAAGGTACGCATAACAAAATAACTGAAAGAGGAAATACAGGATAATATGATTGCAATGTGTTAGGCATGTTATAGACCATATATATTTGAGCAAATGCTTGGAGTATCTTTATATTTGAATAGATGAATAATCTTGGTTTAAAGTTGTAAATAAAAGTAAGACAACTCAAATTGTATGGTTTAAGCAATTATTGTCCTTTTTTTATTTTATGCGCCGAATTCGTGTCACAGATGATTTATAATAAGGGAAACCTTCAACAATCCATGCAGTGGGATAATGCTCGGTCATAAGCAACATTTTGTATATTTTTGATATATTAAGGTATATGTTTAATTTACTCAAGGTTAATATTTAAAAAAATCCTTTTTCATTCTTTTAAGGTCTCGTCTATGTCTATATTTTATATATATATATAGATATATATATATATATAATATATATATATATATATATATATATATTATATATATATATATTATAGATAATATATATATATTATATCTCTCTATATATATCTCATATCTATATCTCTCTCTCTCTCTCCTCTCTCTCTCTATATCCATTTCAGGCAACCGGTGTTTATTTATATTATTTATGTATTTACGTCCGAAATGTGTTTTTATTGCCTAATAAAATGGACAAAGTTTATTTTAAGAAAAACTACAAGTTAGGTGTTAGTTTTTATGTAATTTAACTATTTTCTTCTTGTTATTTAATATGGACTTTTCTATTCATCTTGTGTTTTGAACAGGAAAATTAAATGAAAAGTATGCATCCATTTCACCTCTCCAATAGAGACCCGTGAGAGTCTGCTTGATAAATGAGTGTAAATTTGACATTTGGAACACAAAACTCCAGGTAGCAAAAACTGAAAACTGGTGGAGTGTTAGCATCAAATTGTGTGAAATTTGATAGCAGTGTGATATGAAAAACAGAATTGATTGAAAATGGTCATTTTTTCAGTGTAAAATGTAAAGTTATGTACATGTCGTACATATTGAAAATGTATATATTTTAATTTTATATGATACTTATAAAACAATTTATAATTCAACCATATATGTGTAAGCAGTAAATAAATTTACAGTTTTAAGAATATACATCTGTTCATTTTACTTGTATACCTTTGTCTCTTTTGTCTTTTTTGAATTACTACCCTAAATTAAAAGATTAGTTTAAAGTGACAAATTTGGGATTCCAGAACTTAAGATATTCTTGTTGAAGTTTACATATGAATTGCTTAAAACAGTAGCTAACTGGGTTGAAGTTAGTGCTGAGGCTTTTATTTCCTCCTGACTTAAAGCTCGTTAAATTTCCCTTTTTTGTCGTTGACAATTATTTCTATGTTATTTATTACAGATTTTAAAAACCAAATATTTTTTTTTTTCGTATTTTAAGAGATATTTATTGGATAATGCTTACTTACTTTGATAACAAAGTACGTTTGTTCAATGTCGATATAAATAAGTATAACACGGTGAAAATATGTTATATTTGGCATTTTTAACTAGGGATGTTAACGAATATTCGAATATTCGAATAACAAGTCGCTATTCGAATAGAGATTTTGGGATTCGAATATTTTATCATTTTTATTTCACTTTTGTTAAGTTCGAAGGAAAATTGAAAAACATTTCTTTAGTTGATGGTATTGTCTCCCAACGACTTAAGACGCTAGCGATATGTGATCGCGCTCGTTCTAAGATAAAGGGGGTAGGTCATGTATCCTGATAACGAATTGCCATCTGGTTAACAGCATGAAATCACCTTAGCGCGCACAGCCCCTTCTCTGCCCCCTCTCCCAACTAGACCCAGTCACATTACCAAACAGCTGTGGAAACAGTTGCCAAAATACAATAAACACACATGTCAGTTCAATGCTGCGGCAATAAGCTACAGCAATTACATAACACTGACTCTACCCAGCTTCGGTCGGGATGGAGTGTAATAAATACATTATATAAGGCTATATGATAACAGTCCACCAGAACTTCTTTTTTTTTTTTTTAAAAAAAGCACAACTAGATCACTGTCAAACTAACTTTAATTGCAATCACTTTCTGTTTTCGTCACTCTACTTCATACTTGTTATTTTATTCCTATACAATACCGCGACATCTGTTATTTTTGTCACCGCGATTTTCTGTTCTCTGTTTTTGCTTTGTTCTCTTTTCGAATAACAAAAATGTTAATCTACATACTTTTTAATTGTTCGTCATAGGTTTACTTAACACACTTAAAACTCACAAGCTTACAATTTTAAACATTCTTTATATATATATTTGTTGGTACTTCATCAGTTTATCAACAGTCAGGTAATCTTGACACCAGCCAATTACAGTAGTTGTCGTCATCAAATGGTTTTGTTTACCCTCGCCTTTTACCCATAGGCATATGGCGAGCAGGTTCGTAATTGTCACTTGTGTTTTGGTAACGAAATGTCTCTAATGAGAGACATTTCTGGATAGTCTCCCCTGAATAATCCCTAAATGCAAGTAGGTCCTTTCATTTGTTTTACTCGGTTTTTATGCTTGTGCTCTTTGGAGTGTATGTTGACTTATCTGCCTTTCTTGTGATACGCTGGATACCAATCATCAACAAACACTCCCATTTTCTTTTTTAAATAACAAATCTCTATAAGTATGTAAATGGATTTCAAGCTTAGATTTATGCAAAAGTAAGAAATTTCACTGCTTGTTATTGCAATGCCTACAAAAGAACAGGCGATAAAGTCCAAGAACTTCAAGCAAAAGGACCTACCTACTGTTCGGAATACCTCGGATATTATTTAACAAGGGAGACAATTTCAATTTCACCGATGTACTCCATTGGCATGTTATTGCTTCGGATTAACGCCCTTAGCGATATTAGCCAATCATAATTAAACATCTACCCGACCACCAACCAACCAAGACCGTTAATTGGCTGTACACTTGAGCGATTTCCCTTCATAAAACCTTCGTGGTTTTACCTACTTGTCTTACAGTCGATCCATTATCACCTGCATTTTGTCCTTTTGAAAATGCCTCCTTTAATCATTAATGTATTTTATAAGATTAGTTCACAAAACATAATTGACTATTGTTATACATTGTTAGCGGTTAGTAGAGTAAGATATTAAAATTGTGAGCTATTTTGAATGTGTTGTACAGTTTCATCTGATAAAATTATAATATGGTCTTATTAACTCGATATGTTAACATTAAAAGGAGCTTAAGTAGCCCTTTTAATACGTCATATGTTAAAACAATTAGGTAATTAAGTAAGCAAATGCCTTTAAATTGTAAAGGTTATTACACGAAGTACAACACGTAACAAAAAGACACCCAAGTTTAAGGTGACTAATTAATAATTTATATATTATACGGGAGTTTGCAGGTCATCTTAACATTGGTTACTGAATATTTTTTATAAAAGTTTCAATAATAATGATTTTAATAATAATAATAATAATAATAATAATAATAATAATAATAATAATTGTTAAGTAAAAATGACACTGTTTTCGTATTTACCTGCATTATTCACTGACAGTATTCTCTTGCAAATTACCGCTGACCGTGTAAAAAAAACACCCCGTCTGGTCCTTCACTATAAACAGGATAATGGCGGATTGATAATATTGCCGTTTGTATTTCAAAAAGAAGAAATCGTCGTTTTAAAATTAAACGCTATGGTAAAATCATAAATCTACCGCCGCTTCTGCATTAAGTAATCCTAGCAATGTAAATTATGGCCAGAAATAAACATTTTACAATGAATAAACACATTGAACGTAATGGAAAATTACCGTGTTATGTGCCACTGTGATATGAATTCGTTCCGAATATTCGAATATGATTCGAATACACGTTACGAATATTCGAATATCGTTTTGGGATTCGATTTACATCCCTATTCTTACTTCAATCAACGTTTGACACATGTCTTACAATATACCGGTCCTCGCCCTTAGTAACTGTAGCTAACTGATCACTTGACTGATTGAGTGATAACCTTCTCAATTATGAGAAATGGAAGGAGTGTTTATCCATTTAGCGATTAAAGGCTATGCAGTTTCTAATGAAATGGCAGAAGTGCTTCCTTTAGTTGGCGATAAAAAGCCCTGTAGTTTCTACACACTGGATGTTGAATAAATATGCCCTGCATTTTAGGCGAGTTCTTTTAAATGAGTAAATTAATGGCCGCTTTCTTATATGGCGAATATAGCTGGTTGAGAATTGGGAACAGTCCACAACATCGGGCTAAGCCATTTCGTGAAAATCAGGAACAATAAGTAGGAAAAAATGTAAAATATGTCTTTAAAAAAGGATAGAGCACATACTACCACACATTTCAACTATTTTGAATCAAAACAATTGTATAGTGCGTTTGGATAATGTCATATATATCCTAATAAATGTTTCAAAACGACAACTTAACTTTAAACATATTTGTTCAAGAAAATTACATGGGATTTTAAATGTCAAATTTAAGATTTAGATTTGCGGGCATATTTTGTTTAGGCATACAATATAGTTTATATTTCGATTCACCAAATGAACAACATACTTCCCTAACCCAAACGCCGAGTAGGAAACAAGTTCGACATAATTGATAACACCCAATGAACACTATCTGCTAAGAACCTGTACTTAAGAAGTAACAGCCTTGAACAATTTGCCTAAATAGTTTTTACGACTACCATCTTCTGGTTATCAGGATATTTTGGAGAGGGTCGCACTGGAAGCCTCTTATCCGGTTACTAACATCGTTACCAGTGGACAATGTATGCCCAAAATTTAAATTCACAGAATCGCATGTTTGCATTGTCAGGGTTTTGAATCTAGTATTTATTATTGTAGTGTACTTTTAATCGAGTATCGAGTAAATCTGCGAATTCTTTGTTTGATTTAATTCATTTTTTATTCTAAATAGGTAAATAAGAAAAGGTCCTATCAAAGTTTCCACAGATACTTAAATTTTATCTACCTGTAGACAAAGGTAAACAAGGTAATTGTAAATGTGACAAAAGCCATTGTCAAATAAATAAAACCAAGTTTTAGAAGTGATATATAAAGATATTTACATGTACTCAGCTTACCAAATGTGTTTATATTTCTATGTTTAATATATAATAGCATGTTCTTTTTTATTGAGTAATAAGTATTTTCGCTTGTAAAAAGAAACGTTTCCGAGAAAAATGCGACGCAATAGATACCGTAATACAGAACTCTGAAACATGTCTAATTCATGTACGGACATTTTACCGTCTGCATTCACGGTTTTATTGCTGTAATCATAAAGGACATTGAGAATATCATTGAATTATTGATAAAATAACCTTTTATTTCATTGTATGATTCCCATGGACATATTAACACTTGGTTCGATCGATAAGTCAGATTTTTACGCAAAGTTATCCTTAAACCAGATAAAACCAAAGAAAGGTCAACTGTTTGCTTCTGTTAATCGTGTTCAAAGTGCTGTCATTCTTTTGGTGGATTTTAGTTCCATAATGGTATCCTGCAATGGCCACTGTCTACCCAACAAATACAATTTAAGCAGACTGTGTCATAACAGCTTTATACACTATGGATAGTGGTATTCAAACTTCGGACTTGTTTTATTGACATGCCCCTTCTGATTACAGCATTAACAAATAGTTGGTCAGACATTTTACTGAATGATCCAACACGTTTATCATATAAATTCAACTTTAAGGAAATAAGTCAACATTGCTGGTAATTGAATAGCAACACTGTTCGTATAGGGCATTATAGTGGGCGTTTTAGAAATTCTTATTTTTAAACACAACCGTTCAAATTTCAAACGAAAGTGCATTTTTTAATAAATGAAGAAAAATCTAGCATTTAAAGTTTTTAAAACATGTGCGGATGATAAGAGGCAATTTTCTGTAGAAATAACGGCATTGTCATTTGGTTGTAATGTTTTGAACATAATTGAAATAACGTGTATCAATAACGAGATTTGGCGCATAGTTATTGCGATTACAATTTCAATACCAACTTAACTGAATTATTATGCTTATATTAAAGATGCCTAACCCTAACAAGCTCGTTTTAATCAAAATGAACGGTGTTTACTATAGTACTAAATTTAGTTACACAAACGTTCTTAGCCTTTTCTGTATGCATAGAAAAATATGATTCAGCAGAGTATATGTATAAGCAAAATGGTTATTTTTTTACTGCAGAGAAGAATTCATAAGATAATTGTGTCAACCAGACAGTGCAGTGATACGTAAATATATAGGCGAATTATCCAATTCAAACTCTAACGAACTCGTATACATTTCAATATTATAAAATTATCCTGTTCAATTTCCTCTACAATTCAAAAATTGATCTATTGCAAATAATGGGTTTACAAAACAAAATGCAAATAGTATAACATTTCAATTTGTTTTTGAATTTTAAGAAATGAAAATATCGGTGATAGGTGAAGTCGTAGGTGTCTGTTCATTTGTGTCTTGTTGTTACAAAGAATGTATTCTTGTTTTTGTCGATTGTTCTTTGGAATAAATATTTCATTCTTAATAAAAAGGGATATTAATTGATTATGGAAATAGATTGTGTGTTGTGCTAGACAGATGTCTCATTCGTGTTCCTTTAAATATTAAATTATCGTATCATGCTCGGTCCATATTGCTGACTGACCGTTCCAAGGCGGTAACTGTCGGCTTTGCTCTTTTTTAACATATTTGTTCTTTTATATTAGACCGGCATGTGAATACCTTTGTCATGTGCCTCTTCATATTTTAGTATATGTTGCAATATCATAGGTCTTTGTCATATATATTCTTATTCCTGAGAAAAAAAATACAGTTAAAGTGACATTCCCACCAGCATCCCGCGCAACAGCTATATGCATGACATCTCATCTTGAAATTAAATATACCTATCAGTTCTTTGCATATAAATTTTCTAATGATAACTTGTTCAATGCCTGTAACAACATAATTGACCAGCCAGAAATTCAAAAACTGTAACACGACTTAATTGCCACCATGAATACAATGTGTCAGTTGATATAACATTTTGGATACGATGTGGATTTCTTTTACCTAATTTCATTTAACAAATTAGTACACACACGTTTTTAACTGATCACAGGTCGGATATGCTTCATACAATAAAATGGAATTTATCTTCAAACGTCGGAGCTTTTAAACATGTCTTAACTCACCTGTGACTACTAAATTCACCAAAAGCGCAGGCGTGTGGAGTTAATAACCAAATATAAAATAATTTATGTATCATTCATCCTTTGAAAAGACAGACAGCTCAATTGCAGTTGAGAACGCTTGCACGAATAAATACATGCATTTGATAAATTGGTTGTAAAATATTGGTCTTAAATAAGTCGAATTTGTCTACCATGCAATGACTTCAAATCAACGAGAAAACGTATGCAGTTTTTGGTATTGTCGAATGAGTAATTATTTTTTGAATTATGATTTCTTACAGATAACCGTTAATGAAATACATGTAGTTGTAGCATAAAGCCTTTTTATTTTCTTTACTGCTACATTGGATGTTACAATTTATTGTTGTTTTTTTTCAGATACTTATGTCAGTTGGACAACTTTTAGTTCATTTAAGCTTTAATATTACAATTTTAGACCAGTTATTGTAATAACAAAAAAAAATCACTTAAAAGATTAAAAAGTGTATTTTAGTTTCGCATCATCACGAAATACCTGTATGTCAGATCGTTATATAATGATATTATTTATTATCATTTTATCTCTATTTAACAAATTATAAGGAAATGAGATTAGATGATGCATGCATTTAAGGAAAATCGTTTACGTTCGGTCGGAAGAGGGTAATGAAAGACAACACAAGATGCAAATGTTATCTCCAAGCATCCCTCCTTAAGGTTTGTGTCATTACCAGCAGCATGTTGACTATCGAGACAAGCAGGTCATTTAATGTACTGACGGACGAATGCAAATAGTATGTTTTCTTTTCATAAATCCTTCTTCATTCAATGTGATATCATCCGGTGCATATAATGTTTTATTAATATTAATAAGATTATATTGACAATTTTACGTCTTCACATAAAAATCTTATTTCATGACATTTCTGTGCACTTGGCTGATTACATTCTAGTACTTCAAGTTATAAGATTCCTGTTTGTAAGATGTTCGAAATTGCTGTGATGATAAATATATTTTTACTCAAATATTTTATGGTTCTTTTTAAGCATGTGATCTCTTTTCTTAAAATGCACTTTGTCATATATTCTTATTATAAATCTTAAAGTTATAGCGTTCATTTGCTCAATTTTGTATATTAATAAAATATATATCATCATATATTTAAAGATGCCAATCATTTTTATCTTAGAGATTCTTAAACTGTTGATTAGCAATTTTTAGATACTTTAGAAAGTAGTGTCAATTTTGAGTAAATACATATTAGTTGCCCTACTAGGTTGTGTAAACTCTGTTATGTCTTGTTTTATGCCGATTCATGGTAGACTTAAGAAGTCGAATATTTATTGTGTTCAATCGCTCGCTATGTTTATTTTATGCTGACATCATCACCGTCTTATGAAAAGTTATACTAGTTATACTAATACATAACCAATCATATATCATGAACACGTTAGATCCAACTACAAGAAACACCTTTTACTGTCATCATTTATGGGTTAAGGGCTATTGATTTATTAACACCTGTTCTCAATATTTAATCCCCTTTCTGAAATATATGCGTATAACATTTCTATTTGCCAATGCGTACTTTCACGGAAGAATATTTTAGGCATAACGGTCAGTTGAAGACTGGGAAAGGAACCGAAACAAATGCCGAAACAACCATTCATGTACGACAGTTCTTTTGCTCAAGACGTGCTCTATCCAAATATGCAAATTCGAACAAAATTAATTGTTAAAAGACGTGAAGAAAGCCCATCGTCTAAATGTCAGTATGAATAATTGTAAAACTAGAATTATTGTTACACTGTGCATTTATATGTATTAGGTTTGCTGTTATCTAAGCACACACCACTGGCTGCGCAAAATGTATACTATACTTACATCCAGGCAGCTGTAACAACTTAATTTCCAAAGACAGGACTATATGTGAGGTTTGAGTGGGATTCTAGACAAGTAGCAATTTCCCCCTTCGAAATAACCGATCAACTATAGTCAGGGTTAACCAGTTGAGACAGAAATGATATTTTATTACAGTATGCATGTTATCGTAGGATCAACAATACGAATGTTGAAATATTTTTTCGTTTTAGACGTTGTGTATAAATACCACATAAATACTTACAGAACGTCCATTTTATGTAACTGTTCATCTCTAATGACAACTTTCCGGAGACATACGATTTTGACATTCACTATCACTTTGAGACAACAACTCTTAACTTAAATTTCATAATGCACTGGTTCGAAATTAACTAGTATTTCGCCTTTCATTCCAAGACGGTAACTGTCAGGTTTCCTCTTTTTGTAAATGACTCATTACAGATTTGTTCTTACATTTACATTTGGCTTGATTGTGTATACCTTTTTCCTGTGCCTTTTCAAATTTGTGTCCATGTTGCAATGCTCATAGGACTTTGTCATATATATTCATATTTATTGTAATAGTATTAAAACTCAATATTCTGGAACAATTATTAAACAATGTGGACATAATTGTTATTAAATGAAATTGAAATTGTCCTTTATAACCCTAGGAACATAAGGTAACTGGTTTATCAACATCAGTATAACCTCTCTGCTGACTTTCTTCATTTTGGGCTAAAATAAAATAACAACCTTGGCTTTGTTGTAGATAACTGGTCTTTTAAGATAGACATGGTAACCTACGGCGTAATGTGCAAGAAATACACATTCAAACAAGATAACAATCCATCTATACATAAATGAAATTAAATGAAAGAAAATAGGCATAGTAAATGAATATTTCAGTGGAAATTTAACAACGTCGGGAAAACCTGCAATATGTAGGTTCTAAATTGCGAAACAAACTCACTTATGATAGATTGACTGATTATCCTGTACAAACGGTCATCAATTAACTTTCAAATGTTCAATATGTAAGAGTACAATATGGTGTTTATATAAACTCCTAACTCTGTGAAGGTCGTTGACTTCAATATGTCTCCGGGGTCTCGAACAGAATATCCTAAAGCTTTGTTATAATTGAAACAGTTAAGCCGTTATATATTATATCCGAATAAAACAAATTGTCTTAAACTTTAGGATTTTTAACTGTTTGTGTATAGTGTGTCAGAAAGCACTCACTTTGAATATTATATAAAGTTCGAGACCTAAAAATCCTTTCGGCAGAATTTTTGTTTCCGAGCATAGGATGTACCGTTTAGAAGGAATAAAATACCGCTGAGTTGTTTTACATTGTATATATTCGTGACTGTTACTCTACCTTTGACATCACTTATTAAAATGGCTGCGGAAAATAATCTCAGAAGTGTAAAGTTTTGACCTGTAAGTCTGTCCATAAACCCTTAACCAATGTGTGTTGCCTTCTTACTATGAGCAAGAATCGAATGTTCTTCCCTTTTGTGTCGTCCAATACAGTTTTACAAGAGTATGTCCGATTAATGTGCAAGTTGTGATTCAATATAATAAAGCCTGTGTGAACACATATTTTAAGACGTTTAGGTTGCAATATTTAAGTTGTTTAAATTCCTTGATAATATCGATGTTTCACTTATCAACAGTTGTCAAAACAATAACAGTGAATAAACATGTTTTTACATTACATTTTTGTAAACTGATAAATTTACAACGCTCACAGCCACATCAATGTTAGCTGAAACAGACCAAGCCACATTGCACGTTATCCAGCCTGTGTGAAATCAATTGTCTTTATTATTTTACCGCTCAGACGTCATTTTCAGACATGCAATAAGCGAGTCTTTTTGGTGCGGGAGACCCTAAATGGTTCCCGTTATCCTAGATTTATTTTCTAACGTCAGCCAATTTGCAATCATTGATGGCCATAATGAGCCGTTGTATTATATTTGGTGTGATGGAAACCAATTTATATGCGTGTTTGTCTTCTAAGAAATCTAGTAAATAAGGCATCGCTTATACAATCTTTGTGCAACCTAATTGATAATTTGGTTTTTCAATTAGGATGTCATGGTAAAACATTACTTTCTCTTGCCACTTTACAAATACTGTCGTCTCCTTGATCCAATTTCTAAGAGATTATAATTAAAAAAAAATAAGAATACAGGGGAAATTTTAAACGAGATAAATCCTGATGACGCTGTCTACTAATAAAAAGGAAAAAACAGATGGCATGTGCATGCTAAATGAGATTTTGGCCCTACGCTCAAAATCAGTTTCAGCTTCCATAGGAAGGAACAGCTTGTGCTGACAAATATAGGAAATAGGATTTCGAGAAATCTCATAAATTTTGAATTTTCGCAGTCGAAAACATAAAGAAAAACTAAGGAGGCAGAGAAAATGGTCTTAGAGACATCTAGGTCTATGATAAGGGTCATTTCCATTGATGATTTATCCGAAAACCAGTTTTGATTTTATCGTTTCTCTGTCATTCTATTATACACATTTAATGTTATCGAAATGTGATGCTTATGTCTTAAACATATACGCTTTTAGTTTATGTTATTCGTTTACAAAAAAAAATATTCAGAAAGAGCTGTTGTGAAGGTCGCATATTGTCAACGGTTAAGCAATTATGAACGTACACTTAAATTAAGAAGTGTGCATATATGCATCGGACAATGCACACAGTGAGTGAATTTACTATATAATGAATATATTGTTAACGTGGAAATTGATCTTTATCTGACCACACTTCTTAACCTTTCTATGATAACCAATATGACCCTGACCTAATGTAAGCACGAAACGTATAAGAGCTGTAAAACAATATGGTTTTCTTGGTAGCTATGTTAGATATTGCGAATGTGAATCAAATTAAGGTTATGGAAAGACTCATTCCTCAGGTCATTAGCATCTAATAATATTCATTAGATTTAGTGGCATTCTCTTCCGAAAGAAAAGAAGAAAAGTTTTTAATTTTTTTTTTTTACTTTTGATCAATTTAACGATCTTAAAGATTGCATTTTATATTTTATCAAATAAACGTACTTCATTAAATTTGGTAATGTTATGGTTGTGTATTTTATTTTTAATCTAAATAAGAGGCGACCAGGCTAGCTTTGAAGATTGAAGAAAGAAACTACAAATGTCTAACATGAATGCCTACGGAATAGATCAAGTAATACCAAACTTATATGTATGCTTTATTTTACGGACCATTTTCCTTCTCATTTAATTTCACGCTAGATGAAAACTGTTAACTATAGAGCTGAATAATAGAAACATTGGAAAACATAGTATTCCTCTTCGCGTATAAAACAGAAGAAAGTGACGCATTTTCCATTTATAAATAGTTTTCATAATGCGACGCAGTTGAAATTCATACCGTTAGCCTGCAATAGCCATACTTGACCGAAAGTACAGATTAGGCAAACTGTACCATTTCAGCGACTTACACCGTGGATATTGGTTTTCAATATTCTTAATAACATTGTGGCGAAAATCTCTGTTGTCTTTTTACTAAATATTATAACATTATTTAAATACAGATAAATAGGTGCACGATAAGTACAATGCAGGAGATAGCCGTCAAGATGTAAAAGTTCACATCCTGCAAAATATTATGTTGTATTTCTTTTTTATTTTTTCAGATTTTATCCTCTTTTACTTTTTGGACGTATTTTTCTTTTGTTTGCACTAGGTACCATATGTAACATATTAAATTGAGCAGTAGTCTGTCAGCGTCATTATGTCGTTTTATACAAATTAATTTTTATTATTATAAATAAAAGCATAGATTCTATATCTGACAGAAAAGGCGCATTTGATGGCGAAATAAATGAGAAATCGACATCCTATATATCAGCCGTGCACAGAAGCAAAAAGAATCAGTTAAGTTTACAAATACATGTATTTACACAGAGTTCTATCTTGAAGATTAATACTTCACCAAGGCCGTCTTGGTTGTATATGATTTCTCTCGAAGATATGTGTGTTAAAGTTTAGTTATAGTAGAAGCAACGACTCTCAGAAGATTTAATTTTTCAAATGGGGGAAATACGTGTTATCTCATGAAAGTGTTATTGTTAAAATTTTACGAAGCGACATCTGTGAAATAACATATTAACAATTTACATCAACTATCGAATGCCAAAGTGCATTTAAAAAGAAATTTTAGTAAGAAGAGTGCTATTGAATTTAAAATATATTCGCAATTGTAAATTCCTTTACTAATCAAATTCACAGTGTGGCGAGACAAACGATTTTTGAACGTTTTGTGTGAAGCGTGTTAATGAGCCATAACAATCCTGTTAGAGTGTGAAAACGTTAAATTTCGCGTGTTGTATTTGAACAGTTTATCATATAGTTTTGAAATGCCGATATCGTCCGGGCATTTAAGTGGCTCGATATTATAAGTTTGTAATCAATCACTATCAGTCCGTCTTCTTTCGTTCAATTTATAAACAATTAAATCAATTTAACTAGATTTGTTGGGCATGTCGTGTGTGAATTATATAAATCATCTTAAAAAAATCCAATATTTATGGTTACTGTTTCTTCAATTGGAAAAGACGAAAATTTCCGCGGTAGTACAATTCGAGAGCTTTTCTGACTTCTCTGTACTCACACTTTCCTCGTCATTTTGCTATCTAACAATGGTGTACATTATTGAGTAGTGTTTGTTTCTGCTGCATGATGCCTTTTACCTGCTGGTTTTGAAAATTACTTTAGTGGAAAAATATCAGTTTTTCTAAGAGTCAATTGCAAAAAAACTTTGAACCTGTTTAACGTAGAATCTGATCTTCAAAATCTGCCAGCATTTAGTCTCCATTTTGTCACCGGTATATCCTTTCTTATGTTTGAATATTTCTTGCATTGACCTGACATTTGCATATCTTTGTCAAGTGATTTTTCAAGTTAAATCAATATTATAAATCTCAACGGACCTTGTTATCTTTCAGAATTCACGATCACTATACTGTTACTCTCATTCAAATCTCCCATTGCATGTTATATTATTGTTATTAATACTTAAGGCATTGTCTGTTAATTTGACGCACTTCGGACAATGGTTCTTAAGTTCTATCTTACTGAAAACATACAAATAAAAAAAAACATTTCACTTATCTTCTGGTGTTTTATCTGTAAAATATGTCATCGTCACTAATTTCCGCCATGATTTTTCATAAATTGTCTTACTTTCCTTACCAGATTATAAAATGAACATTGTTGTTACAAAGGACGCCACTGCGCCTTAATCTATCCCAGCAATGGCATTGAAGTAAGTATTAATTGTTAAAGAAACATTATTGGTTGGTGTGGGTAAACAAGAATTCAGGAATCAATGGTCCTTATTGCTCTTTATAATGAATGAAAGCTGGACATAGTAAGCTTCATGTTGCTTGTTTCCTGGGAGTGTACCCTGTTTATTTAAGAAATAGCTGGCAGTCTGACAGGAAATGTAAGTGTAGACCGTCGTATCAAAGCTTAACAAGCAGAAAAGACTCATTACAAAAAGTATGGTCGGAAGACCGGCAGTCATAGATTGCAGCTCCCATTGATGTGGATATATGACCAGCAATGAATTATATGTTTTATATGCAATTTATGACGGATAAGTTCAAATAGACTTAACTGCCGCCTGCGGTTATTGACTTCACACTTCGACTAACATTATTTGTGTGTGATGTTTCGGCATTAGGTTTCTGTGAAAGTCTGAAGAAGGCATTTAAGGTGCAACTTTTATTAAAAATGTGTAATTATGTTTGCCTTTGATTAATTGCAAAAATAAACAAACAGCACACGAACTAAACAGGCAAAATTAATACATTCAGTAGCTAATAAGATGGTACTTTTATTTTCATTTTCTTGCAATACGTTTAAAAACAAGTCGCAAATAGACGAATTCAAACGGTATAGATATTAAATGTTTAATTCAAGTGGTAGTTTTCGGATATAGATATTCTTTAATTAAGGTATTGATTGAAAGATTTATTTTGTATTTATTTTCACATTTTCGGTGTAATGAAAATACTTATATATCTCGTCTTTCTTGGCAAAAAAACAATGCTGTGATTAACGTTTACTTTCAATCAGCTTACTTAATAAGCTACATTTTCTCTACACAAACAGTCTAATTAATTCTGATTAATATTGTAAATAGTGTGGAAAAATAAACACTAACATAATGGTATATCAACGTTAACCATGTATGTCTACATATATCTGGATATTTAATCGAATCAGTGCCAGCTTTGGCAAATACAATTCAACGATTTTCTAACAATCTACAATTTATACAGAAAATGTCTGAGTTGGCGCTGGTCAATTAGGAATTTTCTCAATTCAGTTACATACAAGGTTTAGCACATTGAGAACATCTCGATTGGTTTTTCTTGTATAAGATGTACACTCGGTGTTAAAAATGTAAAACAAACGAAAACATACATTCTGTCATAAAAGAAAAATATTGTAACTTTTCGAAAGCTTTCTTGTTTCTTATATTGCCAAACTCAATTAGCCAAACTGTTTAAAAAGACAAATATGACTCCTTTTGATGCAAAAATATGCATTCTATGACTAAAACCACAAAACGTATCGTCGGCACTTACACTAACAATGACATTAGAAAAACATTTATATAAGAGTGACAGACAACCATTGCAACTTAAAGTCGTAATCACTTTTCACTCGATTACAACATAATATAATCAATATGATTTTAAAACTGCTGATCGAAAACTTGATTATCATTTCCTTGTAGATGAAGAGACAATGTTAATGATGCCGTCTTTTGACAATCTAGAAAGAACGCAATGTCAAAAGTTTGCGACACATTCCATTTTTGACATTAACATGCTCGTGATGACGATTGGAATCGACCAGGGGATGTTTGGGACCAACCCACAACGGCATTTGTTGATGCTTCTGATTGCCACTCTCCCATTCGATGAATTAGAAGCCATTACCATTGACATCTTTGATCTTGCTTAAGTTAATATTTTCCTTAAACAAACGCAATCTTCATCCAACTACAGTTATATGTGTTCATTTATGTTGTTTTATGGAATAAAAATAAGAAAATAGGTAGACAGAAGGAAGACAGAATGCAGCAGTTTTTATTTCATGCGAAATGCAACTTTTCGGTTTTGCAAGTAAATTGGGTTTAATTTGTCTAAAGACTGATTTTTATGCTCTCCCTTTTGATCAGGGAGTATAGATCCCAATTCATATAAAATTCCAATATATATGTAGTCTGTAAATACATGATTCGTAATTGTCTAAAAGATTTTCAGCCTATAAACTTTCATTTTATCAACTTACATTTATCAATTAGTTATATATAGTGTTTCTGCATTTTAGTATGGATTACAAAACCAGTTTATATTTTAGAGCCATAAGTACGACACGTTATCCTTTCGCAGTGTTTTGCATTGCGCATACGATTTATTTGTAATTTATGGTGTTACGATTGTAGATTCGACTTTTGACGATAAATGAGATTAAATTTCTTTAAATTATCAGCCTTGATAATATAGTTATTTCTGTAGAAATATTCTGCATGTCAAATCCAATACCAACTGGCTGAGCATATTCATTGTGACAGGCTGTTAAGAAATTAATATTTTATTGCCCTAGAAGCCTGGGTCTGAGTCCTGCCTCCGAGCCATGGCAAACACATAGCTATAAACATGTCAAAAAGTGTATCGGATTTTATAAGGAACATTTTGACAAGAATTCATACAGTAAGAATTGATGAACATGCATTAAGTTGTGGGTCAGGTAATGTGTTTAGATATAAAATGTTTCTTCTTGCCTTGTACAGAACACTGAAAACGACTAAACATAAACGAAAGTACGATAATATTTAAAATTTTAAACGATTCGACATTTCAACAAACATTTAGCCGATTTAGCCAGAACACTATTTAACACATTTAAATTTACATATTTTATATATTAATTTATATACACTTGTTATTTGAAGCTACGCCTAGTTCAGTCTTGACACAATTGCATCGAGCGACAAAACCAAACTAACACTTATAAAATTGTATGAAATATTGTATAAAATGTTAGAACATGCCACACTTCGAACAGAAAATATACGTGAATAAGTTCTACATTCTATGATAATGATAGCTAAAACATGCATGTTTATGAAAACGTCATATTCATTTGCAATCTGGAAATGCGTAAAAATGGTTTTGTTTTACTTAGGAAATTGGAAACAAATAATGTCACTTGTTGCTCAAAACATTTCGTACGTTTGAAAGTAAATTATAAAGAGCTGTATAAAACACACTGTTGGATATGTGTCTACCTAAGAAAGGTGCCGGGATATGTAATGCATTTTGCTTCTTGAAATAGTTCCGTCCATGCCATAGCTACACAATTAATGAACCCGATATATAAACGTGCATTAACCCTAATTTTGATACAAATATACGATACATCGCCAAAAGGTCCAAATTATTTCAGTTGATCTGTCTGAGACTTTTCCGGCAATTGCTCATGGCAGCAGCTCAGAATTGATAATATGGTCGATCTGTCTAAAGATTTTCCGGCAGTTGTTCACATTGGTAATACGCATGCTGCAAGGAAAACTAAAATCAGTTGTTTGCCTGGCTAAGGAAAGGTGCTGATTCACAGTGTTTTTAATATGGATGGAATATAGAATAAATTTCGGGTGAATGGAACGATAACTGGAAATTGGTTTGAATGTTAGGAGAAAAATGCGGGATACAATGAAATAAGAACAGAAAACAAAATTAAGGAATGGACGTGACATAAATATTTGTTGAAATGAAGGAAAAGGCATGAACGTTAAGCAGACAAAACCAGTACACAAACATAAAACTTAGAAATACTTATAAAATGAAGCCAAATAAAACATAACTTAAGAATAAAAGGGGGTAGAACCATGCAGTGATAGATAACAACACAAAAAATGCATATGAATAAAAAAGGGTGAGGCATAATCGTTTTTTTCTTTTCGTTGCTTGCATTTGAGAAACTCGTCAGGCAGTGCGAGGTTAGAGCTCTGTAAAACCGGTTTAAGCACCCCAGTCGGTCCATATTGCCGACTTACCGTTCCAAGGAGGTAACTATCGGGTTTTCTCTTTTCCTTAAATGACTCATCACAAATATTTAATCTTACTTTTCGCTTGGCTTGCATGTGAAATACCTTTGTTCTGTGCCTTTTCGGAGTTTGGTATATGTTGCAATACTCATAGGACTTTGTCATATATTCTTATTGGAAGATAAGCATGAATGAAAAAAAACAAATAGGATCTAGTAGAGTTCTTTTCAATACTACCATAAAACTTGCAGTGACTGTATATCTTGAGAATACATCTATTTGAATTAAATGATCAATTTTGTTCATCATTTTAATCATTTGTTCCTGATTTAATGAACCGTGTTGCTATCTGCTTACTGCTCATGCAGTAGATTCTTATGTTTCCCTGAGGATTTGGTAATTTATATAAGAAAGGTGAGCCGTGTTGGATCTTACAGCAAATATGTCTCGACAAGTATCGTCTAATCAAATAAACAGGAGGAACATTTCTACATAGCAAGCATGAAGATTGAATACCAATATCCCTGTATAACGCCACCGTTTGCTCAGATTGCATCTGTTTGGTTAGGCAGTAGCCATCGCAGATTATCATTTGGAATTCATTCACATCGTAGTACTGACAACGCGCTGAACAAAATTAATAGAAGGGGAAAGAAACGTTTCACTCACTTCTTCTTCCTTAATGAAAGCGCTGAAAACCTTTGGGTGACTTACGTTTACATTACGTAAGCGATAATATGTACGCGAACCCATCGGGGACAAAGGTAGAACACAGCAACTTACATCTAATTATAGAAACTATAAAATAAAAATAACAGTGGTTTCCATATGATTGTATTTTAAATAAAATAATATCGTCACGTGAGCGTCTAGTTAAAACAGAATACAATAATAATAGTAATATGTGAAACATGCCTGAACACGATTGACGCTCCTAGTACCCTTTGACATACACCTTCGTTTCTGTATGCGCAATACTTTTCCCCATGCTTTTACTGACCGCAGGTAGTAAAGGTCATGCATGGTCAGTCCTTCTTGCTTCCGAAATTCATTTCGATGTGTTTGCCGCATTAGGTTCTTTAAGCTTTTCGACAACATACAGACTTGCTTGGAGCTTTTGTTTTTACTAAATGTGTATGTTTTGTAGAAACAAAAAATACAAATCATTGGGTTTAAATTTAAATCTTTTAATCCGATGCCTAAATCGTTTTATTTCTATAGGGTATAAACAAAGTATATTAAGCATTATATTACAATGTGTGAAACTTTGCTCATTACAGTGAATAGGGAAATAGCGTATGGCCTCTGTCAATAGTTTACGTGTATATGTAAAGATGTTCTGTGGATTAAAATGTGCTGCAACGCTTTCTGGCTTGTTAAGCGGTACATGAATTTCATCTGAATCTGCTAATTAAAACACAGACGCTAGTCGGTTGAATATTTGTGTGATGCATAAAATTTATGTGAAATGTGATTTGTGTGTGTCTTACTATCATGTTTATGTGCGAGGTTTTGGCTGAACCTCATTAGACATTAAACAAGAGAACGTAACAATACATTTAGCAATTAAGTTTGTCTTTCTTTTACTTTGTCAATTAAACGCAGCTACATGCAATATCCAATTATACCGGTTTAAATTTTGTTTTACTCTGTACACCGTCAGCTATTTAACATAGTGCATCCATCGCTATAAAGGAAATGCTCTTATAATCGTCTTGACAACACTTTGTCAACCTATCACCTTGTTTGGAATGTAGTATGGGTATTTGGTATATTTAATCACCTATAAACAGCTTTAGCAATTCGGAACACCTCGCCTTTTATACACACTCGGAACCCCTCGGCCATTTCTACGGATTTCGGACTTGTCGGAATACTACTGAATAATTACGAAAGGTATTATACTTTTCGAGCATATGGGGACAGTGTCGAATATGATGCAAATGATCCATAGCCCATATGATCACATGTACATTTATACAAGGAGCAGATCTAGGAGCAAAACTTAGGGAATAGGGGCTCATGCTCAATTGCAGATATTAAGAACACAAAATTGTTATTGATATTGACATGTTTACATGTTTCGCAAGACATCACACTTACAACTAAATGGTTCTTAGATAATGAAGAACAATATTGTTACATGCTCTTCCTACAAGCGTGAATTTAGATTTTTGTATTTTCAGTCAAATCTGAATTTTGATGTTTTCCTATTCAATAAATTCCCATTTTTGAAAAAAAAATAACATTTTGGTCATTCTCTTACCTTTCATAAGCGTTTCGTTTCCATTCATCTTCATCAACATATTTGTCACTGTTGCCAATCTCCGAGTGTGGTTAATTAAACACTTTATACAGATATACAATATACAAATTTATACTTAGAGAAGGAAAGAGAGAGATAAATAGACATAATTATTACTAGAAAAACATATGAACACTTAAAGTATTAAAGACACGAAAAGAAAATATTATATGTTTTATCATAACCACTATATTAATTGCCTTTAAGAAGGTTGTCGATCTTGAAGGAGAATGATACAAATCAAGGGGCGCAAATCAAGGGGTGCAAATCAAGGGGCGGAGGGGATTGTTGTTGTTGTTGTCGTTGTTGTTTTTGGTGAAATTCAAAATTTAAAGTAAAAATGCGGGTTCATGTACGCCGAAGTTTCCATATTTTAACGTTTTTCAAATTAATTACAGTCTGTTTTGATTTACTTCACCCAAATTGATTTTGTGGGACTTAAAAGTAAAGTCAAATGGAGTTTATATCACATGTACGCATACGTTCGAGACTGATGTAATTTGGTTTAGGCAAAATTATAGATTGACTTAGCTGTTGTACATAAGGGTCGCTTGTTAGTACTGTAAATAAAATGCACTGTTTTGTCATGCATTTTGTAAAGGAGTAACAGGTTGTTTTTTGTTTGTTTGTTGTTGTTGTTGTTGTTGTTGTTGTTTGTTTGTTTGTTTGTTTGTTTTTTTGTTTGTTTGTTTGTTTTTTGGGGGACGGGCATGACTTGAATTTATGCCGAGTTAAAAGGGATGGGTGTGGGTTAATAATATGGACAGCATGTAAAATAATAAGATCACAAAACAGATAAGTATTTAGAAAAGTAAAGTTAGCATTTCTTTTTACCCCTTCATATAAATTTATGAACTACCTTGTAATAAAAAAAAATGAAATGAAAACACGACTTCATTTTCGGTGTTATCTTAAGCGTTGGGGTTACGCTACAATGATGAGACTGGGGATGTTAGTGATGACAATCTAATGCATGCTGTTGTTGCTATTGTTGATGCCGTTTTTTATGTTAAGGAAGAGGAGGCGGGGGAGAAAAATGAAGAAATAAAGTAAGAGCAGGAGGAGCAGGAGAGTTGCTTACTGTACGAAATTTTGTCTTTATTACTTTTTGTGCTCTGATGGAGTTGGAAATAGTCTGCATCACGTGTTCGTAACTAGTCTTTAGTCTAGACTTTGTGGCGGGCTGGTCAATCTACTGTATTTTGGCAAGACTTTAACGGTTCAAACAACTTTACAAGAAATACAAACTGTTATTCTGATTTATACCATATGTTGCCAGGATTTTGTGGGAAGTATTCCAGAAATCATACAGTTGTACGACACGGTAGTGAAGATATATTTAATGGTAAATTACGTAGAGAAAACAATCACACAAAGTCGATTGGGTAAATATGAAATGGGAAGAATTATCACATATATCAATATCTGAACCACCACTTTTACAAAGCAACATAAAGACGATAAATGTAAAAGTGAGAAACGCACATTACACAGGTTGGGAAAAAAGATACATAGAAACAAATGCAATAAGATATCTAAACAGTTTATGATATGCACATGAGATAATGCCTCGACAACTTTACGAAACAAAGGAGAAAATATTTTAAAATAAAACAGTCAAAACGAAGGCGTAAAACGAACTAAAATAAAAGTTTTCTGTCAAAATTAAGTGGTCTGTATATTTGTTATTTTATTCGCTTTTTAAAAGCTGACGTTTTAATAAATATGGTTTGTGTAAAAGTGGGTTACAGAACAGTTATTAATATTGAAAAGAAATTAAGATTTTACCCAGAGACTAATAGTGGACACGCATATTGCGTTTAATTTTTCCCACTTTGTTAAAGAAAATATTATTAAAATAAGTGTGGATGACATCAAACACATATGCAGGATAGTTCACTCGTTTTCAGCGAATTGCTATTTTAATGTCAGTACACCCGATTATTTGCTGAGAGTCATTTGTTTTATCAACTTTGCTCAACTAACAGCGTTAAACCGTCTAGACATAGTTCAATTCTGTCATTCTACTTCCGGTAGTGCTTATTCATGCTGCTTTTGTGAATGTATTTACATATCTATTTCGTAAACGTTTTTATATAAATTTATTGTGAAACTTATTTAGATTGGAATCAATAATTTTGCTAAAACTGCAACTGTTTCGGGCAATATGGTGTAACCATATCATGCGTAAATCACCGAAGTACTTGTTTTTTTAAATGTCAGTAAGCTGTGATTAATTGTAATTTCGTGTTGTGGGTAAATGTTATGAACAATTACCAACAATTAAAGATATGCAACTAAAGAATACAATATAGACTTGGGCAATATTTAATTTCAAACAAAAATTTAATAGCCCAACAGAATAATGTATGATGACTTATAATGGCCTACGATAAAAAGTTTGCATTTATACATTTCAATTTGTCTGCATTGGGTGTAATATTGTCGGACTATTTTATAGTTAATGTTAGAAAATAATGCGATTATTTACACGGTCGCTCGAAACAGATTACTTAGTTAACATAAATCCTAATATTCAGCACAGTAGTTGTTAAAAATTATAACAATTATCAGTTTTGCCTTTTTAAATGTATTTTATTTCTTAAAATTTCTTGCTTACGATATGATGCTCGCATAATGATATTTCTGAAATAAGCACATTTAAATGGTCTAACAAGCTTTTTTTGTCTTTTAACAATCATTATCTTGATAACCCTTTGATTAAAGTCAGTTGTAAAATATATGTGTATGTGCGTGCGTGCGTGCGTGCGTGTGTGTGTGTTTTTGTGTGCGTGTGTGTGTGTGTGTGTGCGTGTGTGTGTGTGTGTGTGTGTGTGTGTGTGTGTGTGTGTGTGTGTGTGTGTGTGTGTGTGTGTGTGTGTGTGTGCGTGTGTGTGTGTGTGTGTGTGTGTGTGTGTGTGTGTGTGTGTGTGTGTAAATCTTATATTGAACTGTTGCAAACTTGCCTACTCGAAAAATTGGTATAAAAAAAATTATCAATGCTTACTAATTGTGTATGTTAAAGAATATCGTGAACACGACGACTATGGACCGGATGTGTATATAAAGGAAATCAGTAAAGTATCATATTTATACAAAGAAGAGCAGCAAGGAAGTCCCTAAAGTAATAACAAACTTACCACTTGTCTGTGAACTACAATAAATTGTCATGGTTTCTATTTGGCTGTCTCATATTCCTTTTTATTTGTCTTTGATTCTCTGTCTAGACTTTCAGAGTGTTTATAGGTGGTAAATTATCCTTATGCAGTGAGGAGGTTGTTTTTTCTCTATTTGCCTTGGCTTTGTATTTTAGTCTTGCCGCCTCTTTCGTATAGCAATATAGCTTACAGTTTTCTTTCGATGGTTAAATTATCGGTATTAAGTGAACAACCGCTATTCCGAATTATCCCAAATACGCCAAACTTCAAATGTTTCCCATAAATCGTCAATATGAACAGCTTTTCTTAATTTTATTATTTTCCTTATCTTCTTCTTCTTCTTGGGATTCCAGCATTAACACTAGTTCTGTGGTTAATAAAGTTATCACATAAATAAAGAAATCTGTATTTCTTGTTAAGCATGCTAATGAAAGTAAATAAAAATTAAATGTAAGTATTAAATATGTAGGATATTGAATCTTTGGCCAGAGAAATGCCAAGAATACCGCAACTGCAAGACTCATGGTTCAAATGGAATAATTGAAATCTATGATTCCCGACGCTTACATTACTTCTAAAGAATATATTTACCATAACCAAAAAGGTTATATTTTTTTAATTTAATGTTATCCAAAATACGTTTTGTAACATTAAAAATAAAAGATTTGGACATTTTCACCTTCGTCAGTTTAAGATAGTCTCTGCTTGTATATTTCTTTGGTTATTATGTTTATTCACTCTTTACGGGATTTGAAATATATCAACTTTAGCTGTTGATTTCCGAATTAAGGAAATATTTGGCATTACTTAAGTTAACAAATGGTCACTTTATCCAGTCCTCACATTTTTCATATTGCCGACTGACCGTTCCAGGGCAGTAACTGTCGGGTTTGCTCTTGTTCTTATTTGACTTATCACATATTTGTTCTTATTTTCTTACTTTTATATTTGTCTGGCATGTGACTACTTTTGCCCTGTGCCCTTTCAAAGTTTCGCATAAGTTGCAAAACGCATAAGACTTTGCCATAAATTTTTATTGGTAAAGAAACAGGTATAAGAAAAGGTCAACTGAATGTTAGTAGTTTTTGTGTGACTTTGTTATATTAATGCTCTAACATTCCCATTTCAATTAGCAATTACTTATTTCTTCTCCCTTTTTTCGTTTGATTTACTTGTATATAAGTGATGAACAATGCTAACACGGCACATTATACTCTCACTAGCTCTCACTATTATTGTGACACATAACATACATATAACATAAATGTTGTATATTATTCAGGGCTACTTTTTATCTGCATTTATTGAATTAATGCATTTATTTTAATACACTTACTAAGGATATTCTTAAGAACTAAAGTCTACATTCTTTGGTGAACTCCCCTGAAGCTCCTCAAAGCAGAAACTGCAAATATTTAATAAGTAAATACAATTTAACAAAGTATCTGTTTCTTCTGTAATGTGCAATCCTTAAAAATTGAAAGAATCAAAGAATACGTTTGCTTTTCGTTACCGGTACATTAATTACTAGCCACAAATCATAAGAATGGTGTCATCTTTTAGGAAACGGTTGTTGAATGTTGGTAAACGGCAGCTTCATAATATAATATGTTACGTTAAGCGCAAAATGAAATGCCTAAATTACATGCTCACGTAGAACATTTGGAAAAGAAAGAAACAACATTTATATTCAAACGCTTGAGAATAAAGATTCCATTTGTAAGTACTTGATATTTGCTAAGTGGAAAGTCATTTGTACATTGTTAACATAGACATAAACAATCAATTTTTTTCTAAATATAGTTCTTGCGTTGTTTATTTTGGGTTTCTCAAAGAAAAAATAAGTATTGCGTGCAAAAACTGCCAATTCTTTGAACAAGAAAATCTAGCATAAATTAATGATGTGATAAAAATCACATTTCCACAACGTTCTCTTTGACGAACGTTTTAAGTCACCTGTACTTAGAAGTTCAAAGAGCTAACTTTTTGGTAAGTGTATACAAATCTTCTTTTATGTGACATTTACGGCTTATACATGGGAGATTTATTTCATATTAGTACGGCCATCGAGTGTGCATTTGTCAGAAATCAAATATTGACTGTTATTTACAATGATGGAAAGCTGGGTGTGATTGACATACATCATGATATTCGTTCAGCGGCTTTGTAGAGGATTCCATTTATGAGAGCACTGTCTGGTAGACTAACTGGGGATGCGATTTTCGATCGCCTTGTTAAGATACTAGTCAAACACTTGTAAGCGAATTTGTTTCGCCAAAATGATTGACAACCAGGGGATAATACAAACCAGCATCCATGGCTATTGATATAGGGTCATCAATATATTTATTTAATATCCTACATTTTGAAGATCAGTACAAATGGGGTAAATATTTGATGGAATATTTCAGCTTTTGCTTAAGAATGGTAGATATAGACTTATGGATTAGATAAGTCTTTTCTTATCAGAACGAGTTTGCATTTCTAATGCAACATATACATTCTATCAAAAGACACTTATTTTTGCCATATATCATATTACATTGCGACAGCACAGACACGTTTAAAACGTAATTATACAGACTGTTCCGCGCCATGCTGTTTTAGTCTTTGTCCCACTTTTACAAGCAGAGTATATCGACGCCTCCAATTCGGCTTACAAAACAAATATTACACTAATATGAAACTATTAAAAGATCCCATAAGCAGAGGAGCAATTTTTTTAAATTTGAAACTGCACAGAACAAATGTATTCACATGCTAGTCAAATGTAAATGTTACAACAAAACTGTTACGAGACAGTAAATGAAATAGAGCTAACCCAGCAATTACCGCCATTCGAACTATCAGTTGGCAAAATGGCAGGGCTTTAACCTGGTACTTCCTGATTGATTTCTCTAATAAAAGTAGCGAAAAATCAAATTTTACTTAAAAGAAAGAGAGGTTTGTTGTTGTTGTTGTTGTTTCAGTGTAAGGATTGCACAATAAGCACTAACAAGGTCGGGCAGCATCTAACCTTTTTTCAGCCATTTAGTCTCACGCATGTGTAATGTTAGACTCAAACCCAAGCAATCTTAAGTATTTCCATCGATAACTAGCCCAGTCTTTGTTAACGCCCCAGGACAGCCAATTTTAAAATATTCAAAACTTGAATATTGTTCGATGTCCTTCGTTCCTGATTACATTAACAGTGATGTGACTTTTATGACAAGCCCCGTAACAGATTCTTAGAACGTTTTCCTGAAATTAATATTTTATGTGAGAAATTTGATCCGTGTTAGGTCTTAAATAATGTCTTGCCATCTACCGTTTAATCACATAAGGAAGATATCACCAATATCCACGGCGTAAGAAGCTTTAATGGCACATTCTGCTTAATTTGTATCTGTTCGGTTTTACGCATCGGCTTTAGCTGGTTTTTATTACAAAATTACAATTGCGTCCTGCTAGTGATTGCACGTTATACATGTTTAATACATGTGAACTTCGTACTTTATTCTGTACCTACTCATGAAAACTGGAAAGCTTCTTTGTTAAGCCATTGCATTATCAGATTAACTTATTTAGTGTATGAATTTTAATAAAATATGTTATTACGTTTTGAACAAGCAGTATATGGGCTTCAATTTTTTTTCTATGATTAAATCAGAAAGCTTTGCTTTAAACTTCCACTTTGCTCTTTTTGTTTAATGACTTATCACAGATTTAGTTTGTTACCAAAAAAAGGTTAACCTGCGGTCCTTGGGGATATACTCCACCAATCATCGTCAAGGGTATTACTTAAATGTGTCACTGTTAGCTATGTTGCTACATAAAGCAATGCATTGCAATTGCATTGCCTGTACCTTACTGTAAAAATTCGAGGGAAAATTAGTAATATAATAAATATTTAATAATTGTCAACACATTGTTGAGAAAATGTCAAATGAAATTTACGTCAAAACAATACTGGAAAATATAATTTAAAGGCCCTTCGATAATTAAGAAATATGATAAAATTTGAACTAGCTGAAGAAAAGGGCACTAACAGGAGATGGTGGTGAGAAAATACCCTGAGAGAATTCAGAAATATAATACAAGTTTGAACTAGCTGTAGAAAACCGTGCCAACAGAAAAATGGTGGTGTAAAAGTCCTTGTGAGAATTCAGAAACAAAATAAAATTAGAAGTAACGCTACAGGTAGATACAAATACACAGGTTAATTGTTACTGTGACAAATAAACACATAGAGGAGACATTATGTGAATAGATGAATCCCAACAGTTACGTTCTAAGAATGGTCAGGCGGGAGAAAGACCGACCAGGGTCTTAAACTAAGTTTGTTTTCTGAAAGACAGTGTTAAATTAAATATCCCATTCATGTGAGACGAGTATCAGTCAGCACTTGTATCAGGGATAAATAGCTTCAGATGTGTTACACAACAAAGCACTTATTATATATAATTTTGACCTATCAAAATCACTCAAAAGACAAAGATAGATACTTAAATAAGTACCAAAGGCCTATCGGCCTGTCAGTACAGATAATACATAGCAAAGCATTCAAAAACAAGTTAATGTGGTAGGTTTTACAAAACTTTTTATATAGTTAATTACACAATTTTACTATTTAGCTACTACTTTTTACGAATACATGTAAATATTATATAAAGTTATTGCTTAATAATATTAACAGAGACTTTGAAAGACCGTGTGGCTTAGACAACATCTTCATATCTACTTATATTGATAGATAAAACCAGTTGCAAGTCGTTATAGAAATCATGCTTTAGTTATATCTATGTCAATATTTGGGATTAACAGTCGATAATTATTATATTATAGAGCGTCAAGACATTTGCACAACACAGTGTGAAGCAATAATATACTTAATATGTATTACTCAAAATATTTAATACAGTCAGTTCTTTTGTTTATTCCTTTGTATGTACAAATAGCTAGATTATATAGTAAATTCTTATGTCTGTTTTCATTTATTCTTTAAATTTAAAAACGACATAGATGAAACAAATGTGTGCAATATGCACAAGACATCTTTAATTTAAACCAAAATGTTTCATTTCCATAAGTTTTGACACTTTTCACTCGCTTGACACTGTCTTGTCACAAGAATAGACAACAGTTCCTCTTTTTCTCTCGGACTTTTTAAAATACAATGTGGCTTTTAGAACTCAATACATTTAAACGACCTTAATCCTGAAGCTTAATATCATGCAATATTAATCTGAAACATAAAGGCATGTTTTAAGACTTTGTTTTCTAGGCTTGTTAGTTTCGATTTGATAATTTTTATCCGCGAGAAATTGGCAGTTTTTCAAAGATCTCGTTATCACAACGGCTGTTTTTAAGATGTATTCGTGTAGACGTAATCTACGTTCATTGGGAAGGCCTACCAGTCATAAGTATTTCCTGTTTCTGCAGAGCTGGCTTAGTTTGTTTTGTTACTTATTATCATATGTTGACTTCTACGCATGACCGCATTACAGGGTCAACACTATCAACACTACTTCATTAAAACTGAAATCATGGAAGATTTCTTCAAAATATTATACAAGGAGGTATATAAAACTCGAATATGCGTGTCTGGCGTATGTTGCTCTGGTTGTTTTCTTCAAATTGGTGTCAAATAAACCCAGGATATTTCCTTAAAACTGAATGAAAAGACCCAAAATAATAAGAAATCACACTATACGAATTATTCTTTTTATTAAATGCTTGTCGAAAGCGACTGTCGGCGAAAATTGAAGCCATTTCCCTGGAGATAGGAATGTTGAGAACCACAGTAGACACACTTATTTCATATCTACAAGATATGTCAGACAAACTGACAATGGCAGAAAATCAATGCAACACAATATAAATAATACGAATGATGTTTTAGGTTAGATTAACGTACAATTCACCAAATGCTGCTATTAAACGTTTTTAAGTTAATAAGTTTTTTAAGTCAATTGTAGATAACAATATAAAAACAAAAAAAAAATATAAATTTGAGGGTCACGGTTTTTGGCAACCCAATAATCCTTATTTTTGTTTTCGCCGCATTTGTCATGTTGAACTTTTTACCATGAAGCTCAGTTTAGAGTTTATTTCTCCTCTTGGAAATGTAGACCTTTTCTACATTCCTAACTATTTGGAAAAAGGCTTACAGTACTGAAGAGTTCAAGTTGTTAACGCCTCCAATGGTAACCTGTGGAAGCTGAAAACTGCTCGGTAATTTCCTTAATGTCTCCCCTTACCTTAAATGAAAAAAATTATATATCCCGAATGTCAACAATGTTTAGCATTTTCTGAGAATATGCTTTGTTTGGAGCTGTTTAGTTGTTCTTTTTGTTTTTAAATATATTGCAGTGACGAATTGTGAACATTATAGCAACGTCCAGTTATAATAATGAAGGGAGACCGCAGACAAGGGAGAAATGGAAGCTTCAACATACGGGTGACCACTTGCCAATTTTAATTTATAAATGTGACTTCATGGTCCACTTACAAGATTTAAGACATATTTGGTTGGTCTGAAGCGGTTCACTTACATCTACTTCAATTAAAATTCCCTCGTTTGAGAGGTTATCTGTCGTGACATTTTGATTGCTGGTTCGTCCAGATAGTGTCAATCCAACAAGTTGTACTGGGAACAATAAATAGCATAGATTGATGCCGTTGGTTAAACATGTAACTCAAAAATGACTTATTTATATTTAAAATCAATTCAAACATGACTAAATGTATGATATTGATTGTAATACTTGTAATACTTGTCAGTTTGCACCTTTAAACGTTTCACATTTATTTAATTCTTTAACCTGCTACCGTGTCAGGAACTGTCGTCTTTGAGTTGGCCCACAAAATATTTGACAGTATGGGTTTAATCTTAATGATAAATACATCAAAGGCTAGAAGATGTGCAAACGGCTTCTCTCGTTTGTGTCTTTCTTAACGTTAGCCTTAAACATAATAATGATACACTTATGACCGACAAAAGCCCAGAGGGGTTGAAAATCGGTCAGTAATAAGCATAATCAGTAAACAATGATATGTTGAATACATGCAAAAAGAAATTGAGAACACCCGATTGTTATTTCCGAATTCAGATATTTGCAATACAGATAAAGTAAAGTTGTGTGTCAGATAATATAACGAAGAGCAGTAAGGGAAGTGTTCACAAATATACTGCTTGTCTTTGAATAATAATAGATTGCCATTGTTTCTATTTAGCTTTTCCTTTCATTTGTCTGGGAACTTAAATCTAGACTTTTGCTATCGGTAAATTATCCATCGAGGTTAGATAAATGTTCAGCTGGTTTTATATCATATAATTTGTTTAATGTTGCCTCTATTGATAATGGTATACAATCGTATTTCTTTCAGATTATTTTTTTTGTCGAATGTGTAAAAGGATATTTTGAATCATCGCAAATACGCTAAACCGCAAGACAATGAATATTAAAGAATAGAAAAGCTGAATATTAGGAGAATCTATTAAAGCATAAGATGTAACATTAGTATATTCTAACCCTCGGGTGAACTTTTTTAACAGCAACAAGCTTTCACAAAGTCTAGACTACCAGAGAACTTCAACTTCTGTTTGTCAGTCAACTTCCGGTACTGTTTTTCTGCCTGCTTTTATTCCGGAATATACCAAGACAGTGGATAAAACATATGACCTTCACTTTATAGACCTTTGTTTTAAGTTTTATGTTGCAATGTTCATAGGTCTTTGTCTTATCAATTCTTATTAAGAAATACAATCAATGTTGTCATTAAAGAGCAAAATTACGGCTGCTCAGTTCCACAACGTTCCGAATAATGAATGCCTTCTAGAATTTGTAACACACACATATACGTGTTACCGGCATATTCGTAATTATTGTATAAAATGAGGTTGGTACGCCTCTATATATACAGCATAAATCCATAAGTCACATGTTTCAAAAAGGAATATTTCGTTAGTTAAGTTAATGTGCACTATATTTATCATACATTTTGTTTCAAATAATCAGCTTATCAGTATAATAGATCAAGTATGTTCATATGTCTTAAATAGTTAAATATTCATTACAAAAGTGTTTTAATCTTCTGGCCACACCAATGCATTTAAGAACTATTAACAAAACGAAAGATTTACATTAACTTTTACTTAATTTTCACATTACATTATTGATTTGATTGATTTTGACAAAATGTGTAAGCAAAAGTTGCTTAACTGTCAGTGTATACCAAATGAAATGAGTATTATTTTAGGTAAGGAGAGTTGCTACATGTGTTATGATTTGCCTTTTATAATATTTAATCGATTAGCAAATTTATCTTTTTTAGTTGTCTGTGGTTAGACGAAAACGTTATGTAGAAAGAAGATGCTCGAACAACAATTATAAATTCAGGAAATAAAATAATAATTTTACTTAAAGATTCACAATAATCACGGTTAATGTTGGCATAAGTGTCAAGATACTCTATTCAGCAACATGTTCCTTATAAGTAATGACAACTAGTGTAGAATAGGCATATAATCATCCGCTTGAAGTGAAAAGTGGGGAGGTATATTATGCAAATTCACGTGCACGATGCAGTTTTTTTCGTTCTGAGCATAATACTCGTGTTTTCCACTAATACGTTACCTTCTGTACTGAAAGCCATTTTCTGCAGTTTGTATTCAAACACAAGTCAACCAGTCTAGACCCATGTTCATTTGTTTGTCAGCTTATTTCCGCTCTCTCTTCCCCTTTTTGAATATATTTACATACCTACTGTTATATACTAGTATTTGTTTATTTGAGTAGAGCTTTTGGATTGTTAAGCATGTCTGCATGTAAATTGCTGACAATATGGTAAGAAATACTTAGTTTATATGCTTAACATGATTCTGTTTAAAGCGCTTTCATGAGGATGAAAATATTTGTGTTCGCCGAGGACAATTGATGTACATTATATACACAAAACTCTTGAAAACTGCAACTTATCCGTAAGATTGACAATTCGCCAATTGTAATAAAATGTGATTCAGTGGTCCTACATTGATTAGGAAATGTAATGGTCTGCATGAAACTGCTTACAACCAAATAGCTTAATTAATTTGATTGTTCCCTAAATTGCTTGAGATGATATCTGTCTAGACATTTCAATTTCTGGTTGGTGTTACAAGTCTCGGTAATATCAATCTGTTTGGCCAAGTGTCCAGCGTACTGAATCTTCATTATCTCTTTTTATAAATTATATTATAAATTTATCCAATATAAGGACAATGTAGTATTCAAATATTAATAAATACAAAAACTGTAATTCTTATTGCTTTTGCTGTTGCTTTAACTCGGCATCTAAAACGTTAGTATAAATTCCCAAAATACGACGAGTTGTTTTTTATTATAACACTGCATAAATCTTATAAAAATTACAATTTCGGGAAATATATTATTATATTTTCCAATTAAAACGTTGGACTTTAAGAGGTTTGTTAAAGGTGTATATTTAAAGCATACGTGCAAAGGAAAAATTGCATCAATATTCACTAACAACATCGATATGTTTCTTAGTTCTTGGCATGTACATGTATGCACTATAGTTATGCTTTTTCCACTGTGTGTTTTCAGATGAAAATAGAGTTAAACCATCATAACATTAATGATTATTATCGTTTATGATTATAAGCTTGTGCAATAATTGACTTCTGGCCTGGTATGTGAATAAAGTTCATCTTCTTCCTCAACATGATCGGAATACGTAATAATGAAACTGTTAAAGATGTCTAACTAAAATGCATACTCAAGTGTACACTGATTTTATTCGAAAATGGAATGCTCCTTTCGAATTGAGAAGTTTAAAATAATAATAGACATTTATGCCTCAGAAGTAAATAAAAGGGGATAGGCAAGGAAGTCCCTATAGTAGTAACACAATACCGCCTGTATGTGACCTACAATAAATTGCCTTAGTTTCAATTTAAATGTCTCATATTTCCTTTCATTTGTTCAGGAACCTCGGTCTAGACTTTTAGGTGCTTGTTGGTGGTATAATATCTAACATGGTCGGGTTTTCTGCATTCTTTAGCCAATATTATGTATTCCTTTGTTGCCTCTGTCGTATAGCAATCTTCAGTAAGGGCGAATAAACTTTTTGAATTTCCGCAATATTGTCATATTCTTAAGATTTTGATAGACATTAAAGATTCAAATGATGACTATATAGCTCTTGTAAACGCCATAAATAATAAAATTGCAGCGTCTTACTTTCTAGCATCAAATTCGCATCTTTTGAAATGGCCGGATTTACTATTTAAATTTATTCGTAGTAAAGTTTATGATGTTATTATCGTATCAAGCTTGTGTGCGCCAATAAAAAATGTTAAGCTTGCATATTTTGCTCCTTTTATATGCAGCTTTATTGTTCTGAAATCGCGCCATGGGTAATTGACATGATACTAAATTAGACACATTACCCTGAAACTTTTCTCATAGATTGAGCCCAACCATGAGATATTACCAGCCATACAGGATACTATTGTCCTCAATCATACGTTCTTCTTTTCTTTAAGTCGGTTGTTTTGTATGAATTTGAGTATCTGGTAACAACAGATGCTTATTTAAAAATACCACATGTATTCACACTGTACCCACAAACGAGATATTTTAACATTGTACAAAATATTGGTGTTGTTTAATAAATATTGATTTCATCCTAAAGTAGCGTGTGTTTTTCTTGATTCAACAAGATATTTTCATTTAAAATCAACAACTTTTGTTCAGTTCTTCCAATCGAAACAATACATCTTATATTTAAAGCACTATGTAGGCATTAGTTTTCAATGGCGTCACTACTTTTGTCATAACTTAAGAAAGAATGTGAACGCTTGGACGTTTTTTAATCAAATAGAACGGTTTTCTTAATTGCTTACATTTAAAAAACCTATCAGGAAATGAGAGGTTAGAGCTCGGTAAAACCTGTTTAAGCACCCCAGTCGGTCCCGATTGCCGACTAACGGTTCCAAGGCGGTAAATGTCAGGTTTGCTCTTTCTGTTAAATGACTCATCACAGATTTGTTCTAACATTTACCTTTGGCTTGGATGTGAATACCTCTTTTATGTACCCTTTTCCAATGTTGGTATATGTTGCAATGCTCATAAGACTTAATCATATATTCGTCATATTTTCTTTTGTGTGTAATTTATATTCTTCACAAACATGTTGTTTATCCGTTTTTTATAATCATTGAAAATTATTTTCTTTAGAGTACCCCCAAGAGGTGACATTAGATCACAGCTTGACAAACTGCACCGCCAATCGACAGTAAAGCTCCAATCATCACCCATTTCCTGACACCGCTACAGCCTGAGCTGTGTATAGCCTGCTAGGCCGACACCTCCAAAACACCTCTCCAAACCCCTTAACCTCCCACTGTGATCATAGTGTGGAGAAAGAAAGGTCACATTCCAGTTTTCAATGCCTTTAAGACGTTATCAGGGGAATAGAATTCCACGGGTCTGGAAAATGTCAGAAGGTAATATTTCTAGATAGGAAAGGTAGCATAAATATAAGTGGCTGAGTTGGACATTACCTAGTATACGATCGCTTTTTACACATTTTGCAGAATTGTCTATATAGGGCAGTGTCTAAATACATATGGATCTACGAAAAGAGAAGTTATATAAATGTCACCGAAACAGCTAATTTATGTTAAGAATTACAATGATTGCGTACTTATAGCGATTGTTATATCATGTAAGCCTTTAAATAAATATAGTCACGTACTTATAGCGATTGTTAAATCATAAAAGCCTTTTAAATAAATATAGTCACGTACTTATAGCGATTGTTATATGATGTAAGCCTTTTAAATAAATATAGTCACTCTTTCATTATTTTTAAGCCTGTAAGAACTAAAAAATAATTAATTTTCGATCATATTAGAAAATTGACTTTCAATTATTTTAAGGAAAAAGATACCTCGTTTTTCCCTTCGAATCAGTTAAACATTACAAATAAAATTTATTTTGATCAAGATAAAGATTGGATTAAAGAAATGTTCTGTCTTTCTCGCTTAAAATCATCTTCCTTTTGTAAGATACAGAAAATAATCACTATTTTTATGAAACAGCTTCTTAGCAGAAGATTCCCCATTGGCATGAATTATTTTGTCTAGACATTTGGATAGTGTATCTTTGTCAGTAATACCGTAATCAAACACATATTAAAGGCTTTTTGCCCTTTTCCGCAACAAATATATCTGTGTATCTCACTAACACGATGTCTTGATTACAGATGTAAAGTGAAATCGTCGAATGTTCAAATCGAGAAAAAACTCTAATATTAACGAGTAGATTGCATGCAATAACATGAAGACAGATATATCACCCAACTGGTCTTGTAATATATACATATATATGGAAATTCAGAATTCGGAAAGAGGTCCGTATTAGAATTGCCATTATAGCTCAACATTTGACTCTACTGTTCGATCAGTTATTCTAAATTCGTCAGAGAAATGGAAAATGAAGATGAAGAAGATTAAAAGAAGATTAATGATTAACTAAGGTTTGCTTATTGCGTGTGATCTTAGTAGTCCGTGGGAATACTGCGTCATAGTGGTACAGGTGAGCACACGCGTGGGTGACAGGTTTGTATAAGAGTCAGATTTATGTGGTAGAGAGGATTGGGCCACATGATGCGGATTAACAAGTGCATACAACCATGCTGCTTTGTGATGGGCAATAGTAAAAAATAGAACAGGCCACTGAAATGTACAAATTTGATTCAAACAGGAGAATCTGGTATCATAATTAGAGAGAAGATCACGACTGTAGTATTGGATTTATAATCAACTGATACAACTCACGTGTATATAGGTAATATATCTAATTTTTAGGTTTTTTTTATCATATACAGAATTTGGTATTTAAGTAGGCATTCCCATGTTAAGAAGAAAGATGTGTAAATAAATAGGTGTTTCATGATATGCTTCAAGACTATTTCTTTCTGCAATGGATTAATCATCTAATACAAATTCTTAAGTATATATACTTCTATTGTATCTACTTTACTTTGTTTTACCCCTTATTCTTAAACTTGATTTTTCACATAAGTGATTAATAGTTCATATTTAACTTCAAAAGTACGCAAGCATTCAATGAGTTTTATTGTTTTAATAATAAATGTCGCTCAGTTTTTTAATACGTGACAGTGCTTAAAGTACGTAATCCGTTGATAGAAAATCTTATTTCTATTGTCTTTGTAAGTTACAAATTAACACAAGGGTAATTAATAAGGATTCATTATATGTTATTCTACTAATTAAGTATTACGTTAATTAAAACATGTTTCATGACTGTTAATCAACTGACTGTTCCATGGAGGTAACTGTTGAGTTTGCTCTATTCTGTATAGTTTTGTTGTAACTTTTACAACTGACTAGCATGTAAGTACCTTTGTCCTGTGTCTCTGTGTGTTTTCAAAGTTTAATACATGTTGCAGTACACATGGGCTTTAGTCCTTATTAATTGTTTGTTTTAATTCATACTTGGTCAATATATCATGAATAAATGTATGATCGATATCTGTGAAATTACCATCATACAGAAATTTATATAGGTGCGAGTAAATGGTAAACCTGTTGATATGTTGTAAGACATGCCTTATATTGGCCTTCTATAAAATAGATCCATACATGCGTAATACATTAATGGACATAAACCATGAAAACAAGAAATACCATAATGGCCCTTTATGAAAACAGTGTTCCTAAAATGTAGTGGTAGTCGATTTAAACACAAATTAATAACATGCGCACAAAAAAGCATCCTCAACAGTCGCACACCAGTAAAAATAGTAAAGAAAGTACTTAACGAGCAACCCTGATGCAAATTATTTACTTTCGTTGTCAGTTAATCTAATCTTTTACCAAACACATTTTCTACATCGAAATGGCGTTTTGGATTTCAAACAAGTTATTTATACTTGTAACTTATGGTTTTTCGCACTTTCTGCTTATTTTGCAGTAGGTGGCGAGGTCAAAGCATGGACAGATTTTCGATATGAAAAGCAAAAACTTACTTTGCGCAATATATACATATCGTTTTCCTCAATATACATATAATATATATTGAAGAAAACTAAGAAATTCGCATGTCAAATGCAATATGAAGAGGCTGAGTATACCCTTTGTGGCAGGCTGGTAAGTATGGGGTATTTTATTTCCATATAATTATGTCAAAAGTACTTCTAAAAAGTATTTTTTCTCCGATATGATAAGGTAGCTATAAGCAACCTTGTAAATGGTAAAGAAAATAGCCAAACATATGTGGCTATAGAGAATAAATAAGTTGGTGTGGTAAAAGGAGAGTTTGTCAGACAAGGAAGGGTAACGTATCGGCTTTGCCAAACCAAAAGGATGCATTTATATGACAGTTGTATTACACTGTGATACCACTGTCGGTATAATATATTAATCATTTAAGTTTCTTCGTCGTTTCTTCCATATATGGCATTCCTAAGAAATTAGTCAAATGTAATATGAAAAAATGACTTTTTAATTGTTATGCAATATGTGAATGAAACAAACTTGTAGAAGGTTTCTTTAAATGTTCATGCAATCAACTTCCTGTTGTATTTTAGTTTTTTTCAGTATATAGATATATATTGTCCACTTCTTGGGAAATGTCTCCACAGAAAACTAGCTCGAAGCTTTATGCAGCTGCTATAGTTTATTGGGAAATTTCTTATCTTTTACAAAATTAGGTTTAATTACCAAGCGACCTGATACCAAAACTTTGACCATTCACCATGTTATGAGGCTGGTGCTGAGAAAGAAGAACATGCAAGTATGAATAAAATATATGAGAGATGGTATTGACATTGGTACTCTTGTTTGATAAATGCTGGGAAGAGAATCAATAAATATATAACAAATCCAATGCGTATAAATTCATAGACCAAATCTGATTAATGAATCATTAAAGAAATTAAGGGTCAAATGTGTTAAGTAAGATAAGACAATTCCTTATAAAGAGCAACATGCACAAATGTACATATTGGGTCTTCGATAACAAAACAAACATGTAGATATTTTTATCGTTTATTAAAAGAATGTTATCATAAATATTCATTTATTTCAATACTATCCACAAATTTATTTTTTATAATATTTCGCATATATTGTGTAGAATAAAATCCCAAAGAAGAAGTCTTAAGTTCCTGATTACGTCAACTTTGGTGTGATTTTATGACAGGCCTTTTAAATTCCTAGACTACTTCCTTTAACCTCTAACTTGATGATTTTTATGAGAAAGTTGGACCTTTTACTTACAGCAAAGATACCTTTTATTTAAATAAACAGGGGAACATTTCCTTAAAGAAAATCTTTAAGTATAACGACATTATCCATGGTAAAAGAAGCCATGATGTCACAGTCTGCTTACTGTTTGGTTATGCAATGAATTCCGTGGGCTTTTATTATAAAATTCAATCCCATCCAGCAACTGACAGCGAAATGAACATGATATGTAGTAGAAAACTTTCCACTTTCGTCAGAATTATCTGAGAAAAGGTCATTTTTGGACAATAATTTGCCTCTTTCGGCTCAACTGTTGACATCCTCCCAGAAAGCATGAAATGGAGTAATGGTCTCCCGCTAATTCAAAGATATTTAAAGTTGTGTTTTTATAATTAATGTGATGAAACCGTTACACATGAAAGCAATTGTCTGTAATTTTACGAACAATATTAAGGATCAATATTGCTCACATTTTTTTCAAAAAATTGTCCATCTAACGAGACATCCATAGCTCTTTAAATTTAAGAATAAGATAAATGTTTATTTGCAAATTAACGATTCAGCTTTTTAGTAAATCTCCTATATTTGCTTGATTCCCAATTGTATGGTATAATTATGGTAAGTCAAAAAAATAATTAATGGGAAATGTGTATGTATCGATAGGGAGTTTACGTGAACTTTTGCATTTTATAAAAATCGTAGATTAAGTTAGATATGTCTGTACTATAATAAATGTAATTGTAAACAATTAAATATTGTGGAACATAAAGAGTCAGCAAAACCTTAATAAGTGTCATGAGATTTAAGAATATATACATATACACATGTGTATATGTTTTTATGTGACCTAAATGTCGAAAAATAAATGTAATTAAAGGTAAAATGACAAATATAATTTCAAAAAAGGTATAGTTAGATAGACCACACAAGTCACATTAAACATTAAAGTCAGTATGTCATCAAGAAAAAACATATTGTCGCTGGAATCAAGATTTAAGACTTAAGAAGAGGTAATTGCATAACTACAATGACATTGTTTTTAATAAAAGGAAATGGTTTGTACAGTAAACGTCTGATCTTAGGCAATCGAGCTTTCGTAATTTGGCAAATCCACAGTTTCATTCATTTGAAAAGGAAACTGATAAACCTACTGATGTAATGCATTCAAAGACCCCACAACTTGGTTATTGAATTGTTTTATTATACGTACAGTGTCAATTGCAAATGGTGCAGAATGAGTTCGGATGAAACTATTTATGACAGGATCGTAAGATTTATCAATTCTTTTTCCCTGTTCCCGTCATTTTTACTTTTTTGTTGTTGTTTTAGGCATTTATTTTTCTACAGAAACCCTCCACCAAGGTTTTTGGTGTCATCGCATTTTTATTATTTACTAAGAAGACTCTCGCGTAGGTTATTTTAAAATACGACGCTAGTATCACGAGAGAAGTTTACAGTTAATACTCACAGGTATTTAACGTTACATCTGGGACTCTTTAAAACATTTCAGTGACAAAAAAAGCGTCGCGTTTGGAGCTTTACATCACATATGCTTTATAAAAACCAGGAATATTTTAAAATTCCAAGGGAAAAGAGTGTACACTATTTCTCATTACATCATATGAAAATTGTCAAAACCAGCTGTCTAAGAAATTCGTGCCATTTGCTCGGTAGACGAGACCCATACTTTATTGTCCATACTCTCTTTAACGAACAACGATAGGTACGATAATTGCTGGTCAAAAACCAGTGTATGTGAATATATGAAACTGATAAGGTTATACACGGAACGTTTTATCATTGTCTGCAATTTAAAAAAAAAACCTTTCTACGGTTAGCACAACATTGAATACGTATATTGGCGCAGACGGATCTGGTGTTATACTTAATGAATATCGTACCTTTTTGTAATATTAGATCGATCTGAGAAAAAAAAGAATTATATTAATAGGTAAAAAAGAAACGGTCCTATCAAATTTTTCACAGATTTTTAATTTTTATCTACCAGTAGACAAAGGCAAACAAGGTAAATGCAAATGTGACAAAAACTCAGAGACGAGACATAACACACATAACGAAAAACCATCAGTTACCGCCTTGGAACGGTCAATCGGCAAAAGGGCAAACTGGGGTGCTTAAACCTGGTTTGTGGAGCGCTCCAACCCCGCACTTCATGAACGTTTTTCTAGCAAACAAACAGAGTAAATAACAACATCCCGTCAAAGTGAAACAACTAACAGTAAGCATCTGCATCGGGAGTTAAAACAGATACAATGAACTTATATACATACATAATAACTAGTTATAAAATAAACTATAAACATATGTACAGTAGATAAAAGCTTCGGCAACGTAAAAATAAAAATTCCAAGCGAGAGATTAGTCTGAAATAAAACATCCCAAGTGCTGATATATTATAAGATCAAATAAAACGGCCCAGGCGCTGATATATAATAAGTTCAATTTAAATATGGCATATAATGCCATGACATCATGTTCCAAAAGTGTCAAAAGTGAAATGTAAAAAATACGAAAGAAAACATCGAAATTTTATAAAACAACCTACCAACTAAATAAAATGTAGTAATGTTAAGAGCTTATAAGATAAAAAAAAACAGTTCATGAAAAGCCGAGGATTTATCCGCAGTTGGCATATTATATGTAAGAAAGGTACTAAAGTCCCGATGTAATCTCACGTAAAGGGTAAGGAGACTGCTCAATTTGTCTCACCTATATAGGGCACGACTGGAGAGATGAAGAGACCAAAATTCTAACAGTAACTGTCCAATTATGGCTTTAAGTCACTGTTTTCATATAGTCTCAACGACCTGTCCGGTCATCGTATAAAGCTTGTGTGTGTCGTCGACGAATAACTTCTTAGCTTTTACTTTTTAAGTAAACATCATTACGACATGCAGCTGTCAGTACTGGTGTGGTAAGGCAAGACAGAATGCAACATTTGTGCACGTGCCTTGAATTTAATGTATACGTCAAATACGCGTTTGAAGAACGGCGTAAGTGTTGGTGGCGTCATTTAACACTGGCTTGTTTATCAAAGATTGTACATCTTCATTTTGGCAAAGCAACAGAACTAAAAACTTGAGAAAAGAAATTTAAAAGTCGAAAAAAATTGCACCGTAATTAAAATTTAATTGCACGTTAGCTTTGGTATTTGCATTAGCAAACTAATTATTTTTTATTTTCATACCTTACATTTTGTAAAATGTAGAGTTGCTTTGTTTACTATGTATTCAAGCTCCAGTTAACCTGTCTAGATATCGGATACATTTATTAGTCAGTCGAATTCCGGCGTTCTTCGAGTCACTATGTTTTAATTATTTAGTTTTATATTTAACAGAAAATGCATGACCTTATATACATAAAAGGACGAGTGATATTTATAGAGATTATCACGTGAGTGTACGCATGAAAATTCGCATTTTGTATGTACTGTCATTATAATTAGATCAATTACTGATTTAGTGATTAAATTGCGACTGTTTCTTGTGAGCAACTATGACAACAAACCATTTAAAAATTGCATATAATAAGCACAACTGACTAACAGAAACTGAATTTTTAAATATCGAAGGGTCATGGTCATCTAGATACATTTATGTTGACATCAAATGGTAAGCGTAATTTGGTTTACAACCAAATATTTCATTTATTTACTTGCTCTTTAAATTGTGCATATTATTATCTGTCTAGAGATTTCAATTTCTGGGTTGTCGGTACAAGAACAGTCAATTTAATAGTTTGGCAAATGTCCTGATTACTGTATTTTTCGACTGATATGAAAGTTTTAAAATCCCAGCCTTGAAAAGGACATAGTTGTGTCCAAACCTGCAAAAGGACATAATTGTCCCAAGCCTGCAAAAGAACATAATTGTGTACTCTTATGATTATGAACAAAATCGGAACAATGTTGATTTAACTGGCAATTCAAAACAACTTGCTTAGTAAATTCGAATAATTTAAATCCTTAAACTTTTAACTTACGATTAGTATCTTGATCAGTTTGCACTTTTAGGAATCCGTTTGTTTTCCTTAATAATTTTTAAAACCCTGACATTTCTGGTAAGCGTTTTAGTCTTGGAAAATCGGGTTTTTACAAAGTTTCGACCAGCTAGACTTCATTTTTGTGTCAAATTCCGGTGCTGGTTTAGGCGACTGATTCCTTTTCTGAACAAACCAGGAAGGTAGATAAAACGTATGATACATACTCGACTGATCTTTATTATTATTTGCGGTGTTTGATATGAAATGTAGAAACTACGCTTCAGTGCATGTTACTGATTTCATTATGAAAGGTTAAACTGTAAAAAATTATTCCATGTTGTACTGACTGTTGTTACTTCATACGTGTATGTAACCAATATGGTGAGACATGCCGATCTAATGCCGACGGATGTCCGATATGTCTTCCAAAACAATTGTTGTTTTTATTCAAAACGCCAGAAGCAGAAACAGAAGCAGTTTAATTATGGTCTATTCTTCCCGTGACTTTTTTTCTTTTTCTTTTATAAAACAAACACTTTTAAAAAAGTGTTTGTTTCATTGCCAATAAGATTATGATAGAGTGGGATCCCTAATACGAGCCTGTAGTTTTGGCTTCATCCACCAATGCATAACAATTTTCTAATTGATATCTGCAGGCGAGCATGTGTTCGTAAAATGGATATGAATTGTAACCAATATTGATTTTGATAATAGGTTTCTCATTATATTATTATAACATTAGTTCGTCTGAATGTGGACTGCTGGTTTACGTTTAGAATCGCTCTTACAGGAGGTCTGTAAAAATCTTATGCTTAAACAATAAAAAATAAAAAAAATGTAACAGTGACATAGTGTAGCTACTAATAAATAATATAAATGTGCATTTCCAATGAAAGATTATAAACAACATATATTTAGGAAAATCTTCGAAGAATTCATTTCTTTTCGAAAATGTAATGAATCGAATGAAGATAACTTTTATATTTTGCTTTTGTCATTAAAACGTCATGCTATACTATACAAAATTACAGCTTTATGGAATGAAAATTAAGGAAAGACTCGTTGGTGCTTAGAAACATACTGGCAATTTACAAAACCTTGTTTTGCACAATGTAACAATAATTTTTCACTAAAATCTGAGATGACAATTGTATGAAATAGCGTTATTATGCGTACTAGGGTTGTTTTGACAGTTTTTAATCAGTGGATAAACTAAAAAACAACATAATTTAACATATGGTTTACATAATTCACAAAATGACCCTAGTCAGATCTTCTCACTTGAAGACCTTTGCATGCTAAAATTGCTTATATAGGCCTTTTTCTAGAAGTTTAACTAAATTAATAAAATATAAAAACAAGCACTGCATATTCGTAAAAACGGTTTGTCTCCCGGTTAGTATACTGCATAACTTCAATTACTGTTTTGGACGATTTTTGTATATTCTTCATTATAGTTTCTCGGTTAGAAGGCAGTTAAACTATTAGAAAAAAAAAATCGCATATATCCCTTAATACGTTATCTGAAATGAGAACGAGCTCGGGACCTTGTCGGAGCAAACATTTCATGTTAAATGTTTCCAAGCTGACCAGGTTATGTGATGCGCCAGTGGTTTTACACAGACATGTTTCCGATGTCTGCCTTCGCCAAACTTAGTTCGCCTTCACTATAAGTGACGACAATCGTGTCGCTGCAATGTACCTCTAAACAAAAACACAAAAATGGTATTTTTGATCGTCCACAGGAAGCTCCCAATATTTTTGGTCTGTACCTCAATTTAGTGTGATGTTATCTGTCTAGACAGTTTCGGTACTTATCCAGATACATTTAAGGTTATGATTATTGTTCATTTTTTACACCCTTTGAAGATTTTTTATCACTTCTGTTTTTATTTGATTTCCGACTTTGGGGATTCGTGATTCGTATTTGATATCAATAGATACACGCACGTCGAGTTACTTACTGATTGATAGTATTTTTAATAGTAATGTTAAAAAAATTAACTGCCTCTCGGGTCTTTTACCCTCCTCATATAAGTTGCTAAAATGATACTAGTCGTTATCTAATATAAACATTTTAAAGCAATTTGTTTATAGCCGACCGGAAAACAGTTTCAATTTATTTTACTCGTTCTCATCTGCTCACTTAATGGGAAGAACCAGTAGGGTAGTTACTGCCTAGAACAATCTGCAGTAAATAATTTGTCCAATGACTTATATCTTGTGGCCGGTGTGCGGTTCGAGCCTGCAACTCTTCTATCCAGAGAATAACGTTTAACAACTAGACCTCAACATTTCTGACACAAACTTGTACACACAAGTTCAGAAAACTGATAGCAAGCGAGCCTCGTGAAAGCTTTTTTTCTGAACGAGTTTATCAATTGATGATATAAAATAACGAATGTCTTATTCTTTATACCATGTTTTAACATTTTGAAAGTTCATAAACAGTATCAGATCAAGGTGGTATGAAGCCCTGTTAAGTCCGGTGACGTCATCAATCAAACACTGCATCGTCGTTTTTTTAATTTGCAATGTAACGCCGAGCAAAAGAATTCCACTTCGTGTTATATATTCATTAGTGTGCTATTCTATATATACATTTAACAATTCACAGATGTTTCTTGAGTTTCTGACGTATTCTAATTTCAATTTCTTACTAATTCGGCGCAAAACTATCGAAATTGATCGCCAATCAAATTGAATAAAGGGGGATTACATTTAGATAATATAAAAATATAAGAAGTGTATTGAATGAAAAAAGATTTGAATCTTGCAAAAAAGATTAACTTGCAGATTAACATTATAATAATTAATTGTGTAAGAAAGAAAATGGTTGAAATTAATGCAGAACTGAGTTTAAATAATAACAACAGTTCAACAACCAAAAATGTTTGCAATTGAAAGTTTTACAAAAATGAATAATTCGACAATGAGTACATGCTTGCTGATGTTTTATTCCTTTTGTAACATTACGTGTATTTACATTAACCAAAGTCTATGGTACTTTCATTGAATACGGTGCAAGAAAGTAATAATATTTGTATTTGATACTATTCGCATGAAACATTTCTTAAGTTTATATTCATTTAACAATTACAATACCATACTTAATAAAAGTGCAGAAAGGTTATCGAGACAATTGATTTATTGTTTCGCTTGTCTGTAAATACAGAAATATTATAGTTGAGTTACGGAAGCTCTAAACATAGTCCATTAAGTAATGTCACAAACTACCGCACTGTCTGTGAACTACAGTTAATGTTCAAAGATTCTTTTAGCTGTCTCGTGTTTCGTTTTATTTGTCTAGCAGACAATTTCTTGGCGTTTAGATTGTTTGCTCGTAAGAAATTCTCCTTTGAGCTTGATTTTTCTTGCACTAGCACATAGTTTGATTCTTTGTTTCAATCTACCCAAAAGGTACATAGTTTTCAATTAATAATCAATATTCAAAAGACAGTTTCTGTAAGTTATCGACATGCGTCATATGAAGCCATGTCTTAATTATTTGAAGGACGCCTTGTAATCCAAATAATTTTAATTTTCGAAATTTTATCATGCACGTATGATTAAAGGAAGACGACGCTTAAATAAATATAACTGATCATAATTGCTTGATAAAACATTTTGTGGTCGCAAAGTTTAAGATCAGTGTAAAATACAAGAATACCAAAACATAATTATGCTTTTATTACATATATTATGTATTCTAATAATTTTGGAAATGTTCTGCAGTTTTGCCAAAAGCTTTTTGCCCGTCCAATTTAATGATGACAACCTTTCACCAGCGTTTAATATTTTTATGATGGTAATTACATGTTGTAAGAATGGTTCGAACTTTTTTAATATTTTATATATGCTTGCAATTGATACCTCTTTATTAAACTGGGATTAAAAAAGGCATGTAACGTAAGCATTATGTTAACAATTGTAAAACACATTTCTCTGTCTAGGTAATGCAACCACTATTTTGTTACAGATATTCTTGTTGGTTCTTAATATAACGAATAAATATGTCTAGACATATTTCTAGTGTTTGGTTTGTCAACAATACTGTATTCGAACACATATTCATTGGTTTGTTCATGTTTCAGCAATGAACAGATATTTGAGTGCATCACTAACAATATGATTTGATAGAAAGATCTATAGGAATGTGTCGAATGAAAAGTATATTTCCTACTGATTTGAATATAACAAATTGAATGTACAATCTGTTTAGGCCAATATTTTTACAAGTTTTCTACCTGGCAATATTTCGACATTTCTTCCTAGATTTTAGATGGTTAAAATCATTTGTTGTCATTAGATCCATTCAATGTCTGGTGTGTATGTGTTTATGCAATCTGGTACAGCAAGCATTTTGAGCAAATGTTAAATAAATGGTAGAAAGTTTTCGGAATGGGTCCGGTATTAATCTGATTTACCTTCGTGTGAGTTGTGTTGTTGTTTTATTTCTTTTAGCCCTTCACAGTTAAAATACATTTACTTATACATTTTCCAAAACTACCAAAGTATCAGTAGTAATTTATGTTATACGATAACAATGACATAGTTGATGTAATTAGCACTTTGTCCTTACTTTGTCTAATTACTTCATGTAATTGTATCTTGGTGTGCATTACGACGGGAAGAGGATAACAGTCATGTTACTGTCTTACAAAAGCAAAATTAAATTTACTTATTGATATAATGGATTGTCATTGTTATAATATACAATGATTATTAAACAAGGTCACTAACAGAAAGCGAGTTCTGAAAGAAAATATCGTGTTTCGGAGCAATAAACGGTGACGTTTAACATTGACTTTTTTATCAAGGATTTTCATTCTTTGCATCTAAAATCATAAAAACTGAGAATGGAAAATAAATAAATAAATAATAATCAATTTCAAGTTAATCAGAATTTAATTGCTTGTTATTTATTCTAGAAAAAATATTTTTATGTTAAAACCTAACCTCTTGTAAAAATAGCTCTTGTGTTGTAAACTATGGATTCAAGCTCCAGTTTACCCGTTCAGACTTCCAGCAGTTCTTGCAAAAACTGTGTTTTGTCAATATCGTTTTATATTTACTAAATAGCATATACATGACCTTTTGTATATAAATGGCCGAGTAATACTGGTAGATAAGCACTTTTGTGTATGCTTAAAATCTGCTTTTTCCGTTTACTGTCATTATATTTTATTAGACCTGATATAAGTGAAAAGATTGCGACTGTTCGTTGAAAACAATGAAGCAAAACAAATCGAAAGCTGCATTTAATAAGTTTATTTAATTGATTTTTGTGTATTTGTCTATTATCGAAGTTAAAAAATATGAGCATGCAAAATGGACATAATTTTATACTTGAACAATAACAAACAATTATAATGTTCTTGATTTAATACGACCATTCAAAACAATTTACTTGGCTTATTTGACTAATATAAATCCTAAAAGTTCTACTGAAATTGTTAGATTTAGATATTTTGTAGGCTTGCTATCGTCAGCATGTAATGTGAAAGTTTTGTTTTATATTTAACTACGAAAGGCCCAATTGTATTATGGAAAAATATTGCATGTAACATTGAATTTTGTTACTTCATTCACGTGTGTACTTATAGCACTAACAGTGGATTGAGGATATCCAAACTCCTGCCGATCAAATGCCGACGGGTCTCCGCTCGAGGTGGCTTTCGAGACGATTGCTGTTTTCATTCACAAAGCCTGTAGTAGTCTGATTACTGTCTTACCATGACATTTTACAAAGTATCGCCTTCACCTAATATTGAATATCTCTAAAATTGTATAGATCTGGTTCTCGTTTTAAATTCTACGGGTCAAAATAGCTTAAAACTGTGGCAAAATTGATTCCTCTGGTTTGCGTTTCTGTTTGACTAGTGCCATTGGTGGAGACTTTCTATTCTTCTTAAAAACTCCATCTGTCTTCTTTACTTTTAATATTAATAGTACCAATTCCTTGAATAATCTAGTGTCTGTCGTTACTTTGTGGCCGTTTATAATTGCTATTATCATCGTGGATCAGTGTTTTTATTGGCAAGATCAACTTATGGTTTCATGAAAAGTGTGACCCTCATTTGTGGATTTAACTCTTTGAAGCATATTGAATATTGACTGTGGTTGCTGGTCTATAATGATTGAGGTCTCTCGTGAATACACTGTTTGGCCTTGCCGGATATATATTGCAATAAACATATCAGTTACAATATCAGATGAAGCAAACCAAATAAATGTTTGTGTTTTTGTTGCCATAGAGATTAAGATGCAGCGGGATATGACTCTGTAGTGTTTATTGCAGCCAATTGGGCATGACAATTTTCAAATTGGTATCCGCTGGCGAGCATGTGTTGATATAATTCGTTGCACTGAACCCAATAATGATTTGATTTAAGGTTTCTCATAATACTATATCATTACATTAAGACCATTAGTTCATCTGAACGTGGACTGCTGGTTTCCGAAAAGAAACAAACTCAAATAATCATAAATACAAAAAAATCAGTGGCATTGTGTAGTTTCATATAAATTATTGTATTGTGCATTTCCATTAAAAGTTTATCAATAACATGTTTAAAACATCTTTTCGAAATTGTGATAAATACATGAAGAGTACTTCATCTAAATGTATGTTATTGCATCTTTATATTGTGAATATTAAGAAAAGATAATTTGACCTATAGAAAATTTACTGGCAATTCGCAAAGACTTGTCTGAAAATATCTAACAACAATTCAAATCGATCCACCCATTTGTAAAATTTGGGCATATTTTTTCTACAAACCCATACTTTAGTCTTTTGCAGAACCTTTTCAGGTGACAATGACTTATCGCTGACTACATGTATTTGCATGCTGTGTAGGCGACATTGTTGTTTATTGATTATTGTGCTGATGTACAAGACAAATAAGCAATACTGGACCTTTAATGGCTTCGCTGGTGGCATAGTTTTATGATCATATTTTGATGCTGATGCTGACTACGGGGCCGTTTAACATTATCTTATACAAAAAATTAATATTGCTGTTTTTGTCGTTCTTTTTTATTTGTTTCTTGGATAATTGTACAGAGTAAAATGGACTGCATGGCCCATTCTGCAAAAGTTCAGTTCTAGGCCACGGCGAAACTTTTATGTGAAGGGGTTTCTTTCCGGTTGACCTGTGAAGCGCCGGTGGTTCTACATGCGTCTGATATCTGCGTTAAACTTAGTTGGCCTTCGCTCTGAATGACGATAATCATATCGCTGCAATGTTTTCCAAACCAAAAACAAAAAATCGTATCTATTGGTCTTCGAGACTAAATCAACTAAACCATTCAATTATTGAGCCTCAATTTTGTATGATGTTATCAGTCTAGACATTTTGATTTTTGAATTTGTGGTAATAATGCAGATATATTTGCTGCTTAATGTTTAGTTATTTTCCAGTTAGTCCAGTTAGTCCAGATATCTTCATAGCCTTGTTGTTTTATTTCAAAGCCGATTATGGGGTTTCGGCTTGAGGTTGGTATTAGTAGACACACGAATGTGGAGTTACCTACTGATTAGTAGTTTTGTATGATTATGCTGAAAATGACAGCCTCTCAACGAATTTATTCTTAGTAACTAAACCCAAATCTAGGAAATTTGAGATAATTTAATATTAACATTTTAAAACTATTTGTTTCAATCCAACTCAAAAACAAGTTTAATTTATATTAAAATTTAAATTATAAACAAATTTTAACAGCCAAATAAATATATGTAACGGTTTACAGATATTACTAAAAAAGGATAACAGGTTTGCCCATGATTTTTTCATACATAACATTTGTGTATGTCTGGTTTTTGCGACGGTTCTTATAAAGATAAATTAGTGAATCGTGCTTAAATAATGTAAATTGACGTAAGATATGTCTGTAAACAAAAGGCTATGATACTTTCAATGACTAAGATGCTTAAAAAGTATATTTGCACCTTATAGCATTTTCATGAAACATTTATTAAATTTAAACTCATTTTACAATTACAATACCACATTTATTAAAGGTGCAAAAAGGTTACTGAGACGACAGAGTTTATTGTTTCTCTTGTCTGTAAATACAAAAATATTTTAGTGGAGTTACGGAAGCTTCTAACATGGTCACAATATCACATACTACCGCACTGTATGTGAACGAGAGTAATGATCATAGATTTTTTTAAGCTGTTTCCTGTCCCTTTTTTGTTGAGCGGACAATTCCTGGGCTTTTAGATTGTTTGCTTGTGATAAACTCTCATTTAAGCTTGATTTGTCTGCTCGCTGTAGTGCATCGCGTGTTTTCTTTTGTTTCAATCCACAATACTGGGTTCTACTTTCTTATTCTAAATTACCAATTTTATTTTTAAAAGACAAATCTTTTAAATTATCGAAGTTCGTCGTTTTGAATTTCTGATATTGTGTCATAAACGTCTGAAAAACTAAAGACAGTCCGTACATGACTGTTTAAATTAAAATTAAATTGTTTGCTGAAAACTGTTTGATTGCACAATTAATAATATCAGTTTAAAATGTAAAATATAAAGAATGCCAAAACATAGTTATATTTTTAAAATAATCTGTATGCTAATATGTTTGAATAATATTTTATTCTAATATGTTTCCCAGAAAAAATGTCTGTCCTATTTTTATGATGACAGGCTCTCAACAGTTTTATATTTATTTAAGTGGATAAGTACAGATTATAAACATTTGAACATTTTGGGGGAACTACCTTCATACTAGTATGGTATACAAGCGAAGACATCTAGACACGTGTAACAGACATTAATATTTCTTTGTCCAATATTCAATACTTCGATTGTCTGAACTGGAAACCAACATTGTCTTTCCATTTTCCTTGTGATATGTTTTATGTATCTGAAATCGGAAAAAAATATCGTGGTGCTGTCAGTTTTTACACATACAAAAAACTTTCAAAAGGTTTATATCGTTTATATCGTGTATAGAAGTGATTGCAAAAATCAAAAGGCCTTTTACGTAAGCATTCTGTTACAGTAATTATTGTATAAATACATTTTACTGTCTAGATTATATACAAGATGATGCTACCATTATTCTGTTACTGCAGTTCTGGTAGGTTCTTAATGAAATGAATGCATATGTCTAGACATATTTATAGTGTTTGTTTTGTTAACAATACTATAATCAAACACATATTCATTACCTTATGCGTGCTTCTGCTGTGGGTAGATATTTGACTGCATCACTAACAAGATAATGTAAAAGAAAAGTTAATGGAAATGTGTCAAATGTAAAATTTAAGAAAGGGACACTACAGAGGAGGATATGACAAATTTAATATGCAATTTGTATAAGCGTATATTTTTACAAGTTTTCGTCGTGACAATATTTAGAAATTTTGTTTTGGATTTCACAAGTTCAAACGTCATTTGCTGCCATTGAGTCCGTTTAATTCAAACGTGTATCTTTTTATGTAGTATTATAGCAACAAAAATTGCAGTAATGATGAAACTGTCTTGCCGATTACCGTACTATTGTATAAAAACAATTTCTTCTATAAAGGATAAACAAGCTTCTATCATTCCTCATCCATTATACGTTTACTTGCAGGTTCCAAATGGTGTGAAATGACTATTATGGTAAAAACCATTTCCATTGGCTTGTGATGCTGTTACTTCGTTTTAAGCAAAACAAACACGAATTTACTACAGATATTTACCAAACGATAATAATAATAAAAACAAATTTCAATGCATGAAAGTGCGTTATTTCACTTGATTATAGGAGAACAACATGGACTTTTCAAGGAACGATTACATAAAGACGAGCGCGCATGCGCGCCGACAATAATTTTTCATCGAGTTTTCAGCTTTGCAGTTGAGCTGTTTTCAACGCGGGTTTTTGAGAAAGAAGGGCTATCAGGATTAAAATCACTCTTTAACGTATGCTACACGTACAAAAACTATTGTAGGTTTTTACACAATGTGCAACCATGGCCATTGAAAGTAAACCTCGTCATGCATCTCAGCTTCTCATACTTCACGGTATAGACGAATTTGCGGGAGTTGACGTTATGACTAAATACAAATCGGTTAACAGTATATTGGTCATGTGGTCGATACCCATTCGAAGTGGACAATGTAGCACACCTCACTGAACGCACACATATACTACTCTCTTGCGTCAACCATGTCTAGCAGCTAGGATCTGAAATCAACGTTCACTACGTTTTTACGAATTGCGTACTTTCCAAAGCGTTATTTAGTCAGGTTTGTTTCATTTAGAAAAGGCACATCAAGCGTATCTCAGAAACATGCAAGCGTTTTCTTGTTAAACGCGGTATGGTATGGTTTACTGACCATCAACTGCAAGTACCGTATATATCCATGCCAAACAATTAATTTCATTGCAGACCGGATAAGTTTGTTAATAAAATACGATCTTAATGGCTTTCTGAACATTATATACTTCTGACAAATCTCAGCAGAAAGAAATTTCAGCATATTTGCTCAGAACATTATGTGTGAATGATATGCAATGACGACCTCTGACGATTTCGCTTCTTCACGACGTTGGCGTATCTGGCAAACGGTCCTTCTGCGAACTGAAGTTACATGTATACATTTTATGAAATTTAAAGTGCGATTTTTATTTAAACATAACACCACCACCATCACCTTAACTATAATCATCATGATCAACAACAACATCGCCACCACCACTGCCACTACCACCACCATCATAATCATCAGCAGCAGCAACCACCATCTATATTATCACCACCACTTTCACTGTCACCAGCTTCAGCAGCAGCAGCAGCAACAGAAGCAGAAGTACAGCAGCAGTTGCAATAGACAAATAATAATGATAATAATAATTATTATTATAGTAATAATAATAGTTATAGTAGTAGTGGTAGTAGCATTTACAGTAGTAGTTGTAGTACAAGTAGTAGTAGTGGTAGTAGCATTTACAGTAGTAGTTGTAGTAGTAGTAGTTTAGTAGTATTAGTAGTGGTAGAAGTAGTGGTAAAACTAGTAAAAGTAGTATTAGTGCTTGTGGTAGGTGAAGTAGTAGAAGCAGTGGTAGTAGAAATAGAAGTAGTAGTAGTAGTAGTTGTTGTTGTTGTTGTAGCCGTAATAGTTATAGTAGAAGTAGTAGCACAATTGGTAATAGTAGTAACATTAGAAGTACTAGAAGTGGTAGTAGTAGTGGTAGTAGTAGTTGTAGTAATGCGCAAAGAAGTTAAAGTAGAAGAGGCAGTAGTAGTAGTTATAGTTATAGTAGTAGTCGTAAACATTTGGCGAAATACTTAAATGTCGATTGTGTTTGATTTTTGTTGCGTATATATATATATATATATATATATATATATATATATATATATATATATATATATATATATATATATATATATATATATATATATATATATATGTGTGTGTGTGTGTGTGTGTGTGTGTGTGTGTGTGTGTGTGTGTGTGTGTGTGTGTGTGTGTGTGTGTGTGTGTGCGTGTGTGTGTGTGCGTGCGTGCGCGCGTGCGTGCATGCGTGTGTGTGTGTGTGTGTGTGTGTGCGCGCGCGTGTGTGTGTTTTTTTTGGGGGGAAGCAAAAACACAACGTTTAAAGTTGGTACATATATAGTGATAGTTTATAGTGTGTTTTGAACGATTCCAAGTTTCAAACTGTTTTTGATTATTACTTAATCAGATGCTACGTTAACGTAAAGAACAACGTGAAGAATCCGTCAAGCTTATTTTCTGGGTGGGACGACGCATTTTCAGGCGTTCCACTAACTCCGAGTGCATACGTGCACACCATCTAGGTTATTCAGGCGTTTGGTTTCGTACCCCTGAAGAAACTGTGTTAGACCTAAGAGAGCGGTTAAATGTAATAGCCAGCTCAAGAACTGTCAGAAACAGGCTACGCAGCTTCAAATTACGAGCTATACGTCCAACATGACAATGCACGACCACATACTCACATACCGCCAGGATATATACAGCTCACTTCGCAAAAACAACGTACCCGTACTACCATGGCCAGCTTTCAGTCCGGAAGAATCCCCGTTTGAACAGCTGAGGGACGTTTTAGGCCGTCGCATACGTAAATTGCATCCAGCACCGATGTCACATCATAATCATCATAATCATAATCATTGACAGCAACAAGAATAAAAATGAATATCAACAATATAAACGAAGCCCATTTGAAACGGAAAATATTCCAGCATTATATTTTTAATAATTTCTTGTAGTTTTATCACTTTTACAAAGTTTAAAATGTTACATTGACACCACCATGACATCCTTAATGTCACGTCTTTTTGTGTTACTGGTGTTACTAAATAGTAGCATTATCACCTATAGTAGTTTTGTACTTTTCTTTTAATTCTTGGTTCTCTTGAGAGTATTGATTCCACACGGATCGTTCCCGTTGGACCTGATGTGGATTCTATGGCCCAAATAGTCGGGAGAGGCTCGGATAATACATCAACTGAGATCACAGATGCTTGCAATCATTGATCACACGTCTCGATATCAAAGTGTCTGGCGTTTTAACATATTGCGGATGTCCGGCGATCCTACATATTACTTATCTCTGACAATTTTATATTTGCGGATCTCAAGCGTTTCTACATACTGTGGATATCGACAAGACGTTTTAATGCAAAGTCCATCACAGTAGTAACGTAATGCTATTATTTATTAATAAACGGCTAAATTTTAGTAATTCAATCGCTCAGTTGTGACAAACTGGTAAATCCTGTTTTGTTCTCGCAGCTGCCGGTGTAAAGTTCCAGGTTTCTCTGAGCGTCGGGTTGACAGAACTCGTTAAACTCCGTATTTGACATTCAGATGATGTCGCTGGATTCATTATTTACCACTGTCTGCTGTTGTTTATCCCAGATCATAGGTACGGTGACATCTATTGTGTAGTCTGTCAAATTCCGCTTAGTTAAATCTTTCACTAAGAGCATCGTTTGACATGCAATTTCAATACTTACAGTTCGTTGAATACGACCGTTTTCCTTTATCAAATAAGTATAAGTATAGGCATCAATAAGCACCATAGAAAGGGACTTTTGTAGGCAACAACAATTTAGTAGTAGTAGTAGTAGTAGTAGTAGTAGTAGTAGTAGTAGTAGTAGTAGTAGTAGAAGTAGTAGTAGTAGTAGTAGTAGTAGTAGTAGAAGAAGTAGTAGTAGTAGTAGTAGTAGTAGAAGTAGTAGTAGTAATAGTAGTAGTAGTAGTGGAAGTAGAAGTAGTAGTAGTAGTAGTAGTAGTACTAGTAGTAGTATATCGGACTACCACTTTTTGAAGTTTGAAGCAACAACTACTACACCGTTCAGATCTTCAAATTTGCAAATAATTGGCTATACACTCTGGTGGCGTGGTTTATTTAGAGTAGAAGACGTGTAACTCCTTAGCAAATATATTGAACTGTTGCAAACTTGCCTACTCGAAATAATTGTTATAAAAAGCTATCAAATTATCAATGCTTACTAATTGTGTATGTACAACAATATCGTGAACAGGACGACTATAGAACGGATGTGTATATAAAGAAAATCAGTAAAGTATCATATTTATACAAAGAAGAGCAGCAAGGAAGTCCCTAAAGTAATAACAAACTTACCACTTGTCTGTGAACTACAATAAATTGTCATGGTTTCTATTTGGCTGTCTTATATTCCTTTTTATTTGTCTTTGATTCTCTGTCTAGACTTTCAGAGTGTTTATAGGTGGTAAATTATCCCTATGCATTGAGGAAGTTGTTTTTTCTCTATTTGCCTTGGCTTTGTATTGTGGTCTTGCTGCCTCTTTCGTATAGCAATATAGCTTACAGTTTTCTTTCGATGGTTAAATTATCGGTATTAAGTGAACAACCGCTATTCCGAATTATCTCAAATACGCCAAACTTCAAATGTATCCCATAAATCGTCAATATGAACAGCTTTTCTTAATTTTATTATTTTCCTTATCTTCTTCTTCTTGAGATTCCAGCATTAACATTAGTTCTGTGGTTGATAAAGTTATCACATAAATAAAGAAACCTGTATTTCTTGTTAAGCATGTAAATGTAAGTAAATAAAAATTAAATGTAAGTATTAAATATGTAGGATATGGAATATTTGACTAGAGAAATGCCAAAGAATACCGCAACCGCAAGACTTATGGTTCAAAGGGAATAATTGAAATCTATGATTCCCGACGCTTATATTATTTATAAAGAATATATTTACCATGACCAAAACGGTTATATTTTAGAATTTAATGGTATTCCAAATACGTTAAGTAACATTAAAAATAAAAAAAATTAGACATCATTTTACCTTCGTCAGTTTAAGATAGTCTCTGCTTGTATCTTTCTTTGGTAAAAAATTATGTTCATTCACTCTTTCGGGATTTGAAATCTATCAATTTTAGCTGTTGATTTCCGAATAAAAGAAATATTTGGCATTTCTTAAGTAACAAATGGTCACTTTATCCAGTCATATTGCCGACTGACCGTTCCAGGGCAGTAACTGTCGGATTTGTTCTTGTTCTTATTTGACTCATCACATATTTTTTCTTACTTATATATTTGGCTGGCATGTGACTACTTTTGCCCTGTGCCCTTTCAAAGTTTTGCATAAGTTGCAATGCTCATAAGACTTTTCCATAATTTCTTATTTGTAAAAAAAACAGGTACAAGAAAGGCCTACTGAATTTTAGTAGTTTTGTGTGACTTTGTTATATACATGCTCTAACATTCCCATTTCAATTAGCAACGACTTATTTCTACTTCCTCATTTTTTCATTTAATTTACTTGTATAAAAGTGATAAACAATGCTGACACGACACAATATACTCTCGAAAAAAACTCACTAGCTCTCATTATAAGTGTGATACATAACATACATATAACATAAATGTTGTTTATTATTTAGGACTAAGTCCAGTAAGTAAGTAAAAACGAACTAATTTGTTCATCCGGCTTTAACTTAGAATATTTATCTTTAACTTCTCGTGCTTTACTTTTATATATATTGATATTACAATGTAAAAACTTGTATTCACATACATCATATACTTTTTATCCAACTGTATCACACTATAGTCAACCATTTTTGTGTAGTTTTTCAAATCGAAATAATACCATATTATTTTCTAAACACTATGTGGACGTTATTTTTCAATGACGTCACTACTTTCGTCATAACTTATAGAAAATATCAGCGCTTTGACATTTGTATTCAAATAGATCGTTTTTCTTTCCATTGCTTGCATTTGAGAAATTCGTCAGGAAGTGCGAGATTAAAGCTCTGTAAAACCGGTTTAAGCATCCCAGGCGGTCCATATTGACGACTGACCGTTCCAATGCGGTAACTGTCGGGTTTGCTCTTTTCGTTAAATGACTCATCACACATTTGTTCTTACTTTTCGCTTGGCTTGCATGTGAAATACCTTTGTTCTGTGCCTTTTCGGAGTTTGGTATATGTTGCAATGCTAATAAGACTTTGACATATATTCTTACTCACAATACGTTAAGCGCAAAATGAAATGCAAAATAGAACATGTGGAAAAGAAAAAAACATTTATATTCAAACGCTTGAGAATAAAGTGGAAAGTCAGTTGTACATTATTAGCATGGACATAAACAATCATTTTTTTTTCTAAATATAGTTTTTGCGTTGTTTATTTTGGGTTTCTCAAAGAAAAAATAAGTATTGCGTGCAAAAAACTGCCAATTCTTTGACCATAAAAATCTAGCATAAATTAGTGAGGTGATAAAAATCACATTTCCACAACGTTCGCTTTGACGAGCGTTTTAAGTCACGTAAACCTGTACTTAGAAGTTCAAAAAGCTAACTTTTTGTTAAGTGTATACAAATCTTCTTTTATGTGACATTTACGGCTTATACATGGGAGATTTATTTCATATTAGTACGGCCATCGAGTGTGCATTTGTCAGAAATCAAATATTGACTGTTATTTACAATGATGGAAAGCTGGATGTGATTGATATACATCATGATATTCGTTCAGCGGCTTTGTACTGAATTCCATCTATGAGAGCACTGTCTAGTAGACTGACTGGGGATGTGATTTTGTAATTTTCGATCGCCTTGTAAAGATACTAGTTAAACACTTGTAAGCGAATTTGTTTCCTAAAAATGATTGACAACCAGGGGATAATACAAACCAGCATCCATGGCTTTTGATATAGGGTCATCAATATATTTATTTAGTATCCTGCATTTTAAAGATCAGTACAAAAGGGGTAAATATTTGATGGAATATTTCAGGTTTTGCTTAAGAATGGTAGATATAGACTTATGGATAAAAAGGTTTGCATTTCTAATGCAGCATATACATTCTATCAAAAGAGTTATTTTTGGCATATATCATATTACATTGCGACAGCACAGACACGTTTTAAATGTAATTTTACAGACTATTCCGCGCCATGCTGTTTTAGTCTTTGTCCCACTTTTACAAGCAGAATATATCGACGCCTCCAAATCGGCTTACAAAACAAATATTAACTAATATGAAATTATGAAAAGATCCCTTAAACAGAGGAGCATTTATTAAATTTGAAAATCCACAGAACAAATGTTTTCACGTGCTAGTCAAATGTAAATATTGCAACAAAACCGTTACGAGACAGTAAATGAAATAGAGCTAACCAAGCAATTACCGCCCTTCGATTACCAACCTTCAGTTGGAAAAATAGCAGGGCTTTAACCTGGTACTTCCTGATTGATTTCTCTAATAAAAGTAGCGAAAAATCAGATTTTCTTAAAAGAAAGAGAGGTTTGTTGTTGTTGTTGTTGTTATGTTTCAGTGTAAAGATTGCACAATAAGCAGTATCAAGTTCGAGCACCATCTACCCTTTTTCCAGCCATTTAGTCTCACGCATGTGTAATGTTTGACCGAAACCCAAGCAATCTTAGGTATTTCCACCGATTACTAGCCCAGTAATTATTAACGCCTCGGGACATCCGGTTTTAAAATATTCAAAACTTGTGCGATGTCCTTCGTTCCTGATTACATTAACAGTGATGTGATTTTTATGACAAGCCCCGTAACAGATTCTTAGAACGTTGCCCTGAAATTAATAATTTATGTGAGAAAGTTGATCCGTGTAATGTTTTAAATAATGTCTTGCCATCTACCGTTTAATCACATAAGGAAGATATTACCAATATCTACGGCGAAAGAAGCTGTAATCGCACATTCTGTTTAATTTGTATCTGTTCGGTTACGCATCGGCTATAACTGGGTTTTATTACATAATTACAATTGCGTCCTGCTAGTGATTGCACCTTATACATTTTAATACATGTGAACTTCGTATTTTATTCTGTACAAAGCAATGAAAACTGGAAAGCTTCTTTGTTTAGCCATTGCATCTACAGAATAACTTATTTTATGAATAATAATCTTTTATTACGTTTTAAGCAAGCAGTTTATGGCCTTCAATGTTTTCTTTTTCTATGATTAAATCAGGAAGCTTTGTTTAAAACTTTCACGATGCTCTTTTTGTTTAATGACTTATCACAGATTTGTTCTTACGTTTACATGTGGCTTGTATGTAAATAACTCTGTCCTGTGCCTTTTGAAATTTTGGTATATGTTGCAATCCGCATAGGACTTTGTCATATATTCTTACAGAATAAACGTTCTACCATTATTGTCGTATAGCTTATTTTAAGGGTCGCTTTTACAAGATCAGTTTGTTACAAAAAAAAAGGTTAACCGGCGGTCCTTGGGGATATACTCCACCAATCATCGTAAAGAGTAATACTAAAACTTGTCACTGAAAGCCATGTTGCTACATAAAGCAATGCATTGCAATTGCATTGCCTGTACCTTACTGTAAAAATACGAGGGAAAATTAGTAATATGTTAAATATTTTAATCATTTTCAAGACATTGTAGAAAAAAAATGTCAAATAAAATTATTTAAAACAATACTGAAAAATGTAATTAAAAGGCCCTGCGATAATTTAGAAATATAATAAAATTTGAACTAGCTGTAGAAAAGGGCACTAACAGGAAATGGTGGTGTGAATATACCCTGAGAGAATTCAGAAATTTTATACAAGTTTGAACAAACTGTAGAAAACGGTGCCAATAAAAAATGGTGGTGTAAAACGTCTTTGTGAGAATTCAAAAACATAATAAATTAGAAGTGGCGCTACACTTAGATAAAAATACAATAGTTAAATTTTATTGTGACAAAATAAACACAAAGAGGAGACATAATGTGAATAGATGAATCCAAACATTTACGTTCTAAGAATGGTCAGTCGGCAGAAAGACCGACCAGGGTCTTAAACTAAGTTTTTTCTAAAGACAGTGTTAAATTACATATCCCATTCATGTGAGACGAGTATCAGCCAGCACTTGTATCAGCGATAAATAGCTACATATTTGTTACCCAACAAAGCACTTATTATATATAATTTTGACCCATTAAAAATCACTCAAAAGACAAAGATAGATACTTAAATCAATACTAAAGGCCTATCGGCCTCTCATTACAGATAATAGCAAAACATTCAAAAACAAGTTAATGTGGTAGGTTTTACAAGTTATTGCTTATTAATATTAACAGAGACTTGGAAAGACCGTGTGGCTTATACAACATCTTGATGTCTACTTATATTGATAGATTAAACCAATTGCAATACGTTATAGAAATCATGCTTTAGTTATATCTATGTCAATATAATGTGACTAACAGACGATAATTGTCATATTATAGAGCTCCAAGGCATTTGCACAACACAATGTGAAGCAATAATATACTTTATGTATTACTCAAAATATTTAATACAGTCAGTTCTTTTGTTTACTCCTTTGTATGTACAAATAGCTAGATTATATAGTAAACTTTAATGTCTGTTTTCATTTATTCTTTAAATTTAGAACGACATAGATTAATCAAATGTGTGCAATATGCACAAGACATCTTTAATTTTAACCAAAAGGTTCCATTTCCATCAGTTTTGACACTTGTCACTCGCTTGACACTGTCTTGTCACAAGAATAGACGACAGTTCCTCTTCTTTCTCTCGGACTTTTTTAAATACAATGTGGCTTTTAGAACTCAATACAGTTAAAAGACCTTAATCCTGAAACTTAATATCATCCAATTGTAATCTGAAACATAAAGGCATGTTTTAAGACTTTGTTTTCTAGGCTTGTTAGTTTCGATTTGATAATTTTTATCCGCGAGAAATTGGCAGTTTTTCAATGATCTCGTTATCACAACGGCTGTTTTTAAGCTGTATTCGAGTAGACGTAATCCACGTTCATCGGGAAGGCCTACCAGTCATGAGTATTTCCTGTTTCTGCAGAGCTGGTTTAGTTTGTTTGTTTTGTTAATTATTATGATATGTTGACTTCTACGCATGACTGCATTGCAGGGTCAACTCTACTTCATTAAAACTGAAATCATGGAAGATTGTCTTCAAAATAATATACAAGGAGGTATATAAAACTCGAATATTCGCGTCTGGCGTATGTTGCACTGGTTGTTTTCTTCAACTTGGTGACAAATAAACCCAGGATATTTCCTTAAAACTGAGTGAAACGACCCAAAATAATAAGAAATCACACTATACGAATTATTCTTTTTATTAAATGCTTGTCGAAAGCGACTGTCGGCGAAAATTGAAGCCATTTCCCTGGAGATAGGGATGTTGAGAACCACAGAATATGCTTTGTTTGGAGCTGTATATTAGTTATTTTAGTTTTTGTTTTTAAATATATTGCAGTGACGAATGTGAACATTATAGCAACGTCCAGCTATATTGTTGAAGGAAGACCCCAGACAAGGGAGCTATGGAAGCTACAACGTACGGGTGACCACTTGCCTATTTTAATTTATAAATATGACTTCATGGTCCACTTACAAGATTTAATAAGACATATTTTGGTTGGTCTGAAGCGGTTCAATTACATGTACTTCAATTAAAATTCCCTAAATTGTTTAATTGTTTGAGAGGTTACCTGTCCTGACATTTCGATGGCTTTTTTGTCCAGATAGTGACAATCCAACAGGTTGTACTGGGAACAATAAATAGCATACATTAATGCCGTTGGTAAAACATGTAACTCAAAATGACTTATTATAATTAAAATCAATTTAAACATGACTAAATTTATGATATTAATTGTAATACTTGTCAGTTTGCACCTTTAAACGTTTCACATTTATTTAATTCTTTAACCTGCTTCCGTGTCAGGAAGTGTCAACTTTGAGTTGGCCCACAAAATATTTGACAGTATGGCTTTAATCTTAAACATAAATACGCCAAAGTCTAGAAGATGTGCAAACGGCTTCTCTCGTTTGAATTTTCTTAGCGTTAGCCTTAAACATAATAATGATACTCTTATGACCGACAAAAGCCAAGTGGGGATGAAAATCGGTCAGTAATAAGTATACTGAGTAAACAATGATATGCTGAATACATGCAAAAAGAAATTGAGAACACCCGATTGTTTTTTCCGAATTCAGAAATTTGCAATACAGATAAAATAAAGTTGTGTGTCAGATAATATAACGAAGAGCAGTAAAGGAAGTGTTCACAAATATACTGCTTGTCTTTGAATAATAATAGATTGCCATTGTTTCGATTTAGCCTTTCCTTTCATTTGTCTGGGAACTTAGGTCTAGACTTTGTAACTGTTTGCTATCGGTAAATTATCCATCGAGGTTAGATAAATGTTCAGCTGGTTTTATATCATATAATTTGTTTAATGTTGGCTCTATTGATAATAGTATGCAATTATGTTTCTTTCAGATTATTTATTTGCCGATTGTGTAACATGATATTTTGAATTATCGCAAATACGCTAAACCGCTAAATGAATATCAAAGAATAGAAAAGCTGAAATTTAGGAGAATCTATCAAAGAATAAGATGTAACATTAGGATATTCTTACCCTCGGGTGAACTTTTTTAACAGCAACAAGCTTTCACAAAGTCTAGACTACCAGAGAACTTAAACTTCTGTTTGTCAGTCAACTTCCGGTACTGTTTTTCTGCCTGCTTCTATTCTGGAATATACCAAGACAGTGGATAAAACATATGACCTTCACTTTATAGACCTTTGTTTTAAGTTTTATGTAGCAATGTTCATAGGTCTTTGTCTTATCAATTCTTATTAAGAAATACAATCAATGTTGTCATTAAAGAGTAAAAATACTGCTGCTCAGTTCCACAACGTTCCGAATAATGAATGCCTTCTAGAATTTGTAAAACTCACATATACATGTAACAGGCATATTTATAGTAATTGTATAAACTGAGGTTGGTATGGTTCCCTGCATTTTCTTGTCTATATATACAGCATAAATCCATAAGTCACATGTTTCAAAAACAGGAATATTTCGTTAGTTAAGTTAATGTGCACTATATTTATCATAAATTTTGTTTCAAATAATCAGCTTATAAGTATAATAGAACACGTGTTTTCATATGTTTTAAATAGTTAAATATTCATTACAACGTGTCTTAATCTTCTGGTCACACCAATGCATTAAAGAACTATAAACAAAACGAAAGTTTTACATTAACTTTTACCTAATTTCATAAAATAACATTACATCATTGAATTAATTGTTTTTGACAAAATGTGTAAGCAAACGTTGCTTAATTGGCACTGTATACCAAATGAAATGAGTATTATTTTAGTTATGGAGCGTTGCTACATGTTTTACGATTTGCCTCTCATAATATTTATTTGATTAGCAAATTAATCTTTATTAGTTGTCTGTGGTTTGACGAAAAGTTATGTAAAAAAGATGCTCGAACAACAATTATAAATTCAGGAAATAAAATAATAATTTTACTTGCAGATTCACAATAAGCCCGGTCATTGTTGGCATAATTATCAAGATCCTCAATTAAGCAACATGTTCCCTAAAAGTAATGACAACTAGAATAGGCATATAATCATCCGCTTGAAGTGAGAAGTGGAGAAGTATATTATGCAAATTCACGTGCTCAATGCAGTTTTTTTCGTTCTGAGCATAATACCTGTGTTTTCCACTAATACGTTACCTTCTGTACTGAAAACCATTTTCTGCAGTTTGTATTTAAACACAAGTCAACCAGTCAAGACCCATGTTCATTTGTTTGTCAGCTTATTTCCGCTCTCTCTTCCCCTTTTTGAATATATTAACACACTTACTGTTATATACTAGTATTTGTCTATTTGAGTAGAGCTTTTGGATTGTTAAGCATATCTGCGTGTAAATTGCTGACAATATTGTAAGAAATACTTAGTTTATATGCTTAACATGATTCTGTTTGAAGCGGTTTCATAGGATAAAAATAAAGTTTTGTTCGCCGAGGACAATTTATGTACATTATATACACAAAACTTTTGAAAACTGCAACTTATCCGTAAGATTGACAATTCGCCAATTGTAATTAAAATGTGATTCAGTGGTCCTACATTGATTAGGAAATGTAATGGTCTGCATGAAACTGCTTACAACCAAAAAGCTTAATTAATTTGATTGTTCCCTAAATTTGCTTGAGATTATATCTGTCTAGACATTTCAATTTCTGGTTGGTGTTACAAGTCTAGATAATATCAATCTGTTTGACCAAGTGTCCAGCTTACTGAATCTTCACTGTCTCTTTTTATAAATTATATTATAAATTTATCCAATATAAGGACAATGTAGTATTCAAATATTAAGAAATACAAAAACTGTAATTCTTATTGCTTTTGCTGTTGCTTTAACTCGGCATCTGAAAACGTTGATATAAATCCCCAAAATACGACGAGTTGTTTTTTATTATTACACTGCATAAATCTTTTAAAAATTACAATATCGGGAAATATATTATTATATTTTCCAACCAAAACGTTGGACTTTAAGAGGTTTTGTTAAAGCGTATATTTAAAGCAGACGTGCAAAGGAGAAATTGCATTAATATTCTATAACAACATCGATATGTTTCTTAGTTCTAGGCATGTACATGTATGCACTATATTTATGCTTTTTCCACTAAATGTATGTGTGTATTCAGATAAAAATAGAGTTAAACCATCATAACATTAATTATTATACCATATCGTTTATGATTATAAGCTTGTGCAATAATTGACATCTGGCCTGATATATGAATAAAGTTCATCTTCTTCCTCAACATGATCCTAATACGTAATAATGAAGCTGTTAAAGCCGTCTGAAGTCGGTGGAGCAAAGGCTACCTAACTAAAATGCATACTCAAGTGTACACTGTATTATTCGAAACTGGAATGTTTCTTTCGAATTGAGAAGTTTAAAATAATAAAAGACATTTATGCCTGAGAAGTAAATAAAAGAGGATAGGCAAGGAAGACCCTATAGTAATAACACAATACCGCCTGTATGTGACCTACAATAAATTGCCTTAGTTTCAATTTAAATGTCTAATATTTCCTTTTATTTGTTCAGGAACCTCAGTCTAGACTTTTAGGTGCTTGTTTGTGGTATAATATCTAACATGGTCGGGGTTTCCTGCATTCTTCAGCCAATATTATATATTCCTTTGTTGCCTCTATCGTATAGCAATCTTCAATAAGGGCGAATAAACTTTTTGAGTTTCCGCAATATTGTCATATTCTTAAGATTTTGATAGACATTAAAGATTAAAATGATGACTATATAGCTCTTGTAAACGCCATAAATAATAAAATTGCAGCGTCTTACTTTCTAGCATCAAATTCGCATCTTTTAAAATAGTCGAATTTACTATTTAAATTTATTCGTAGTAAAGTTTATGATGTTATTATCGTATCGAGCTTGTGTGCGCCAATAAAAAATGTAAAGCTTGCATATTTTGCTTCTTTTATATGCAACTTTATTGTTCTGAAATCGCGCCATGGGTAATTGACATGATACTAAATTAGACACATTACGCTGAAACTTTTCTCATAGATTGAGCCCAACCATACAGGACACTATTGTCCTCAATCATACGTTCTGCTTTTCTTTAAGCCGGTTGTTTTGTATGAATTTGAGTATCTGATAACAACAGATGCTTATTTAAAAATACCACATGTATTCGCACTGTACCCACAAACGAGATATTTTTACATTGTACAAAATATTGGTGTTGTTTAATAAATATTGATTTCATCCTTAAAGTAGCGTGTGTTTTTCTTGATTCTACAAGATATTTTCATTTCAAATCAACAAATTTTGTTTAGTTCTTTCAATCGAAACAATACATCGCATATTTAAAACACTATGTAGGCATTAGTTTTCAATGGCGTCACTACTTTTGTCATAACTTGTCAAAGAATATGTTAACGCTTGGACGTTTTTTATTAAAATAGAACGGTTTTCTTAATTGCTTTCATTTGAGAAACCCATCAGGAAATGCGAGGTAAGAGCTCGATAAAACAAGTTTAAGCACCCCAGTCGGTCCCGATTGCCGACTGACCGTTCCAAGGCGGTAAATGTCAGGTTTGCTCTCTTTGTTAAATGACTCATCACAGATTTGTTCTAACATTTACCTTTGGCTTGGATGTGAATACCTCTTTTATGTACCTTTTTCCAATGTTGGTATATGTTGCAATGCTCATAGGACTTTATCATATATTCGTCATATTTTCTTTTGTCTGTAATTTATTTTCTTCACAAACATGTTGTCTGCCTGTTTTTTTATATCCATTGAAAATTATTTTCTCCAGAGTACCCGCAAAAGGTGACATGAGATCACAGCTTGACAAACTGCACCGCCATTGGACAGTTAAGTTCCAATCATCACCCAATTCCTGACACCGCTGCAGCCTGAGCTGTGTCTAGCCTGCTAGACCCACACCACCAAAACACCCATCTCCAAACCCCTTAACCTCCCACTGTGATCATAGTGTGGGGAAAAAAAGGCCTTTAACACGTTATCACGGGAATAGATTTCCACGGGTCTGGAAAATGTCAGAAGGCAATATTTCTAGATAGGAAAGGTAGCATAAAGGTAAGTGTCTGAGTTGGAAAATACCTAGTATACGATCGCTTTTTACACAGTTTGCAGATATGTCTATATAGGGCAGTGTCTAAATACATATGGATCCACGAAAATAGAAGTAATATAAATGTCATCGAAACAGCTAATTTATGTTGAGAATTACAATGATTGCGTACTTATAGCGATTGTTATATCATGTAAGCCTTTTAAATAAATATAGTCACGTACTTATAGCGATTGTTATATCATATAAGCCTTTTAAATAAATATAGTCACGTACTTATAGCGATTGTTATATCATGTAAGCCTGTAAAATAAATATAGTCACTCTTTCATTATTTTTAAGCCTGTAAAAACTAAAAAATAACTATTTTCGATCATATTAGAAAATTGACTTTCAATTATATTAAGGAAAAAGATACATCGTTTTTCCCTTCGAATCAGTTAAACATTACAAATAAAATTTATTTTGATCAAGATAAAGATTGGGTTAAAGAAATGTTCTGTCTTTCTCGCTTAAAATCATCTTCCTTTTGTAAGATACAGAAAATAATAACTCTTTTAAACAGCTTCTTAGCAGAAGATTCCCTATTGGCATGAATCATTTTGTCTAGACATTTGGATAGTGTATCTTTGTCAGTAATACCGTAATCAAACACATATTCAAGGCTTTTTGCCCTTTTCTGAAACAAATATATCTGTGTATCTCACTAACACGATGTCTTGATTACAGATGTAAAGTGAATTCGTCGAATATTCAAATCGAGAAAAAACACTAATATTAACGAGTAGATTGCATGCAATAAAATAAAGACAGATATATCACCCAACTGGTCTAGTACTATATACATATATATGGAAATTCAGAATTCGGAAAGAAGGTCCGTATTAGAATTGCCATTATAGCTCAACATTTGACTCTACTGTTCGATCAGTTCTTCTAAATTCGTCAGAGAAATGGAAAATGAAGATGAAGAAGATTAAAAGAAGATTAATGATTAACTGAGGTTTGCTTATTGCGTGTGATCTTAAAAATCCGTGGGAACACTGCGTCACAGTGGTACAGGTGAGCAAACGCGTGGGTGACAGCTTTGTATAAGAGTCAGATTTATGTGGTAGAGAGGATTGGGCCACGTGATGCGGTTAAACAAGTTCATACAACCATGCTGCTTTGTGATGGGCAATAGTAAAAAATAGAACAGGCCACTGAAATGTACAAATTTGATTCAGACAGGAGAATCTGGTATCATAATTTAGAGAGAAGATCACGACTGTAGTATTGGATTTATAATCAACTGATACAACTCACGTGTATTATTTAAGTAATATATCTAATTTTTAGATTTTTTATCATATACAGAATTTGGTATTGAAGTAGGCATTTCCATGTTAATAAGAAAGATGTGTAAATAAATAGGTGTTTCATGATATGCTTCAAGACTATTTCTTTCTGCAATGGATTAATCATCTAATACAAATTCTTAAGTATATATACTTCTATTGTATCAACTTTACTTTGTTTTACCCCTTATTCTTAAACTTGAATTTTCACATAAGTGATTAATAGTTTATATTTAACTTCAAAAGTACGCAAGCATTCAATGAGTTTTATTGTTTTAATAATAAATGTCGCTCAGTTTATTTAATACGTGACAGTGCTTAAAGTACGTGTACCATTGATAGAAAATATTACTTCTATTGTCTTTGTAAGTTACAAATCAAAGCAAGGGTAATTAATAAGGATTCATTATATGTTATTCTACCAATTAAGTATTACGTCAATTAAAACATGTTTCATGACTGTTAATCAACTGACTGTTCCTTGGAGGTAACTGTTGAGTTTGCTCTATTTTGTATAGTTTTGTTGTAACTTTTACAACTGACTAGCATGTAATTACCTTTGTCCTGTGTCTCTGTGTCTTTTCAAAGTTTAATACATGTTGCAGTACACATGGGCTTTAGTCCTTATTAATTGTTTGTTTTAATTCATACTTGGTCAAGATATCATGAATAAATGTATGATCGATATCTGTGAAATTACCATCATACAGAAAATATATAGGTGCGAGTATATTGGCCTTCTATAAAATAGATCCATACATGCGTAATACATAAATGTGCATAAACCATGAAAAAAAGAAATACCATAATGGCCCATATGAAAACAGTGTTTCTAAAATGTAGTGGTAGTCGATTTAAACACAAAATATTAACATGCGCACAGAAAAATATCCTCAACAGAAGCACACCAGTGAAAATAGTAAAGATAGTTAACAAGCAACCCTGAAACAAATTATTTACTTTCGTTGTCACTAAATATAATATTTTATGAAGCAAATTTACTTCATCGAAATGGCGTTTTGGAGAGAGGAATTTCAAACAAAATATTTATACTTATGGTTTTTCTCACTTTTTGCTTATTTAGCAGTAGGTGGCGAGGTCCAAGCATGGACAGATTTTCGATATGAAAAGCAAACACTTTCTTTGCGCAATATATACGTATCGTTTTCTTCAATATACATATAACATTTATTGATGAAAACTAAGAAATTCGCAAATCAAATTCAATGTGAAGAGGCTGATTATTCTCTTTGTGGAAGGCTGGTAAGTATATGTATTTTATTTCCATGTAATTATAGGACTGAATACTACCTCGAAGTCATGGCTTGGTGTGCGGCAGTAAACATGTCAAATGTACTTCTAAAAAGTATTTTTTTCTCCGATATGATAAGGTAGCTATAAGCAACCTTTTAAATGGTAAAGAAAATAGCCAAACATATGTGGCTATAGAGAATAAATAAGTTGGTGTGGTAAAAGGAGAGTTTGTCAGACAAGGAAGGGTAACGTATCGGCTTTGCCAAACCAAAAGGATGCATTCATATGACAGTTGTATTACACTGTGAGATACATTCAGATACCACTGTCGGTATAATATATTAATCATTTAAGTTTCTTCGTCGTTTCTTCCATATATGACATTCCTAAGAAATTAGTCAAATTTAATATGAAAAAATGACTTTTTAATTGTTATGCAATATGTGAATGAAACAAACTTGTAGAAGGTGTCTTTAAATGTTCATGCAATCAAATTCCTGTTGTGTTTTACTTTTTCAGTATATAGATATATATTGTCCACTTCTTGGGAAATGTTTAACTAGTTCGAAGCTTTATGCAGCTGCATCTTTTACAAAATTAGGTTTCATTACCAAGCGACCTGATACTAAAACTTTGACCATTCACCATTCACCATGTTATGAGGCTGGTGCTGAGAAAGAAGAATATACTAGTATAAACAAAATATATGAGAGATGGTATTGGCATTGGTACTCTCTTGTTTGATAAATGCTCGGAAGAGAATCAATAAATATATAACAAATTCAATGCGTTATTTAATTCATAGACCAAATCTGATTAATGAATCATTAAAGAAATTAAGGGTCAAATGTGTTAAGTAAGATAAGACAATTCCTTATAAAGAGCAACATGCACAAATGTACTTATTGAGTCTTCGATAACAAAACAAACATGTGCATATTTTTATCGATTATTTATCATAAATATTTATTTATTTCAATACTATCGACAAATTTGCTTTTTATAATATTTTGCATATATTTGTAGAATACAATCCCAAAGTAGAAGTCTTAAGTTCCTGATTACGTCAACTTTGGTGTGATTTTATGACAGGCCTTTTAAATTCCTAGACTACTTCCTTTAACCTTTAACTTGATGATTTTTATGAGAAAGGTGGGCCTTTTACTTACAGCAAAGTTATCTGGACAACTTACCTTTTATTTAAATAAACGTGGGAACATTTCTTTAAAGAAAATCTATAAGTATAACGACATTATCCATGGTAAAAGAAGCCATGCTGTCAAAGTCTGCTTACTGTTTTGTTATGCAATGAATTCCGTTGGCTTTTATTATAAAATTCAATCGCATTCAGCCACTGACCGTGAAATGAACATGATATGTCGAAGAAAAACGTCCCACTTTAGTCAGTTTTATCTGAGAATAGGCCATTATTGGACAATAATCTGCCTCTTTCAGCTCAACTGTTGACAGCCTCCCAAAAACATGACATATGGTAAAGGTCTCCCTCTAATTCGAAGATATCTCAAGTTGTGTATCTATAATTAATGGGATAAAACCGTTACACAGAAAAGGAATTGTCTGTAATTTTACGAACAATATTAAGGTTCAGTATTGTTCACATTTTTGTCAAACAATTGTCCATAAAACGAGACATCCATAGCTCCTTAAATTTAAGAATAAGATAAATGTTTATTTGCAAATTAACGATTCAGCTTTTTGGTAAATCTCCTATATTTGCTTGATTCCCAATTGTATGGTATCATAATGGTAAGTCATAAAATTATTAATGGGAAAAACAAAGTAAAAATGAAAATTGTTGTATTAAGCATTCTGTCTAAATGCATTTCGATACATTACTAGTCAGGTTCCTAGCGTACTGATTTGAGAAGCGGTACGCATAGCCAATGCAAATAACGGTGACCCATTATATTTGCCTATATAACCTTTATGGGAAATTGAATACATTGCCAAATGAGAGATAAAAATAGATAAATATACTGACTTAATTTTTCGTAAGTTTTTCGATTGGTTTATTATAGAACATTTCTAGCTACTACACGTCTACGACTAGTGTATGTATCGATAGGGATTTTGTGTATGCATTTTGTGAAAATCGAAGATTAAGTTAGATAGGTCTGTACTAAGAATAAATTTAATTTCTTAATATACCATTTTAATCAAAATTCGGTTGAGTAAATGTAAACAATTAAATATTGTGGACCAATAGAGTCAGCAAATACTTTATTAGTGTCATGATATTTAAGAATATATACATATACACATGTGTATATGTTTTACAGTGTGTATTTATGTGATATAAATGTCGAGAGATAAATGTAATTAAACGTAAAATGACAAATATAATTTCATAAAATGTATAGTTAGATAGACCACACAAGTCACATTAAAGAGTAACAGTCAGTATGTTATCAAGGAAAAACATATTTTCACTGGAATCAAGATTTAAGACTTAAGCAGAGTTAATTGCATAACTACAATGACATTGTTGTTAATAAAATGAAATGGTTTGTACTTTACACGTCTGATCTTAGGCAACGAGCTTTCGTATTTTGGCAAATCCACATTTTCATTCATTTAAAAACAAAACAAAAAAACCTACTGGTGTAATGAATTCAAAGACCTCACAACTTGGTTCTTGAATTGTTTTATTACATGTACTGTGTCAATTGCAAGAGGTGCAGAATGAACAAGGATGAAACTTAGAAATTATTTATGACAGGATCGTAAGATTTATCAATTCCTTTTCTCTGTTCCCGTCAGTTTTACTTTTTTGTTGTTGTTTTATGCATTTCTTTTTTCTACAGAAATCCTCCACCAAGGTTTTAGGTGCCATCGCATTTTTATTATTTATTAAGAAGACTCTCGCGTAAGTTATTTTAAAATACGACGCTAGTATCACGAGAGAAGTTTACAGTTAATACTCACAGGTATTTAACGTTAAATATGGGACTCTTTAAAACATTTCAGTGACAAAAAAGCGTCGCGTTCGGAACTTTACATCACATCTGCATTATATAAACCAGGGATATTTTCTAAAATTCCAAGGGGAAAAGAGTGTACGCTATTTCTCATTACATCATATGAAAATTGTCAAAACCAGCTGTCTAAGTAATTCGTGCCATTTGCTCGATAGACGAGACCCATACTTTATTGCCCATACTCTATTTAACGAACCACGATAGGCACGCTGATTGCTGGTCTAAAACCAGTGTATGTGCATATATGAAACTGATAAGGTAATACACGTTTTATCATTGTCTGCAGTTCAAAAAAAGATCTTTCTACGGTTTGCACAACATTGCATACGTACATTGGCGCAGATGGATGTGGTGTTATACTTACTGAATATCATTTTTGTTTGTAATATTAGATAGATCTGAGAAAAAAAAAGAATTAAATTAAAGCTTGTGTGTGTCCTCGACGAATAACTTATTATATAATAATTATTTCTGTAAATTTTGAACGGTTTAATTTGGCTTTGTTATGATTTTAATTGATAAGTTAAAACATCTTAATAAGTTTGCCCGTTTGTCTTGATAATGAGGATTGTCTTTTTACTTTCTCCTGTGTGTAGACAGCCAGTTTTTTAATTATTTTATGCCAAAATTGATTGAACCAAGTACAGATGCAGAAAATAAGCATCATACCTTAATTTCTATAATATCTATAAACACGATTTTGCTTAGCTTTTACTTTTTAAGTAAACATCATTACGACATGCAGCTGTCAGTACTGGTGTGGTAATGCAGGAAAGAATGCATCTTTTGTGCACGTACCTTGAATTTAATGTATACGTCAAATACGCGTTTGAAGAACGGCGTAAGTGTTGGTGGCGTCATTTTACACTGGCTTGTTTATCAAAGATTTTACATCTTCATTTTGGCAAAGCAACCTAACTAAGAACTTGAGAAAAGAAATACAAAAGTCGAAATAAATTGAACCGTAATTAAAATTTAATTGCATTTTAGCTTTGGTATTTGCATTAGCAAACTAATTATGTTTTATTTTCATACCTTACATTTTGTAAAATGTAGAGTTATTGCTTTGTTTACCATGTATTCAAGCTCCAGTTAACATGTCTAGATTTCGGATACATTACAAAGTCAGTCGAATTCCGGCGTACTTCGAGTCCCTGTGTTTTAATTATTTAGTTTCATATTTAATAAACAGCAAATGCATTATTTTATATACATAAAAGAACGGGTGATATTAATATAGATTATCACGTTAGTGTACGCATAAAAATCACATTTTGTATGTACTTCATTATAATTAGATCAATTACTGTTTTAGTGATTAAATTGCGAATGTTTCTTGTAAGCAACTATGACAACAAACCATTTGAAAATTGCATATAATAAGCACAACTGACGAACAGAAACTGAACTTTTAAATATCGAAAGGTCATGGTCATCTAGATACATTTATGTAGACATCAAATGGTAAGCGTAATTTGGGTTACAATTAAATATTTCATTTATTTACTTGCTTTCTAAATTGTGCCTATTATTATCTGTCTAGACACTTCAATTTCTGGGTTGTCGGTACAAGAACAGTCAATTTAATAGTTTGGCAAATGTCCTGATTGCTGAATTTTCGACTGCTATGAAAGTTTTAAAATCCCAGCCTGCAATAGGACATAGTTTTGTCCAAACCTGCAAAAGGACATAATTTTGTACTCTTATGATTATCAACAAAATCAAATTTAACAGGCAATTTAAAACAACCTGCTTAGTTAATTCGAATAACATAAATCCTTAAACTTTTAACTAACGATTAATATCTTGATCAGTTTGCACTTTTAGGAAGCCGTTTGTTTTCCTTAGTAATTTTTAAAACCCTGACATTTCGGGTAAGCGGTTTAGTCGGGTTTGTACAAAGTTTCGACCAGCTAGACTTTATTTTTGTGTCAAATTCCGGTGCTGATTTAGGCGACTGATTCCTTTTCTGAAAAAAAAAACAGGAAGGTAGATAAAACGTATGATAATACTCGGCTGATCTTTATTATTATTAGCGGTGTTTAATATGAAATGTAGAAACTACGTTTCAGTGCATGTTACTGATTTAATTATGAAAGGTCAAACTGTAAAAAATGATTCCATATTGTACTGAATGATGTTACTCTTCATACGTGTATGTAACCAATATGGTGAAACATGCCGATCTAATGCCGACGGATGTCCGATATGTCTTCCAAAACAATTGCTGTTTTTATTCAAAACGCCAGAAGCAGAAACAGAAGCAGTTTATGGTCTATTCTTCCCGTGACATTTTTTTTAAACTATTCCCCCATCGATTTACTCTAAACAGTATCTTTATGTGACTGGTAATATTGGGTTGAAGAAATCTAAAGCGTGTACCGATATGCATCACTTTTAAAATACTATGAAAAGAACAGCTTAAAACTGTGACTCTTTTCTTTAGTTGATTCCTTTTGCTGTGATGGTCCGTGTTTCTGTCTGAATGCTGACATTAATGGAGACTTTCTTTTCTTCTCCTACCGAAATATGGCATACGCGCTGTTGATATAATAGTTTCCTTAAGCAATCATGTTTGTGTTGGTACTTTCTGGTCGTTTGTTGTGACTATAATGATTGTGGACAATTATTCATTCCAACCCTGACTGATTGACTTATGATCACTTTAGAGGTTTGAATTTCAGTTGTGGATTTCACTCTTGGAATCATATAGAATATTGATTATGGTATTTGGTCTGTAAAAATTGACGTCTCTCGAGAATGCACTTTATTTGGCCTTGCCGGATATGTATTGGATTAAATGTCTCAATTACAATAGCCGATAAAACAGACCATATAAAAGTGTTTGTTTCATTGCCAGAGAGATTATGATTGAGCGGGATCCCTAATGTGAGCCTGTAGTTTTGGCTTCAGGCACCAATGCATAACAATTTTCTTACTGATATCTGCAGGCGAGCATGTGTTCGTAAAATGGATATGCATTGTAACCAATATTGATTTTGATTTTAGGTTTCTCATTATATTATTATAACATTAATTCGTCTGAATGTGGACTGCTGCTTTACGTTTAGATTCGCTCTTACAGCAGGTCTGTAAAAATCTTATGCTTAAATAATAAAAAATAAAAAAATGTATCAGTGACATTGTGTAGCTACTAATAAATAATATAAATGTGCATTTCCATTGAAAGATTATAAACAACATGTATTTAGGAAAATCTTCGAAGAATTCATTTCTTTTCGAAAATGTAATGAAAAGAATTAAGAGAACTTTGACATTTTGCTTTTGTCAATAAAACTTCATGCTATACTATAATAAATTACAGCTTTATGGAATGAAAATTAAGGAAAGACTCGTTGGTGCTTAGAAACATACTGGCAATTTACAAAACCTTGTTTTTAACAATGTAACAATAATTTTTCACTAAAATCTGAGATGAAAATTGTATGAAATAGAATTAATATTCGTACTCAGGTTGTTTTTGACAGTTTTTAATCAGTGGATAAACTGAAAAAAGCAACATATTTTAACATATGGTTTACATAATTCACAAAATGACCCTAGTCAGATCTTCTCACTTGAAGACTTTTGCATGCTAAAATTGCTTATATATGCCTTTTTCTGGAAGTTGAACTAAATTAATAAAATATAAAAACAAGTACTGCATATTTTGTATATTCTTCATTATAGTTTTTCGGTTAGTAAGCAGTTGAAATATTAGAAAAAAATCGCATATAGCTCTTAATACGATATCTGAAATGAGAACGAGCTCGAGACCTTTCATGTTAAATGTTTCCGAGCTGACCAGTTTCTATGATTCGCTAATGGTTTTACACAGACATGTTTCCGATGTCTGCCTTCGCCAAAACTTAGTTCGCCTTCACTATAAGTGACGACAATCGTGTCGCTGCAATGAACCTCAAAACAAAAACACAAAAAATGGTCTTTTTGATCGTCCACAGGAAGCTCTTAATATGTTTGGTCTGTACTTCAATTTAGTGTGATGTTATCTGTCTAGACAGTTTCGGTACTTATCCAGATACATTTAAAGTGCTGATTATTGTTCATTTTTTACATCCTTTAAAGATTTTTATCACTTTTGTTTTTATTTGATTTCCGACTGTGGGGATTCGTCTTACATTTGATATCAATAGAACCACGCACTTCGAGTTACTTACTGATTGATAGTATTGTGAATAGTTATGTTAAAAAATTAACTGCCTCTCGGGTCATTTACCCTCCTCATATAAGTCGCTAAAATGAAACGAGTCGTTATTTAATATAAACATTTTAAAGCAATATGTTAATAGCCGACCAGAAAACAATTTCAATTTATTTTACTCGTTCTCATCTGCTCACTTAATAGAAGAACCAGTAGCAGGGTAGTTACTGCCTAGAATAATGTGCAGTAAATAATTTTGTCCAATGACTTATCTTGTGGCCTATCCAGAAAATAACGTTGAACAACTAGACCTTAACATTTCTGACACAAACTTGTACACACAAATTTCAGAACTGATAGCAAGCAAGCCTCGTGAAAGCCTTTTTTCTGAACGAGTTTATCAATCGCTGATATTAAATAACAAATATCGTTTTCTTTATACCATGTTTTAAAATTTTGAAAGTTCCTAAACAGTATCTGATCAAGGTGGTATGAAGCCCTGTTAAGTCTGGTGACGTCATCAGTCAAACACTGCATCGTCGCTTTTTTAAATTGCAATGTAACGCCAAGCAAAAGAATTCCACATTGTGTGTTATATACTTTAGTGTGCTACTCTATATATACATTTCACAATTCACAGATGCTTCTTAAATATCTGAGTTATTTTGATTTCAATTTCTTACTAATTCGGCGCAAAACTATCGATCAATCAAATTGATTAAAGTGGGAAATTACATTTGGGTAATATAAAAAATATAATAAGTGTACTGAATATAAGAAGATTTAAATCATGTAATAAAGATTAACTTGCAGACTGACATTAAAATAATAAATTGTGTAAGAGAAAAGTTTGATTGACATTAAAGCAGAACTTAGTTTAAATATAACAACAGTTCAGCAACCAAAAAATATACGCAATTGAAAGTTTTACAAAAATGAAAAATCCGGCAATGATTACATCCTTGCCGATGTTTGGTTCCTTTTGTAACATTACATGTATTTACATTAACCAAAATCTATGGTACTTTCATTGAATACGATGCTAGGAAGTAATAATATTTGTATTTGATAATTTTCGCATGAAACATTCTTAAGTTTATACTCATTTAACAATTACTATACCATACTTAATAAAGGTGCAGAAAGGTTATCGAAACAACTGATTTATTGTTCCGAGTGTCTGAAAATACGGAAATATTATAGTGGAGTTATGGAAGCTGTATACATAGTCCATTAAGTAATGTCACAAACTGCCGCACTGTCTGTGAACTACAGTTAATGTTCAAAGATTCTTTTACCTGTCTCGTGTTTCATTTTATTTGTCTAGCAGACAATTTCTCGACTTTTAGATTGTTTGCTCGTGAGAACTTCCCCTTTGAGCTTGATTGTCTTGCAGTCGCACAAAGTGTGTTTCTTTGTTTCTATCTATCGAAAAGGTACATAGTTTTCAATTAATAATAAATATGCAAAAAACAGTTCCTGTAAGTTATCGACATTCGTCATATGAAGCCATGTCTTAATTATTTGAAGGACGCCTTATAATCCAAATAATTTTAATTTTCGAAATTTTGTCATACACGTATGATCAAAGGAAGACGACGCGTAAATAGAATTAACTAATCAATATTGCTTGATAAAACATTTTGTGGTCGCACAGTTATAAGATAAGTTAAAGATCAGTGTAAAATACAAAGAATACCAAAGCATAATTATACATTTATTACATATAGCGTATAATATTTTATAATGGTAAATACATGTTGGATGAATGGTTCGACATTTTTTATATTTTATATATGCTTGCAATTGATACCTTTTTATTAGAATCAAAATTGGAATCATAAAAAGGCATGTAACGTAAGCATTATGTTAACAATTGTAAAACACATTTCTCTGTCTAGGTAATGCAACCACTATTCTGTTACAAATATTCTTGTTGGTTCTTAATGTAACGAATGCATATGTCTAGACATATTTATAGTGTTTTGTTTGTTAACAATACTGTATTCGAACACATATTCATTGGTTTGTTCATGTTTCAGCAATGAATAGATATTTGAATGCATCACTAACAAGATGATTTGATAGAAAGATTATTAGGAATGTGTCTAATGAAAAATAAATTTCCTACTGATATGGATATGACAAATTGAATGTGCATTCTGTTTAGGCCAATATTTTTACAAGTTTTCTACCTGGCAATATTTCGAAATTTCTTCTTAGATTTTAGATGGTTTAAATCATTTGTTGTCATTAGATCCATTCAATGTCTAGTGTGTATGTGTTTATGCAATCTGGTACAGCAAGCATTTTGAGCAAATGTTAAAAAAATGGTAGAAAGTTTTTGGAATGGGTCCAGAATTAATCTGACTTACCTTCGTGTGAGTTGTGTTGTTGTTTTATTTCTTTTAGCCCTTCACAGTTAAAATACATTTACTTTTCCAAACCTATCAAAGTATCATTAGTTAATTATGTTATACGATAACATTGACATAGTTTATGTAATTAGCAATTTGTCCTTAGTTTGTCTAATCACTTCATGTTATTGTATCTTTGTGTGTATTACGACGGGGAGAGGGTAACAGTTATGTTACTGTCTAACAACAGCAAAATAAAAATTACCTATTTGTACAATGGATTGTCAATGTTATAATATGCTTTCCAAGGTCTCTAACAGAAAGCGAGTTCTGAAAGAAAATATCCCGTTTCGGAAAAATGACACACCACATGATAAAAAGGACCATTGCGTTTAACCATTTTCTGTCTGTCACATTACCGTTACCATACTGTAAAAATACAATTTCTGTTGGTAGTATAAACAAGATCCTGCCATTCCCTGTCTGTAATAGTTTGTCGTGCAGGTTTCGAATGGTGTGAATGAATAATCAATAGACTGGTTAGTTTTGTTTGAGAAATATGACAATTAACCTCTGTGATTCGTTAACGTGAGACACATTTCTAACTCGATCATCATGACGAACTAAACATATAATGAAGGGATATATTTTTATTAGTTTTCTATTTGACATTTTCTATATATCTCTAACTACATTACCAAGGCTCGTTTGCTGTAAAAGAACACAGTCTATTGATGCAGCCTATGTCAGCAGCCAGCACTTGAGTTACCACTCAAAAAGACATGATTTTAAAAAATGTAGTACGACATGACTTCCCGGCTTGTGTCAACACATGATTATTATATAAATATAAATTATATCATTTTTACACGTTAATCCAATCAAATATTTTTGTAATGTTTTCCGAAAGTTCTGAACGGTGCATTTTTGCTTTCCCTCTTATGATTTTTAAAACGATAAATGAAAGTATCTTGAAAAAGATTACCCGTTGTTGTTTTTTCTAAAAATGTTAATTTATGTTCTGTTTTTAGAAAGCCGGATTTATAAATTATTGGTATATCCCAAAGGTGCTAAACCAAAAGTGGTAATACATAAAAATCGTCACATTACCTAAAGAATATACGTAAATACGATTTGGTGTTAAGGTTTTCCTTTGTTTAAGTAGAAGTAGTTCTAAATGCATTTGTTAATATTAGTATGGTGAAGCAAGACAAGAATTTTTCCGCACATGTTTAGATTTTATGAACGTGTTAAAAATGAGAGTTTTAAAGTACGGCGACGTTTAACATTGACTTTTTTTTATCAAGGACTGTAAATCTTCATTTTTTGCAACTAAAATTATAAAAACTGAGAATGGAAAATAAATAAATAATATACATTAATTTCAAGTTAATCATAATTTAATTGCTTGTTAAATTTGTTATTTATTCTAGAAAAAGTAATTATTTTATGTTAAAACCTAACCTTTGGAAAAATAGCTCTTGTGTTGTAAACTATGGATTTATGCTCCAGTTAACCCGTTCAGACTTCCAGCAGTTCTTGCAAAAGCTGTGTTTTTGTCAATATCGTTTTATATTTACTAAATAGCATATACATGACTTTTCGTAGATAAATGGCCGAGTAATACTTGTAGATAAGCATTTTTGTGTACGATTAAAATCTGCTTTTTTCGTTTACTGTCATTATAATTTTTTAGACCTGTTACAAGTGATTAAATTGCGACTGTTCGTTGAAAAAAATGAAGCAAAACAAATCCAAAGCTGCATTTAATACGTTTATTAAATTGACAATCGTCACATTCTAATTTCGAAAAGGATGTCATGGTCAACTTCGAACATTTATGAAGATATTAATAGGTCAGCATGACAAGGCTATAAATCAACATATTTTAATTAATTTGCTTGTTCTCTAAACTATGTATAATATTACCTGTCTAGATATTTCAATAATTGGGTTGTCGGTAAAAAAAACTGTCAATCTAATTGTTTGGCGAATGTCATGATTGCTGTATTTATTTTCGTATATTTGTCTATAATCGAAGTTAAAAAATATGAGCATGCAAAATGGACATAGTTTTATACTTGAACAATAAGAAACAATTATAATGTTATTGATTTAATACGACAATTCAAAACAATTTACTTGGCTCATTAGAGTAATATAAATCCTTAAAGTTCTTCTAAAATTGTTAGATTTAGATATTTTGTAGGATTGCTATCGTTAGCATGTAATGTGAAAGTTTTGTTTTATATTTGACTACGAAAGGTCCAATTGTATTATGAAAAAAATATTGCATGTACATTAAATGTTGTTACTTCATACACGTATGTACTTATAGCACTAACAGTGGATTGAGGATATCCAAACTCCTGCCGATCTAATGCCGATGGGTCTCCGCTCGAGATGGCTTCCGAGACGATCGCTGTTTTCATTCACAAAGCCTGTAGTAGTCTGATTACTGTCTTACCATGACATTTTACAAAGTATTGCCTTCACCTAATATTCAGGATGTTAGCGTGAATATATCTGAAAAATGTATAGATCTGGTTCTTGTTTCAAATTCTACGGGTCAAAACAGCTCAAAACTGTGGCAAAATTGATCCGTCTTCATTTTGCTTTGTTGGTTCGCATTTCTGTTGACTAGTGCCATTGGTGGAGAATTTCTATTCTTCGCAAAAACTGCATCTGTATTCTTTACTTTTAATTTTAATAGTACCAATTCCTTGAATAATGTAGTGTCTGTCGTTCCTTTGTGGCCGTTTAGAATTGCTATTATCATCGTGGGTCAATGTTCTTATTGGCATGATTAACTTATGGTTTCATGAACAGTGTGGCCTTCATATGTGGATTTAACTCTTGGAAGCATATTGAATACTGACTGTGGTCGCTGGTCTTTAATGATTGAGGTCTCTTGTGAATACACTGTTTGGCCTTGCCGGATATATATTGCAATGAACATATCAGTTACAATATCAGATGAAGCATACCAAATAAATGTTTGTGTTTTATTGCCATATAGATTATGATGCAGCGAGATTTGACTCTGTAGTGTTTATTGCAGCCAATTGGGCATGGCAATTTTCAAATTGGTATCCACTGGCGAGCATGTGTTGATATAATTCGTTGCACTGTACCCAATAATGATTTGATTTAAGGTTTCTCATAATACTATATTATTACATTAAGACCATAAGTTCATCTGAACGTGGACTGCTGGTTTCCGTTTAGAAACAAATTCAAATAATCAAAAAAAAAACACAAAAGAATCAGTGGCAGTGTGTAGTTTCTAATAAATTATTGTATTGTGCATTTCTATTTCCTAGTTTATCAAAAACATATATTTAAAAACATCTTCGAAGAAGTATGTTTTTTTTCTTTTCGAAATTGTGATACATACATGAAGAGTACTTTAATATTTTCCTCATCTAAATGTATAATATTGCATCTTTATATTGTAAATATTAAGAAAAGGTAATTTGACTTTTAGAAAATTTATTGGCAATTTGCAATTCTGAAAATATCTAACATGAATTCATATCGATCGACCGCTTTGTAAAATTTGGGCATATTTATTTTACAAACCAATACTTTAGTCTTAATAAACACGATTTTGAAAACTAACTGAATTATTAGACAGAACTAATTGCGAAAAAAATGTCTTTGAGTGAGCATTCTTTTCAGCTGTATAAAAAGCTCGATAGTGCTCTCTGCTAAAAATATATATCGACGTCATATCTGATTACCCGGATGACTATATTAACGTTTCCTCAAAAGTGAGTGGTTACGTGGGTTTCTAAGTTTTAAAATCGCAATCTCTGCAGCGTGGCTCGGATAGGAAATACATGTTTGCAATGTCGAGTGCTGATTTATGCTTGGCTGTTCAAACAGATCTAGGAAATCACTTAACAGCATTTTGCAAAACCTTTTCAGGTAACAATGACTTGTTTGGTTTTTTGAGATAAGAATTGTTGTTCCAAACTGTAGGATACCGCTTTTAATATGCGGACTTAAGTTGTTTTTATTTTTGTCAGTTTTCAAACAGAGGAAATCAAAATGAACAATTTTGATTTTTTTTTAAAGTATGGTTAATATAATTCTAAAATTCTAAAAAGTGCCTTTATAAAATTCTCCCATGCAAGCTTTTACCATATTGCATACTTGAGACTCCTATATAGGCAATTCCGGCAGTTGAACAAATTGAATACAATCAAATACAGGCACTCTATATTCGTTTAAAACGTGTCTTCCTCTGAGTGCACTACATAGCATAAAAAATACTGCTTTTGTGCGTTTAAATGTATAATTTAGAACTCAAATCTTCTTGTTTGGTCATTAATTAGATATTAAATATTAGAATGTCCCATATTGCTTTTAGTATGTTATCTGTCTTAAACATCTTGCACATTGTTATCAGTGAAAGTCATTATAAGTTATTATTATGTGTGAGGGTGAAGATTACAAGCGGCGTTTAAACAATAATAATATAGTACTTCTTTTAGGAAAAATCCACAAAACGTGTATAGCAATATACCGGAAATATGTGAAGCGTATGTTGACTGGTGTTCATACTTCATCGTTGACTACATGTACTTGTATGCTGTGTAGGCGACATTGTTTTTTATTAATTATTGTGTTGATGTACAAAACAAATAAGCAACACTGGACCTTTAATGGCTTCGCTGGTGGCATAGTTTTATGATCATATTTTGATGGTGATGCTGACTACGGGGCCGTTTAACATTATCTTATACAAAAGATTATTATTGTTGTTTCTGTTGTTCTTTTTTATTTGTTTCTTGGTTAATTGTACAGAGTAAAGCGGACTGCATGGCCGATTCTGCATAAGTTCAGTTCTAGGTCAGGGCGAAAATTTTATGTGAAGGAGTTTCTTTCCGGCTGGCCTGAGAAGCGCCGGTGGTTCTACGTGCGTCTGACATCTGCGTTAAACTAATTTGGCCTTCGCTCTAAATGACGATATTTGTATAGCTGCAATGTTTTTCAAACCAAAAACAAAAAATCGTGTCTATTGGTCTTCGAGACGAAATTCACTATACCATTCAATTATTGAGCATCAAATTTGTATGATATTATCTGTCTAGACATTGAGATTTTTTAATTTGTGGTACTAATGCAGATATATTTGCTGCTTAATGTTTAGTTATTTTCCAGTTAGTCTAAATATCTTCATAGCCTTGTTGTTTTATTTCAAAGCCGATTTTGGGGTTTCGGTAGGTATTAGTAGACAAACGAATGTGGAGTTACCTACTGATTAGTAGTTTTTTATAATTATGCTGAAAATGACAGCCTCTCATCAAATTTACCCTTAGTAACTAAATCGGAATCTAGGAAAATTGGGGTAATTATATATTAACGTTTTAAAACTATTTGTTTCAAGCCAACTGGAAAACAAGTTAAATTTATATTAAAATTTAAATAATAACAAAATTTCAACAGTCAAATTAATATTTGTAACGTTTTACAGAAATTACAAAAATCTAGCAAGGATAACAGGTTTGCCCATGTTTTTTTTCATACGTAACATTTGTGTATGTCTGGTTATTGCGAGTGTACTTATAAAGATATGTAAATGAGTCGTGCTTAAATGTTGTAAATTGATGTAAGATTTATCTGTAAACAAAAGGCTATAATACTTTCATTGACTAAGATGCTTAACAATATTATGTGTGCATCTTTTACCATTTTCATGAAACAATTATAAAATTATAACTCATTTAACAATTACAATACCACACTTATTGAAGGTGTTAAAAGGTAACTGAAAAGACAGAATTTATTGTTTGTCGTGTCTCTGAATACAAAATTATCATAGTGGAGATACGGAAGCTTCTTACAAGGTCCATTAAGCAATGTCACATACTACCGCACTGTCTGTGAACGAGAGTCTCTTTTTTGTTGAGCAGAAAATTTCTGGGCTTTTAGATTGTTTGCTGGTGATAAACTCTCATTTAAGCTTGATTTATCTGCTTGCTGTAGTGTATCGCTTGTTTCTTTGTTTCAATCCACAATACTGGGTACTACTTTCCTATTAATAACCAATTATTAAAAGACAAATCTTGCAAATTATCGAAATTTTTCGTTTTGAATTTCCGAAATTTTTCATAAACGTCTGAAAACGAAAGCCAGTCCGTACGTAACTGTTTGAATTAAAATTATATTGTTTCCTGAAACATGTTTGATTGCACAATAATAATATCAGCCTAAAATGTAAAATATAAAGAATGCCAAAACATAGTTATATTTTTAATAATATGTATATACTTATATGTTTGAATAATATTTTATTCTAATATGTTTCCCAGAAAAAAAATGTCTGTCCTATTTTTTGATGACAGGCTCTCAACAGAGTTTTATATTTATTTAAGTAGATAAGTACATATTATAAACATTCGAACATTTTGGGGGAACTACTTTCATACTAGTATGGTATACAAGCGAAGACATCTAGACACGTGTAACAGACATTAATATTTCTTTGTCCAATATTCAATACTTCGAATGTTTGAATTGGATACCAACATTGTCTTTCCATTCTCCTTGTGATACTTTTTATGTATCTGAAATCAGAAAAAAAATATCGTAGTGCTGTCAGTTTTTACACATACAAAAAAACTTTCAAAAGGTTTTATCGTTTATATCGTGTATAGAAGTGATTGCAAAAATAAAAAAGGCCTTTAACGTAAGCATTCTGTTACAGTAACCATTGTATAAATACATTTTACTGTCTAGATTATATACAAGATGATGCTACCATTATTCTGTTACTGCAGTTTTGGTAGGTTCTTAATGAAATTAATGCATATGTCTAGACATATTAATAGTGTTTGTTTTGTTAACAATACTATAATCAAACACATATTCATTGCCTTACGCATGCTTCTGCTGTGGGTAGATAACTGACTGCATCACTAACAAGATAAGGTGAAAGAAGAGTTAATGGAAATGTGTCAAATGTAAAATGTATGAAAGGGACACAAAATATGAGAAAAACACCATTTATTATGTTTTCCAAAATGTTACATACGTAGAAGGAAAAAATCACAAAATAATTAAAACTAAATTTAAAACTAAAGTGTACTAGCAGAAAATGCATGTGTCCAGCAGCCTTCTATAACGCAAATAATCAAATAATTATTGTTCGGGTACTATTTTTTCAGGAATATAGCTTTGTTTTCTTTCTAAGTATCTTAATGTTTATTTTAAAGTTGCTTTGTATCTAAATTATGTACACAAAGAAGAAAGTCTAATGTTTCTTAAAATCAACTTCACTTTTAAAGTGAAATGGATGAAGACAAACACTGATAGAAACAGTAAACATAAGGATCTGTCATGTCATTGATGCCGATGGAAATAATGTTGTTTCAAAGCAACGTTATTAAGTAATTATTTGCTAACGTGGTTTATAAGTGCACATTGCACTGACTTTAAAAATACAGCTTAACAAAAGCTGCTGTCAAGTTTAAGTAATAATAAGTCTGAACATATTCCGTTTTTGCAAAATGTTCTTGAAAATACTGAATCGGGCAAGGACTAAAATCTGATATGGGGTCTTGGGTTTGAATCCAGAACAATCCGATCCCGAGTCCAAAACATTAACCCTTTGACCCTTTGACCAACAATACTTCAAGCATTTTATAATTGCTTTCTTCGCGCGATGGACGTTTATTAATGATTATTCAAATCGAATAATATTTGTTTGAAAACTTCACAGGTCTCGAGTTTTTACCCTCCTATCCCAATCTAAAACCTTAACCTCTTTCCCAAGAACACTTCAAGCATATTACAAACCTTTTTTGGCTTAACTGTTTCGTTATAGATAATCTCACTTTGCTAACGTGCAATCCAAACATGGAAGAACATGCCGAGAAGCATTCCTACTACTTAGGTAAATATGAATTTGAAAAAGCGTACCGATAGTCCATGTACAATACCATTAAGGATTAGACATATTTATGAAAAGAAACACCAAAGTCTTTCGTTTTCTGCCATGTTTGTTTGAAAGATATATATTTTCAGTGTGTGTACGCGTGTGTGCTTATGATCCAGTAAGTAATTAAATGCGTTTTCAACAATTAGTTTAATTTTGTTTCATGTTCAATATAACAGCAAAACTATCTTCACCTAAAAACTTTGACAAGATATTCATATGCCTCTTATTACGTTGTATGTTTATATCATAAGCATTTTGCCATTATAACATTAGCAGCATGTTAAAACAAAACTAAGCTGTTCAGTTGAAGAAAATACCAGGAAGGCAGACAAACAAAATGTTAGACATTTATAATATTTCGTGGGGTTTAATATGTTTCCTGTTAAAAAGTGAAATCTCCGAATATCATGTCTCTAATCGACGAATGTAGGAATTAACAGAATAAAGCCACGGACAACCCATCTCTCTGCTACTGTACTATGCTATGATAACGGCGATTACCGATCTGCTACTTTACTTTCCTACCTGCTGTCTGCTGTATCTTTTGTAATTACAAGCTGCATTCTGAATGTCTGCATATTCTGTTAGGTTGGTGAGACAAGACCTCGACAAACAACTGCTTTTTTCTATTAATACACCTGGCATGTTTAGCAAGTGGCACTGTTGTTGCAAGCTACATTGTTAAACGCGGCATACTCGGTTCTTTTCTCAAAAAAGGTCTCACACAACAGCTGGGATTTCCTGTTATTGCCTGCTATACTAATTGTATAATAAAATGCATTCCATAAGAGGCACCGCTCTCCTAAGCGTCGCAATTGATAAATATGTGGGTATGTATACGTCCAATAAAATAACATGTAACGGTATGCAGAAAAAGTTAATAAAAAGAGATAAATGTATACTTCATATTTTGAGTATCGCGGTTGTTTCTAAACTAAACTAACGACAAGTGGTTATTAAGAATAAAAATAAACAGAGCAGGAATGTAGTAGTGAAAGTAGTGTTTATAAAACAAAGGAGACCTTTATCGTTCCGAAAAATACAAATACATGTGGTAAAAAAGCATTTCCATTGGTTGTGAGGCTTTTACTTCGTTTTAAACAAAACAAACACGAATTTACTGTAGATATTTACCTAACGTTAATAATAATAAAAACAAATTTCAATGAAAGTGCGGCATTTCACTTGATTAAAGGAAAAAAAACATGGATTTTTCCAGGAACGATTATATAAAGACGAGCGCGCATGCGCGCCGACAATAAATTTTCATCAAGTTTTTAGCTTTTGCAGTTGAGCTGTTTTCAACGCGGTTTTTTGAGAAAAAAGAGCTTTCAGGATTAAAGTCACTCTTTAACGTATGCTACACGTACGCAAACTATTGTAGTTTTTTTGTTTTTTTGTAAAATGTGCATCCATGGTCATTGAAAGTAAACCTCGTCATGCATCTCAGCTTCTCATACTACACGTTATAGACGAATTTGCGGGAGTTGACGTTATGACTAAATACAAATCGGTTAACAGTATTTTGGTCATGTGGTCGATACCCATTCGAAGTGGACAATGTAGCACACCTCACTGAACGCACACATATACTACTCTCTTGCGTCAACCCTATCTAGCAGGTAGGATCTGAAATCAACGTCCACTACGTTTTTACGAATTGCGTACTTTCCAAGCGTTATTCGGCTGTGGACTCGACAAACTAGTAACAGTCAGGTTTGTTTCATTTACAAAATGGCACATCAAGCGTATCTCAGAAACATGCAAGCGTTTTCTCGTTAGACGAGGTATGGTATGGTTTACTGACCATCAACTGTAAGTACGGTATATATCCATGCCAAACAATTAATTTCATTGCAGACCGGATAAGTTGGTTAATAAAATACGATCTTAATGGCTTTCTGAACATTATATACTTCTGACAAATCTCAGCAGAAAGAAATTTCAGCATATTTGCTCAGAACATTATGTGTGAATGACATGCAATGACGACCTCTGACGATTTCGCTTCTTCACGATGTTGGCGTATCTGGCAAACGTTCCTTCTGCGAACTGAAGTTACATGTATAAATTTTATGAAATTTAAAGTGCGATTTAAACATAACACCACCACCATCACCTTAACCATAATCATCATGATCAACAACAACATCGCCACCACCACTGCCACTACCACCACCATCATAATCATCAGCAGCAGCAACTACCATCTATATTATCACCACCACTTTCACTGTCACCAGCTTCAGCAGCAGCAGCAGCAGCAGAAGCAGAAGTACAGCAGCAGTTGCAATAGACAAATAATAATGATAATAATAATTATTATTATAGTAATAATAATAGTTATAGTAGTAGTGATAGTAGCATTTACAGTAGTAGTTGTAGAACAAGTAGTAGTAGTGGTAGTAGCATTTACAGTAGTAGTTGTAGTAGTAGTAGTTTAGTAGTAGTAGTAGTAGTAGTAGAAGTAGTGGTAAAACTAGTAAAAGTAGTATTAGTGCTTGTGGTAGGTGAAGTAGTAGAAGCAGTGGTAGTAGAAATAGAAGTAGTAGTAGTTGTTGTTGCTGTTGTTGTTGTTGTAGCCGTAATAGTTATAGTAGAAGTAGTAGCACAATTGGTAATAGTAGTAACATTAGAAGTACTAGAAGTGGTAGTAGTAGTGGTAGTAGTAGTTGTAGTAATGCGCAAAGAAGTTAAAGTAGAAGAAGCAGTAGTAGTAGTTATAGTTATAGTAGTAGTCGTAAACATTTGGCGAAATACTTAAATGTCGATTGTGTTTGATTTTTGTTGCGTATATATATATATATATATATATATATATATATATATATATATATGTGTGTGTGTGTGTGTGTGTGTGTGTGTGTGTGTGTGTGTGCGTGCGTGCGCGCGTGCGTGCATGCGTGTGTGTGTGTGTGTGTGCGCGCGCGTGTGTGTGTGTTTTTTTTTGGGGGGGGAAGCAAAAACACAACGTTTAAAGTTGGTACATATATAGTGATAGTTTATAGTGTGTTTTGAACGATTCCAAGTTTCAAACTGTTTTTGATTATTACTTAATCGGATGCTACGTTAACGTAAAGAACAACGTGAAGAATCCGTCAAGCTTATTTTCTGGGTGGGACGACGCATTTTCAGGCGTTCCACTAACTCCGAGTGCATACGTGCACACCATCTAGGTTATTCAGGCGTTTGAGGGGGACTGGTTGAACCAATGGACAGACGCTAACATCATGCTTTCACATCTCCGCAATCGGTTTCGTACCCCTGAAGAAACTGTGTTAGACCTAAGAGAGCGGTTAAATGTAATAGCCAGCTCAAGAACTGTCAGAAACAGGCTACGCAGCTTCAAATTACGAGCTATACGTCCAACATGACAATGCACGACCACATACTCACATACCGCCAGGATATATACAGCTCACTTCGCAAAAACAACGTACCCGTACTACCATGGCCAGCTTTCAGTCCGGAAGAATCCCCGTTTGAACAGCTGAGGGACGTTTTAGGCCGTCGCATACGTAAATTGCATCCAGCACCGATGTCACATCATAATCATCATAATCATAATCATTGACAGCAACAAGAATAAAAATGAATATCAACAATATAAACGAAGCCCATTTGAAACGGAAAATATTCCAGCATTATATTTTTAATAATTTCTTGTAGCTTTATCACTTTTACAAAGTTTAAAATGTTACATTGACACCACCATGACATCCTTAATGTCACGTCTTTTTGTGTTACTGGTGTTACTAAATAGTAGCATTATCACCTATAGTAGTTTTGTACTTTTCTTTTAATTCTTGGTTCTCTTGAGAGTATTGATTCCACACGGATCGTTCCCGTTGGACCTGATGTGGATTCTATGGCCCAAATAGTCGGGAGAGGCTCGGATAATACATCAACTGAGATCACAGATGCTTGCAATCATTGATCACACGTCTCGATATCAAAGTGTCTGGCGTTTCAACATATTGCGGATGTCCGGCGATCCTACATATTACTTATCTCTGACAATTTTATATTTGCGGATCTCAAGCGTTTCTACATACTGTGGATATCGACAAGACGTTTTAATGCAAAGTCCATCACAGTAGTAACGTAATGCTATTATTTATTAATAAACGGCTAAATTTTAGTAATTCAATCGCTCAGTTGTGACAAACTGGTAAATCCTGTTTTGTTCTCGCAGCTGCCGGTGTAAAGTTCCAGGTTTCTCTGAGCGTCGGGTTGACAGAACTCGTTAAACTCCGTATTTGACATTCAGATGATGTCGCTGGATTCATTATTTACCACTGTCTGCTGTTGTTTATCCCAGATCATAGGTACGGTGACACCTATTGTGTAGTCTGTCAAATTCCGCTTAGTTAAATCTTTCACTAAGAGCATCGTTTGACATGCAATTTCAATACTTACAGTTCGTTGAATACGACCGTTTTCCTTTATCAAATAAGTATAAGGATAGGCATCAATAAGCACCATAGAAAGGGACTTTTGTAGGCAACAACAATTTAGTAGTAGTAGTAGTAGTAGTAGTAGTAGTAGTAGTAGTAGTAGTAGTAGTAGTAGTAGTAGCAGTAGAAGAAGTAGTAGTAGTAGTAGTAGTAGTAGTAGTAGTAGTAATAGTAGTAGTAGTAGTGGAAGTAGAAGTAGTAGTAGTAGTAGTAGTAATAGTAGTAGTATATCGGACTACCACTTTTTGAAGTTTGAAGCAACAACTACTACACCGTTCAGATCTTCAAATTTGCAAATAATTGGCTATACACTCAGGTGGCGTGGTTTATTTAGAGTAGAAGACGTGTAACTCCTTAGCAAATATATTGAACTGTTGCAAACTTGCCTACTCGAAATAATTGTTATAAAAAGCTATCAAATTATTAATGCTTACTAATTGTGTATGTACAACAATATCGTGAACAGGACGACTATAGAACGGATGTGTATATAAAGAAAATCAGTAAAGTATCATATTTATACAAAGAAGAGCAGCAAGGAAGTCCCTAAAGTAATAACAAACTTACCACTTGTCTGTGAACTACAATAAATTGTCATGGTTTCTATTTGGCTGTCTTATATTCCTTTTTATTTGTCTTTGATTCTCTGTCTAGACTTTCAGAGTGTTTATAGGTGGTAAATTATCCCTATGCATTGAGGAGGTTGTTTTTTCTCTATTTGCCTTGGCTTTGTATTGTGGTCTTGCTGCCTCTTTCGTATAGCGATATAGCTTACAGTTTTCTTCCGATGGTTGAATTATCGGTATTAAGTGAACAAATGCTATTTCGAATCATCGTAAATACGCCAAACTTCAAATGTTTCCCATAAATCGTCAATATGAACATCTTTCCTTAATTTTATTAATTTCCTTATCTTCTTCTTGGGATTCCAGCATTAACATTAGTTCTGTGGTTGATAAAGTTATCACATAAATAAAGAAACCTGTATTTCTTGTTAAGCATGTTAATGTAAGTAAATGAAAATTAAATGTAAGTATTAGATATGTAGGATATGGAATCTTCGACTAGAGAAATGCCAAAGAATACCGCAACCGCAAGATTTATGGTTCAAATGGAATAATTTAAATCTATGATTCCCGACGCTTACATTATTTCTAAAAAATATGTTTACCATGACCAAAACGGTTATATTTTAGAATTTAATGGTATTCCAAATACGTTAAGTAACATTAAAAATAAAAAATTTAGACATCACTTTTTTACCTTCGTCAGTTTAAGATAGTCTCTGCTTGTATCTTTCTTTGGTGAAAAATTAATGTTCATTCATTCTTTCCGGGATTTGAAATCTATCAATTTTAGCTGTTGATTTCCGAATAAAAGAAATATTTGGCATTACCTAAGTAACAAATGGTCACTTTATCCAGTCATATTGCCGACTGACCGTTCCAGGACAGTAACTGTCGGATTTGCACTTGATCTTATTTGACTCATCACTTATTTTTTCTTACTTTTATATTCGGCTGGCATGTGACTACTTTTGCCCTGTGCCCTTTCAAAGTTTTGCATAAGTTGCAATGCTCATAAGACTTTGACATAATTTCTTATTTGTAAAAAAACAGATACAAGAAAGGCTCTACTGAATTTAAGTAGTTTTTGTGTGACTTTGTTATATTAATGCTCTAACATTCCCATTTCAATTAGCAATGACCTATTTCTACTTCCTCATTTTTTTCGTTTAATTTACTTGTATAAAAGTGATAAACAATGCTGACACGACACAATATACTCTCGAAAAAAACTCACTAGCTCTCACTATAATTGTGATACATAACACACATTTAACATAAATGTTGTATATTATTCAGGACTAAGTCCAGTAAGTAAGTAAAAACGAACTAATTTGTTCATCTGGCTTTAACTTAGAATATTTATCTTTAACTTCTCGTGCTTTACTTTTATATATATTGATATTACAATGTAAAAACTTGTATTCACATATATCATATACTTTTTATTCAACTGTATCACACTACTTGTTATCTGCATTTATTTAATAAATGCATTTATTTTAATACACTTACTTAGGATATTCTAAAGAACTAAAGTCTACATTATTTGGTGAATTCTTAAAGCTCCTCAAAGCAGAAACTTTAAATATTTAATAAGTAAATATAATTTAACAAATGTTCTGTTTCTTCTGTAATGTGCATATCCTTAAAAATCGATGCACGTTTATTTGAAAGAATCAAAGAGTACGTTTGCTTTTCGTTACACTTTACCGGTACGTTAATTACTCGCCACAAATCATAAGAATGGTGTCATCTTTAAGGAAACGGTTGTTATATGTTGGTGAACCTGCATGTAATCTATGTTGTTATTTAATTCATCCTATGAGGATTGTTACGTGTATTTGATGGACATTGGACTTTAACAGGATACTACAACCATTTATTCGTCTCTGGTCATGTTTGTTCATAATTCAGAAAGTTTTTTTTATTTATAGCCAACAATTTTTGTGTAGTTTTTCAAATCGAAATAATACCATATTATTTTCTAAACACTATGTGAGCGCTATTTTTCAATGACGTCACTACTTTCGTCATAACTTATAGAAAATATCAACGCTTGGACATTTTGTATTCAAATAGATCGTTTTTCTTTTTCGTTGCTTGCATTTGAGAAATTCGTCAGGAAGTGCGAGGTTAAAGCTCTGTAAAACCGGTTGAAGCACCACAGGCGGTCTATATTGCCGACTGACCGTTCCAATGCGGTAACTGTCGGGTTTGCTCTTTTCGTTAAATGACTCATCACACATTTGTTCTTACTTTTCGCTTGGCTTGCATGTGAAATACCTTTGTTCTGTGCCTTTTCGGAGTTTGATATATGTTGCAATGCTAATAGGACTTTGACATATATTATTACACACAATACGTTAAGCGCAAAATGAAATGCCTAAATTACATGCTCACGTAGAACATGTGGAAAAGAAAAAAAAACATTTATATTCAAACGCTTGAGAATAAAGTCGAAAGTCAGTGGTACATTATTAACATGGACATAAACAATCATTTTTTTTCTAAATATAGTCTTTGTGTTGTTTATTTTGGGTTTCTCAAAGAAAAAAATAAGTATTGCGTTCAAAAAACTGCCAATTCTTTGACCAAGAAAATCTACTATAAATTAATGAGGTGATAAAAATCACATTTCCACAACGTTCGCTTTGACGAACGTTTTAAGTCACGTAAACCTGTACTTAGAAGTTCAAAGAGCTAACTTTTTGTTAACAGTATACAAATCTTTTGTTATGTGACATTTACGGCAAATACATGGGAGATTTATTTCATATTAGTACGGCCATCGAGTGTGCATTTGTCAGAAATCAAATATTGACTGTTATTTACAATGATGGAAAGCTGAATGTAATTGATATACATTATGATATTCGTTCAGTGGCTTTGTAGTGGATTCGATCTACGAGAGCACTGTCTAGTAGACTGACTGGGGATGTGATTTTGTAATTTTCGATCGCCTTGTAAAAATACTAGTCAAACACTTGTAAGCGAATTTGTTTCCTAAAAATGATTGACAACCAGGGGATAATACAAACCAGCATCCATGGCTTTTGATATAGGGTCATCAATATATTTATAGTATCTTACATTTTGAAGATCAGTACAAATGGGGTAAATATTTGATGGAATATTTCAGCTTTTGCTTAAGAATGGTAGATATAGACTTATGGATAGAAAGGTTTGCATTTCTAATGCAACATATACATTCTATCAAAAGACAGTTATTTTTAGCATATATCATATTACATTGCGACAGCATAGACACGTTTTAAACGTAATTTTACAGACTGTTCCGCGCCATGCTGTTTTAGTCTTTGTCCCACTTTTACAAGCAGAGTATATCGACGCCTCCAAATCGGCTTACAAAACAAATATTACACTAATATGAAATTATGAAAAGATCCCAAGCAGAGGAGCATTTATTTAAATTTGAAAATCCACAGAAAAAATGTATTCACGTGCTAGTCAAATGTAAATGTTACAACAAAACCGTTACGAGACAGTAAATGAAATAGAGCTAACCCAGCAATTACCGCCCTTCGAACTATCAGTTGGAAAAATGGCAGGGCTTTAACCTGGTACTTCCTGATTTATTTCTCTAATAAAAGTAGCGAAAAATCAGATTTACTTAAAAGAAAGAGAGGTTTGTTGTTGTTTATATTTTCAATCTAAATATTGCACAATAAGCAGTAACAAGTTCGAGCAGCATCTACCCTTTTTCCAGCCATTTAGTCTCACGCATGTGTAATGTTAGACCGAAACCCAAGCAATCTTAGGTATTTCCACCGATAACTAGCCCAGTATTTGTAAACGCATCAGGACAGCCAAATTTAAAATATTCAAAACTTGTGCGATGTCCTTCGTTCCTGATTACATTAACAGTGATGTGATTTTTATGACAAGCCCTGTAACAGATTCTTAGAATGTTTCCCTGAAATTAATAATTTATGTGAGAAAGTTGATCCGTGTTATGTCTTAAATAATTTCTAGCCATCTACGGTTTAATCACATAAGGAAGATATCACAAATATCCACGGCGTAAGAAGCTATAATTGCACATTCTGCTTAATTTGTATCTTTTCGGTTTTACGCATCGGCTATAACTGGGTTTTATTACAAAATTACAATTGCGTCCTGCTAGTTATTACACTTTATACATTTTTAATACATGTGAACTTCGTACATTATTCTGTACCTACCAATGAAAACTGGAAAGCTTCTTTGTTTAGTCATTGCATCTACAGAATAACTTATTGTATGAATAATAATCTTTTATTACGTTTTGAGCAAGCAGTTTATGGCCTTCAATGTTTTCTTTATCTATGATTAAATCAGGAAGCTTTGTTTAAAACTTTCACAATGCTCTTCTTGTTTAATGACTTATCGCAGATTTGTTCTTACGTTTACATGTGGCTTGTATGTAAATAACTATGTCCTGTGCCTTTTGAAATTTTGATATATGTTGCAATCCGCATAGGACTTTGTCATATATTCTTACAGAATAAACGTTCTACCATTATTGTCGAATAGCTTATTTTAAGGGTCGCTTTTACAAGATCAGTTTGTTACAAAAAAAAGGTTAACCGGCGGTCCTTGGGGAAATACTCCACCAATCATCGTAAAGGGTAATACTAAAACTTGAAAAATACGAGGGAAAATGAGTAATATTTTAAATATTTTAATCATTTTCAAGACATTGTAGAAATAATGTCAAATAAAATTATTTAAAACAATACTGAAAAATGTAATTAAAAGGCATTGCGATAAATTAGAAATATAATAAAATTTCAACTAGCTGTAGAAAAGGGCAAAAACAGGAAATGGTGGAGTGAATATACCCTGAGAGAATTCAGAAATATAATACAAGTTTGAACTAACTGTAGAAAACGGTGCCAATAAAAAGTGGTGGTATAAAACGTCTTTGTGAGAATTCAAAAACATAATAAATTAGAAGTGGCGCTACACTTAGATACAAATACAATGGTTAAATTTTATTGTGACAAAATAAACACAAAGAGGAGACATTATGTGAATAGATGAATCCAAACATTTACGTTCTAAGAATGGTCAGTCGGGAGAAAGACCGACCAGGGTCTTAAACTAAGTTATTTTTTTGAAGACAGTGTTAAATTACCTATCCCATTCATGTGAGACGAGTATCAGTCAGCACTTGTATCAGGGATAAATAGCTACAGATGTGTTACCCAACAAAGCACTTTTTATATATAATTTTGACCCATTAAAAACCACTCAAAAGACAAAGATAGATACTTAAATCAATACCAAAGGCCTATCGGCCTGTCAGTACAAATAATAGCAAAACATTCAAAAACACGTAAATGTGGTACAAGTTATTGCTTATTAATATTAACAGAGACTTGGAAAGACAGTGTGGCTTATACAACGTCTTGATGTCTACTTATATTGATAGATTAAACCAATTGCAAGACGTTATAGAAATCATGCTTAAGTTATATCTATGTCAATATAATGTGATTAACAGACGATAATTGTCATATTATAGAGCTCCAAAGCATTTGCACAACACAATGTGAAGCAATAATATACTTTATGTATTACTCAAAATATTTAATACAGTCAGTTCTTTTGTTTATTCCTTTGTGTGTACAAATAACTAGATTATATAGTAAACTTTAATGTCTGTTTTCATTTATTCTTTAAATTTAAAAACGACATAGATTAAACAAATGTGTGCAATATGCACAAGACATCTTTAATCTTAACCAAAAGGTTCCATTTCCATCAGTTTTGACACTTGTCACTCGCTTGACACTGTGTTGTCACAAGAAAAGACGACAGGACTTTTTTTAAATACAATGTGGCTTTTAGAACTCAATACAGTTAAAAGACCTTAATCCTGAAGCTTAATATCATGCAATAGTAATCTGAAACATAAAGGCATGTTTTAAGACTTTGTTTTCTAGGCTTGTCGATTTGATAATTTTTATCCACGAGAAATTGGCAGTTTTTCAATGATCTCGTTATCACAACGGCTGTTTTTAAGCTATATTCGTGTAGACGTAATCCACGTTCATCGGGAAGGCCTATCAGTCATAAGTATTTCCTGTTTCTGCAGAGCTGAATTAGTTTGTTTGTTTTGTTACTTATTATCATATGTTGACTTCTACGCATGACTGCATTACAGGGTCAACACTACTTCATAAAAACTGAAATCATCGAAGATTGTCTTCAAAATATTATACAATGAGGTATATAAAACTCGAATATGCGCGTCTGGCGTATGTTGCACTGGTTATATAACCAAATCATATATATATAATCAAATAAATCCAGGATATTTCCTTAAAACTCAGTGAAACGACACAAAATAACAAGAAATCACACTATACGAATTATTTTTATTAAATGCTTGTCGAAAGCGACTGTCGGCGAAAATTGAAGCCATTTCCCTGGAGATAGGGATGTTGAGAACCACAGTAGACACACTTATTCCATATCTACAAGATATGTCAGACAAACTGACAATGGCAGAAAATCAATGCAACACAAAATAAATATTACGCATGATGTTTTGGGTAAGATTAACGTACAACAATTCATCAAATGCTGCCTTTAAACGTATTTTAGTTAATAAGTTTTTTAATGGATGCTTTTAACATAGCATGTTCTTTGTATTTTTCTGAAAACATATTTGTTTTATTTTCTTTGTATTATTTTTAACGTAAATATGATATTTTGAGCAAAGGTGATAAATGTGAAATAATAACGCCTTTCCGTCGGACCTGTATGTCGTAACGTAAAAAAATGAAACAACGTAACGTCTTTAACGTAGATGGAACCACTTATTCAATTAAATTTGGGGATGGTTAAATTATTGTCGATATATTTGTGTTTTTTAATAATTTCATTGCACTGAAGCTGATTTTGACATACAAACGCTATACAGAATCCATTGCGCTGTCTAACTGTAGATAACAATATAAGAACAAAGAACATTTATAAATTTGAGGGTCACGGTTTTTGGCAACCAAATAATCCTTATTTTTGTTTTGGCCGCATTTGTCATGTTGAATATTTCACCATAAAGCTCAGTTTAGGGTTTATTTCTTCTCTTGGAAATGTAGCTCTTTTCAACATTCCTAACTATTCGGAAAAAGGCTTACAGTACTGAAGAGTTCTAATTGCTATTGCCTCCAATGGTAACCTGTAGAAGCTGAAAACGGCTCGGTAATGCCCTTAATGTCTTCCCTAACCTGAAATGAAATAATTTATATATCCCGAATGTCAGCAATGTTAAGCATTTTCTCAGAATATGCTTTGTTTGGAGCTGTATCGTTGTTCTTTTAGTTTTTTGTTTTTAAATATATTGCAGTGACGAATGTGAACATTATAGCAACGTCCAGCTATATTGTTGAAGGAAGACCGCAGACAAGGGAGCAATGGAAGCTACAACGTACGGGTGGCCACTTGCCAATTTTAATTTATAAATGTGACTTCATGATCCACTTACAAGATTTAATAAGACATATTTTGGTTGGTCTGAAGTGGTTAAATTACATGTACTTCAATTAAAATTCCCTAAATTGTTTGAAAGGTTATCTGTCGTGACATTTTGATTGCTGGTTCCTCCAGATAGTGTAAATACAACAGGTTGTACTGGGAACAATAAATAGCATTAATGTCGTTGGTAAAACATGTAACTCAAAATGACTTATTTATATTTAAAATCAATTCAAACATGACTAAATTTATGATATTGATTGTAATACTTGTCAGTTTGCACCTTTAAACGTTTCACATTTATTTAATTCTTTAACATGCTACCGTGTCATTAACTGTCTTCTTTGAGTTGGCCCACAAAATATTTGACAGTATAGCTTTAATCTTAAACAAAAATACATCAAAGGCTAAAAGATGTGCACACGGCTTCTCTCGTTTGTGTCTTTCTTAACGTTAGCCTTTAGCATAATAATGATACACTTATGACACACAAAAGCCAAGTGGGGTTGAAAATCGGTCAGTAATAAGCATACTCAGTAAACAATGATATGCTGAATACATGCAAAAAGAAATTGAGAACACCCGATTGTTTTTTCCGAATTCAGATGTTTGCAATAGAGATAAAGTAAAGTTGTGTGTAAGATAATATAACGAAGAGCAATAAGGGAAGTGTTCACAAATATACCGCTTGTCTTTGAATAATAATAGATTGCCATTGTTTCTATTTAGCTTTTCCTTTCATTTGTCTGAGAACTTAGGTCTAGACTTTGTAACTGTTTGCTATCGGTAAATTAACCACCGAGGTTAGATAAATGTTCAAGTGGTTTTATATCATATAATTTGTTTAATGTTGGCTCTATTGATAATAGTATACAATCATGTTTCTTTCAGTTTATTTGTCGATTGTGTAAAAGGATAATTTGAATTATCGCAAGTACGCGAAACCGCAAAGACAATGAATATTAAAGAATAGAAAAGCTGAAATTAAGGAGAATCTATCAACGAATTAGATGTAACATTAGGATATTCAAACCCTCGGGTGAACTTTTTTAACAGCAACAAGCTTTCACAAAGTCTAGACTACCAGAGAACTTAAACTTCTGTTTGTCAGTCAACTTCCGGTACTGTTTTTCTGCCTGCTTCTATTCCGGAATATACCAAGACAGTGGATAAAACATATGACCTTCACTTTCTAGATCTTTGTTTTAAGTTTTATGTTGCAATGTTCATAAGACTTTGTCTTATTAATTCTTATTAAGAAATACAATCAATGTTGTCATTAAAGAGCAAAAATACTACTGCTCAGTTTCACAACGTTCCGAATAATTAATGCCTTCTAGAATTTGTAACACACACATATACATGTAACAGGCATATTTGTTATAATTGTATGAAATGAGGTTGGTACGGTTCCCTGCATTTTTTAACTATATATACAGCATAAATCCATTAGTCACATGTTTCAAAAAGTAACATTTCGTTAGTTAAGTTAATGTGCACTATATTTATCATAAATTTGTTTCAAAAAATCAGCTTATCAGTATAATAGATCACGTATGTTCATATGTCTTAAATAGTTAAATATTCATTACAAAAGTGTTTTAATCTTCTTGCCAAACCAATGCATTTAAGAACTATAAACAAAACGAAAGTTTTACATTAACTTTGACTTAATTTTCATATAATTACATTACATTATTGATTTGATTGGTTTTGACAAAATGTGTAAGCAAAAGTTGCTTAATTGACACTGTATACCAAATGAAATGAGTATTATTTTAGGTATGGAGCGTTGCTACGTGTGTTATGATTTGCCTTTTATAATATTTAATCGATTAGCAAATTAATCTTTACATGTTGTCTGTGGTTAGACGAAAAAGTTATGTAGAAAGAAGATGCTAAAACAACAATTATAAATTCAGGAAATAAAATAATAATTTTACTTAAAGATTCACAATAAGCACGGTTATTGTTGGCATAAGTGTCAAGATACTCAATTCAGCAACATGTTCCCTAAAAGTAATGACAACTAGTGTAGAATAGGCATATATTCATCCGCTTGAAGTGAGAAGTTGGGAAGTATATTAAGCAAATTCACGTGCTCAATGCAGTTTTTTTCGTTCTGAGCATAATACTCGTGTTTTCCACTAATACGTTACTTTCTGTACTGAAAGCCATTTTCTGCAGTTTGTATTCAAACACAAGTCAACCAGTCTAGACACATGTTCATTTGTTTGTCAGCTTATTTCCGCTCTCTCTTCCCCTTTTTGAATATATTTACATACTTACTGTTATATACTAGTATTAGTTTATTTGAGTAGAGCTTTTGGATTGTTAAGCATGTCTGAGTGTAAATTGCTGACAACATTGTAAGAAATACTTAATTTGTATGCTTAACATGATTCTGTTTGAAGAGGATGAAAATATTTGTGTTTGCCGAGGACAATTTATGTACATTATATACACAAAACTGCAACTTATCCGTAAGATTGACAATTCGGCAATTGTAATTAAAATGTGATTCAGTGATCCTACATTGATTACGAAATCTAATGGTCTGCATGAAACTGCTTACAACCAAATAGCTTAATTAATTTGATTGTTCCCTAAATTGCTTGCGATGATATCTGTCTAGACATTTCAATTTCTGGTTGGTGTTACAAGTCTAGGTAATATCAATCTGTTTGGCCAGCTTACTGAATCTTCATTGTCTCTTTTTTATAAATTATATTATAAATTTATCCAATATAAGGACAATGTAGTATTCAAATATTAATAAATACAAAAACTGTAATTCTTATTGCTTTTACTGTTGCTTTAACTCGGCATCTAAAAACGTTGGTATAAATCCCCAAAATACGACGAGTTGTTTTATTTATTATTACACTGCACAAATCTTTTAAAAATTACAATATCAGGAAATATGTTATTATATTTTCCAACCAAAAACGTTGGACTTTAAGAGGTTTTGTCAAAAAGTATATATTTAAAGCATACGTGCAAAGGAGAAATTGCATTACTATTCAATAACAACATCGATATGTTTCGTAGTTCTAGGCATGTACATGTATGCACTATATTTATGCTTTTTCCACTAAATGTATGTGTGTATTCAGATAAAAATAGAGTTAAACCATCATAACATTAATTATTATACCATATCGTTTATGATTATAAGCTTGTGCAATAATTGACATCTGGCCTGATATATGAATAAAGTTCATCTTCTTCCTCAACATGATCCTAATACGTAATAATGAAGCTGTTAAAGCCGTCTGAAGTCGGTGGAGCAAAGGCTACCTAACTAAAATGCATACTCAAGTGTACACTGTATTATTCGAAACTGGAATGTTTCTTTCGAATTGAGAAGTTTAAAATAATAAAAGACATTTATGCCTGAGAAGTAAATAAAAGAGGATAGGCAAGGAAGACCCTATAGTAATAACACAATACCGCCTGTATGTGACCTACAATAAATTGCCTTAGTTTCAATTTAAATGTCTCATATTTCCTTTCATTTGTTCAGGAACCTCGGTCTAGACTTTTAGGTGCTTGTTTGTATGACTATATAGCTCTTGTAAACGCCATAAATAATAAAATTGCAGCGTCTTACTTTCTAGCATCAAATTCGCATCTTTTGAAATAGCCGAATTTACTATTTAAATTTATTCGTAGTAAAGTTTATGATGTTATTATCGCATCAAGCTTGTGTGCGCCAATAAAAAATGTTAAGCTTGCATATTTTGCTTCTTTTATATGCAACTTTATTGTTCTGAAATCGCGCCATGGGTAATTGACATGATACTAAATTAGACATATTACGCTGAAACTTTTCTCATAGATTGAGCCTAACCATACAGGACACTATTGTCCTCAATCATACGTTCTGCTTTTCTTTAAGCCGGTTGTTTTGTATGAATTTGAGTATCTGATAACAACAGATGCTTATTTAAAAATACCACATGTATTCGCACTGTACCCACAAACGAGATATTTTTACATTGTACAAAATATTGGTGTTGTTTAATAAATATTGATTTCATCCTAAAAGTAGCGTGTGTTTTTCTTGATTCTTTTTTTCATATTTTCATTCAAATCAACAAATTTTGTTTAGTTCTTTCAATCGAAACAATACATCGCATATTTAAAACAATATGTAGGCATTAGTTTTCAATGGCGTCACTACTTTTGTCATAACTTATGAAAAAATGTGTTAACGCTTGGACGTTTTTATTCAAATAGAACGGTTTTCTTAATTGCTTTCATTTGAGAAACCCATCAGGAAATGCAAGGTTAGAGCTCGGTAAAACCGGTTTAAGCACCCCAGTCGGTCCCGATTGCCGACTGACCGTTCCAAGGCGGTAAATGCCAGGTATGCTCTTTCTGTTAAATGACTCATCACAGATTTGTTGTAACATTTAACTTTGGCTTGGATGTGAATACCTATTTTATGTACCCTTTTCCAATGTTTGTATATGTTGCAATGCTCATAAGACTTTATCATATATTCGTCATATTTTCTTTTGTGTGTAATTTATATTCTTCACAAACATGTTGTTTATCCCTTTTTTATATTCATTGAAAATTGTTTTCTTCAGAGTACCCAAGAGGTGACATGAGATCACAACTTGACAAACTGCACCGCCAATCGACAGTAAAGCTCCAATCATCACCCATTTCCTGACACCGCTGCAGCCTGAGCTGTGTATAGCCTGCTAGACCCACACCTCCAAAACACCTATCTCCAAACCCCTTAACCTCCCACTGTGATCATAGTGTGGAGAAAGAAAGGTCACATTCCAGTTTTCAATACCTTTAAGACGTTATCACGGGAATAGAATTCCACGGGTCTGGAAAATGTCAGAAGGTAATATTTCTAGATAGGAAAGGTAGCATAAATATAAGTGTCTGAGTTGGACAAAACCTAGTATACGATCGCTTTTTACACATTTTGCAGATATGTCTATATAGGGCAGTGTCTAAATACATATGGATCCACGAAAAGAGAAGTAATATAAATGTCATCGAAACAGCTAATTTATGTTGAGAATTACAATGATTGCGTACTTATAGCGATTGTTATATCATGTAAGCCTTTTAAATAAATATAGTCACGTACTTATAGCGATTGTTATATCATATAAGACTTTTAAATAAATAAAGTCACGTACCTATAGTGATTGTTATATCATGTAAGCCTTTTAAATAAATATAGTCACTCTTTCATTATTTTTAAGCTTGTAAGAACTAAAGAAATAATTAATTTTCGATCATATTAGAAAATTGACTTTCAATTATTTTAAGGAAAAAGATACCTCGTTTTTCCCTTCGAATCATTTAAACATTACAAATAAAATTTATTTTGATCAAGATAAAGATTGAGTTAAAGAAATGTCTTGTCTTTCTCGCTTAAAATCATCTTCCTTTTGTAAGATACAGAAAATAATCACTCTTTTTAGGAAACAGCTTCTAAGCAGAAGATTCCCTATTGGCATGAATTATTTTGTCTAGACATTTGGATAGTGTATCTTTGTCAGTAATACCGTAATCAAACATATATTCAAGGCTTTTTGCCCTTTTCTGAAACAAATATATCTGTGTATCTCACTAACACACACGATGTCTTGATTACAGATGTAAAGTGAATTCGTCGAATATTCAAATCGAGAAAAATCACTAATATTAACGAGTAGATTGCATGCAATAACATAAAGACATATATATTACCCAACTGGTCTAGTAATATATACATATATATGGAAATTCAGAATTTGGAAAGAGGTCCGTATTAGAATTGCCATTATAGCTCAACATTTGACTCTACTGTTCGCTCAGTTCTTCTAAATTCGTCAGAGAAATGGAAAATGAAGATGAAGAAGATTTAAAGAAGATTAATGATTAACAGAGGTTTGCTTATTGCGTGTGATCTTAAAAATCCGTGGGAACACTGCGTCACAGCGGTACAGGAGAGCAAACGCGTGGGTGACAGCTTTGTATAAGAGTCAGATTTATGTGGCAGAGAGGATTGGGCCACGTGATGCGAATAAACAAGTGCATACACACATGCTGCTTTGTGATGGGCAATAGTAAAAAATAGAACAGGCCACTGATTGCGTTGAGAAAGACTATAAAAGAAAAAAGTGAAACGAAAATCTGGTATCATAATTTAGTGAGAAGATCACGACTATATTATTGGATTTAAAATCAACTGATACAATTCACGTGTATTATTTCAGTTATATATATCTAATTTTTAGATTTTTAATAATATACATAATTTGGTATTGAAGTAGGCATTTCCATGTTAATACGAAAGAAGTGTAAATAAATAGGTGTTTTATGATATGCTTCAAGACTATTTCTGCAATGGATTAATCGTCGAATACAAACTCTTAAGCATATATGCATCTATTTTATCTACTTTACTTTATTTTACCCCTTATTCTTAATCTTGATTTTTCAAATAAGTCATTGATAGTTTATATTTAACTTCAAAAGTATGCAAGCTTTCAATAAGTTTTATTGTTTTAACAATAAATGTCACTCAGTTTATTTAATACGTGATAGTGCTTAAAGTACGTGTACAATTGACAGAAAATCTTTGTAGAAATGTCTTTGTAAGGTACAAATTAACACAAGGGTTATTAATAAGGATTCATTATATGTTATTCTACCAATTAAGTATTACGTCAATTAAAACATGTTTCATGACTGTTAATCATCTGACTGTTTCATGGAGGTAACTGTTGGGTTTGCTCTATTTTGTATAGTTTTGTTGTAACTTTTACAACTGACTAGCATGTAAGTACCTTTGTTCTGTGTCTTTTCAAAGTTTAATACACGTTGCAGTACACATGGGCTTTAGTCCTTATTAATTGTTTGTTTTAATTCATACTTGGACAAGATATCATGAATAAATGTATGATCGATGTCTGTGAAATTACCATCATACAGAAATTTATATAGGTGCGAGTAAATGGTTAACCTGTTGATATGTTGCAAGACATGCCTTATATTGGCCTTCTATTTGATTTGATAAGGTAGCTATAAGCAACCTATTAAATGGTAAAGAAAATAGCCAAACATGTGTGGCTATAGAGAATAAATAAGTTGGTGTGGTAAAAGGAGAGTTTGTCAGACAAGGAAGGGTAACGTATCGGCTTTGCCAAACCAAAAGGATGCATTTATATGACAGTTGTATTACACAGTGAGATACATTCAGATACCACTGTCTATATAATATATTAATCATTTAAGTTTCTTCGTCATTTCTTCCATATATGACATTCCTTAGAAATTAGTCAAATGTAATATGAAAAAATGACTTTATTTGTTATGCAATATGTGAATGAAACCAAGTTGTAGAAGGTGTCTTTAAATGTTCATACAATCAACTTCCTGTTGTGATTTACTTTTTTCAGTATATAGATATATATTGTCCACTTCTAGGGAAATGTCTCAGAAAATTAGTTCGATTGCAAGTAAAGCTTTATGCAGCTGCTATAGTTTATTGGGAAATTCCTTATATTTTACAAAATTCGGTTTCATTACCAGGCGACCCGATACCAAAACATTGACCATTCACCATATTATGAGGCTGGTGCTGATAAAGAAGAACATACAAGAATGAACAAAATATATGAGAGATTGTATTGACATTGGTACGCTTTTGTATGCGAAATGATCGGAAGAGAATTAATAAATATATTACAAATCCAATGCGTATAAATTCATAGACCAAATCTGATTAATGTATCAAAGAAATTAAGGGTCAAATGTGTTAAGTAAGATAAGACAATTCCTTATAAAGAGCAACATGCACAAATGTACATATTTAGACTTCGATAACAAAACAAACATGTGGATATTTTTATCGTTTATTAAAAGAATGTTATAATAAATATTCATTTATTTCTATACTATCTACAAATTTATTTTAATAATATTTCGCATATATTGTGTAGAATAAAATCCCAAAGTAGAAGTCTTAAGTTCCTGATTACGTCAACTATGGTGTGATTTTATGACAGGCCTTTTTAATTCCTAGACTACTTCCTTTAACCTTTAACTTGATAAATTTTTATGAGAAAGATGGGCCTTTTTACTTACAGCAAAGATATCTGGACAACTAACCTTTTATTTAAAAAAAACTGGGGAACATTTGCTTAAAGAAAATCTATAAGTATAACGACATTATCCGTGGTAAAAGAAGCCATGATGTCACAGTCTGCTTACTGTTTGGTTATGCAATGAATTCCGTGGGCTTTTATTATAAAATTCAATCGCATCCAGCAACTGACAGCGAAATGAACATGTAGTAGAAAACTTCCCCATTTCGTCAGAATTATCTGAGAAAAGATCATTTTTGGACAATAATCTGCCTCTTTTGGCTCAACTGTTGACAGCCTCCCAGAGAGCATGAAATGGAGTAATGGTCCTATTTGGGATCAATATTGCTCACATTTATGGTCAAAAAATTGTCCATCTAACGAGACATCCATAGCCCTTTAAATTTAAAAATAAGATAAATATTTATTTGCAAATTAACGATTCAGCTTTTTAGTAAATCTCCTATATTTGCTTGATTCCCAATTGTATGGTATCATTATGGTAGGTCAAAAAATAATTAATGGGAAATGTGTATGTATCGATAGGGATTTTTCGTGAACTTATGCATTTTGTAAAAATCGTAGATTAAGTTAGATAGGTCTGTACTAAGAATAAAAGTATGTTTTTAATATACCATAAAGTAATTGTAAACAATTAAATATTGTGGAACATAAAGAGTCAGCAAAACCTTTATAAGTGTCATGAGATTTAAGAATCTATACATATACACATGTGTTTATGCTTTACAGTGTGTATTTATGTGACATAAATGTCGAGAAATAAATGTAATTATAGGTAAAATGAAAAATATAATTTCATAAAATATATAGATAGATAGACCACACTAGTCACATTAAACATTAAAAGTCAGTATGTTATCAAGGGAAAACATATTGTCGCTGGAATCAAGATTTAAGACTTAAGCAGAGGTAATTGCATAATTACAATGACATTGTTGTTAATAAAAGGAAATGGTTTGTATTTTAAACTTCTGATCTTAGGCAATCGAGCTTTCGTAATTTGGCAAGTCCACAGTTTCATTATTTGAAAACGAAACTGAAAAACATACTGATGTAATGCATTCAAAGACCCCACAACTTGGTTATTGAATTGTTTTTTATACGTGCATTGTCAATTGCAAGTCGTGCAGAATGAATACGGATGAAACTTAGATATTACCTATGACAGGATCGTAAGATTTATCAATTCCTTTTCTCTGTTTCTGTCAGTTTTACTTTTTTGTTGTTGTTTTAGGTATTTCTTTTTTCTACAGAAACCCTCTACCAAGGTTTTTTGTGTCATCGCATTTTTATTATTTATTAAGAAGACTTCAGCGTAAGTCATTTTAAAATACGACGCTAGTATTACGAGAGAAGTTTACAGTGAGAACTCACTGGTATTAAGCGTTACATTTGGGACTCTGTAAAACGTTTCAGTGACAAAAAAGCTTCGCGTTCGGAGCTTTACATCACATCTGCATTATATAAACCAGTGATATTTTCTAAAATTCCAAGGGGAAAAGAGTGTACACTATTTCTCATTACGTCCTATGGAAATTGTCAAAACCAGCTGTCTAAGAAATTCGTGCCATTTGCTTGGTAGACGAGACGCATACTCTCTTCGCCATGCTCTATTTAACGAACCTCGATAAGCACGCTTATTGCTGGTCTAAAACCAGTGTATATACCGGGAATATATGAAACGGATAAGGTTATACAACAAACGTTTTATCTGCAATTCAAAAAAAATCTTTCTACGGTATGCACAACATTGAATACGTATATTCGCGCAGACGAATGTGGTGTTATACTTAATGAATATCGTTATCTTTTTGTAATATTAGATCGATCTGAGAAAAAAAATAATTATATTAAATCCTGTGTGTTGTCGACGAATAACTTATTATATAAAAATTATTTCTGTAAGTTTTGAACGGTTTAATTTGGCTTTGTTATGATTTTAATTGATAAGTTAAAGCATCTTAATAAGTTTGTCCGTTTGTCTTGATAATGAGGATTATCTTTTTACTTTCTCCTGTGTGTAGACAGCCAGTTTTTTTAATTATTGTATGTCAAAATTGCTCGAACCAGGTACAGATGCAGAAAATAAGCATCATACCTTAATCTTTATAATATTTATAAACACAATTTTGCTAAGTTTTTAATTTTTTAAGTAGACACCATTACTACATGCAGCTGTCAGTACTGGTGTGGTAAAGCAAGACAAAATGCATCATTTGTGCACGTGCTTGGAGTTTAATGAACAAGTACGCGTTAGAAGAACGGCGTTAGTGTTAATGGCGTCATTTCACACTGGCTTGTTTATCAAGAATTGTACATTTTCATTTTAGCAAAGTAACAGAACTAAGAACTTGAGAAAAGAAATACAAAAGTCGAAATCAATTGCACCGTAGTTAAAATTTAATTGCACGTTAGATTTGTTATTTGCAATAGCAAACTAATATGTTTTTTTTCATACGTTACATTTTGTAAAATGTAGAGTTATTGCTTTGTTTACTGTGTATTCAAGCTCCAGTTAACGGGTCTAGATACCGGATACATTTATTTGTCAGTCAAATTCCGGCGGTTCTTCGAGTCACTATGTTTTATTTAATTTAGTTACATTTTTACTAAACAGCAAATACATGACCTTATGTACATAAAAGGTCAAGTGATATTTATATAGATTTTCATGTAAGTGTACGCATGAAAATTCGTATTTTGTATGTATTGCATTATAATTAGATCAAATATTGTTTAGTGATTAAATTGCGACTGTTTCTTGTGAAAAACTATGACAACAAACCATTTGAAAATTGCATACAAAAAGCACAATTGTCGAATTTTTAAATATCGAAAGGTCATGGTCATCTAGCTACATTTATGTAGACATTTATGTAAACTGATAAGCATAATTTTGTTTACAACAATCTATTTCAATTATTTACTTGCTCTCTAAATTGTGTTATTATCTGTCTAGACACTTCAATTTCTGGGTTGTCGGTACAAGAACAGTCAATTTAATAGTTTGGCAAATTTCCTGATTACTGTATTTTTTGACTGCTATGAAAGTTTTAAAATCCCAGCCTTCAAAAGGACATAATTGTGTCCAAACCTGCAAAAGGACATAATTGTGTACTCTTATGATTATGAACAAAATCGGAACAATGTTGATTTAACAGGCAATTCAAAACAACTTGCTTAGTATATTCGAATAATATAAATCCTTAAACTTTTAACTTACGATTAGTATCTCGATCAGTTTGCACTTTTAGGAAGCCGTTTGTTTTCCTTAGTAATTTTTAAAACCCTGACATTTCTGGTAAGCGTTTTAGTCGGGTTTCGACCAGCTAGACTTCATTTTTGTGTCAAATTCCGGTGCTGATTTAGGCGACTGATTCCTTTTCTGAAAAAAACAGGAAGGTAGATTAAACGTATGATTCATACTCAGCTGATCTTTATTATTATTTGCGGTGTTTAATATGAAATGTAGAAACTACGTTTCAGTGCATGTTACGGATTTAATTATGAAAGGTCACATTGTAAAAAATGATTCCATGTTGTACTGAATGATGTTACTTCATACGTGTATGTAACCAATATGGTGAGACATGCTGATCTAATGCCGACTGATGTCCGATATGTCTTCCAAAACAATTGCTGTTTTTATTCAAAACGCCAGAAGCAGAAACAGAAGCAGTTTAATTATGGTCTATTCTTCCCGTGCCTTTTTTGCAAAGTATTCCCCCGTCGTTTTAGTCAAAACAGTATCTTTATGTGACTGGTAATATTGGATTGAAGAAATCTGAAGCGTGCACCGATATGCATCAAGTTTAAAATTCTATGAAAAGAACAGCTTAAAACTGTGACTCTTTTCTTTAGTTGATTACTTTTGCTGTGATGGTCCGTGTTTATGTTTGAATGGTGACATTAGTGGAGACAATCTTTTCTTCTTCTTCCGAAATAGGGCATACGTCCTGTTGATATAATAGTACAGGTTCCTTAAAAAATTTTGTTTGTGTTGGTTCTTTTTGGTCGTTTGTCAGGACTATAATGATTGTGGATACTTATTCATTCGAACCCTGACTTATTAACTTATGATCTCTTTAGAGGTGTGGATTTCAGTTGTGGATTTCACTCTTGGAATCATATAGAATATTGACTATGGTATTTGGTCTGTAAAACTTGACGTCTCTCGGGAGTGTACTTTATTTGGCCTTGCCGGATATGTATTGGATTAAATGTCTCAATTACAATAGCCGACAAAACAGACCATATAAAAGTGTTTGTTTCATTGCCAGAGAGATTATGATAGAGCGGGATCCCTAATATGAGCCTGTAGTTTTGGCTTCAGCCACCAATGCATAACAATTTTCTAATTGATATCTGCAGGCGAGCATGTGTTCGTAAAATGGATATGCATTGTAAACAATATTGATTTTGATTTTATGTTTCTCATTATATTATTATAACATTAATTCGTCTGAATGTGGACTGCTTGTTTACGTTTAGAATCGCTCTTACAGCAGGTCTGTTAAAATCTTATGCTTAAATAATAAAAATAAAAAATCAGTAAAAATCAGTATCAGTGGCATTGTGTACTACTAATAAATGATATAAATGTGCATTTCCATTGAAAGATTATAAACAACATATATTTAGGAAAGTTTTCGAAGAATCCATTTCTTTTCGAAAATGTAATAAATAGAATGAAGAGAACTTTGATATTTTGCTTTTGTCAATAAAACGTCACGCTATACTATATTAAATTACAGCTTTATGGAATGAAAATTAAGGAAAGACTAGTTGGTGCTTAGAAACACACTGACAATTTACAAAACCTTTTTTTTACAATTTAACAATAATTTTTCACTAAAATCTGAGATGAAAATTGTATGAAATAGAATTAATATTAGTACTAGGGTTGTTTTTGACAGTTTTTAATCAGTGGATAAATTAAAAAAAAACAACATATTTTAACATATGGTTTACATAATTCACAAAATGACCCTAGTCAGATCTTCTCACTTGAAGACTTTTGCATGCTAAAATTGCTTATATAGGCCTTTTTCTGGAAGTTGGACTAAATTAATAAAATATAAAAACAAGCACTGCATTTTCGTAAAAACGGATTGTCTCCCGGTAAGTTTACTGCATAACTTTAATTACTGTTTTGGACGATTTTTGTATATTCTTCATTATAGTTTCTCGGCTAGTAAGCAGTTAAAATATTAGGAAAAATCGCATATAGCTCTTAATACGTTATTTGAAATGAGAACGAGCTTGAGACCTTGTCGGAGCAAACATTTCATGTTAAATGTTTCCAAGGTGACCAGGTTCTGTGATGCGCCTGTGGTTTTACACAGACAAGTTTTTCGTTGTCTACCTTCGTCAAACTTAGTTCGCCTTCACTATAAGTGACGACAATCGTGTCGCTGCAATGTACCTCAAAACAAAAACACAAAATGGTCTTTTTGATCATCGACAGGAAGCTCCGAATATTTTTGGTCTGTACCTCAATTTAGTGTGATGTTATCTGTCTAGACAGTTTCGGTACTTATCCAGATACATTTAAGGGTTGATTATTGTTCATTTTTTACACCCTTTGAAGATTTGTATCACTTCTGTTTTTATTTGATTTCCGACTGTAGGGATTCGTCTAACATTTGATATCTATAGATACACGCACGTCGAGTTACTTACTGATTGATAGTATTGTTAATAGTTATGTTAAAAAATTAACTGCCTCTCGGATCATTTACCCTCCTCATATAAGTCGCTAAAATGATACGAGGCGTTATTTAATCTAAACATTTTAAAGCAGTTTGTTTATAGCCAACCGGAAAACAATTTCAATTTATTTTACTCGTTCTCAACTGCTCACTTAATGGGAAGAACCAGTAGTAGGGTAGTTACTGTCTAGAACAATGTGCAGTAAATAATTTTGTCCATTGACTAATATCTTGTGGCCGGTGCGCGGTTCGAGCCTGCAACTCTTCTATCCAGAGAATAACGTTTAACAACTAGACCTCAACATTTCTGACACAAACTTGTACACACAAATTTCAGAAAAGTGATAGCAAGCGAGCCTCGTGAAAGCCTTTTCTTCTAAGCGAGTTTATCAATCGCTGATATAAAATAACGAATATCGTTTTCCTTATACCATGTTTTAATGTTTTGAAAGTTCATAAACAGTATCAGATCAAGGTGGTATGAAGCCCTATTAAGTCTGGTGACGTCATCAATCAAACACTGCATCGTCGCTTTTTTAATTTGCAATGTAACGCCGAGCAAAAGAATTCCACTTCGTGTTATATATTCATTAGTGTGCTATTCTATATATACATTTCACAATTCACAGATGCTTCTTAAATATCTGAGTTATTCTGATTTCAATTTCTTACTACTTCGGCGCAAAACTATCGAAGTTAATCGTCAATCAAATTGATTAAAGGGGGAAATTACATTTGGGTAATATAAAAATATAATAAGTGTACTGAATGAAAGAAGATTTGAATCATGTAATAAAGATTAACTTGCAGACTAACATTAAAAAAATAAATTGTGTCAGAGAAAAGTTTGATAGAAATTAAAGCAGACCTGAGTTTAGATAATAACAACAGTTCAACAACCAAAAAATAAACGCAATTGAAAGTTTTACAAAAATGAAAAATCCGGCAATGATTGCGTACTTGCCGATGTTTAATTCCTTTTGTAAGATTACGTGTATTTACATTAACCAAAGTTTAGGGTACTTTCATTGAATGCGATGCTAGAAAGTAATCATATTAGTATTTGATAATTTTCGCATGAAACATTTCTTAAGTTTATTCTCATTTAACAATTACTATACCATACTTAATAAAGGTGCAGAAAGGTTATCGAGACAACTGATTTATTGTTTCGCGTGTCTGAAAATACAGAAATATTATAGTGAAGTTACGGAAGCTGTATACAGAGTCCATTAAGTAATGTCACAAACTACCGCACTGTCTGTGAACTACAATTAATGTTCAAAGTTTCTTTCAGCTGTCTCGTGTCTCATTTTATTTGTCTAGCAGACAATGTCTGGGCTTTTAGATTGTTTGCTCGTGAGAACTTCTCCTTTGAGCTTGATTGTCTTGCAGTAGCACATAGTGTGTTTCTTTGTTTCAATCTTTCTTAAAGGTATATAGTTTTCAATTTATAATAAATATGCAAAAGACAGTTCCTGTAAGTTATCGACATTCGTCATATGAAGCCATGTCTTCATTATTTGAAGGACGCCTTATAATCCAAATAATTTTAATTTTCGAAATTTTGTCATACACGTATGATCAAAGGAAGACGACGCGTAAATAGAATTAACTAATCAATATTGCTTGATAAAACATTTTGTGGTCGCACAGTTATAAGATAAGTTAAAGATCAGTGTAAAATACAAAGAATACCAAAGCATAATTATACATTTATTACATATAGCGTTTAATATTTTTATAATTGTAAATACATGTTGGATGAATGGTTCGACATTTTTTATATTTTATATATGCTTGCAATTGATACCTTTTTATTAGAATCAAAATTGGAATCATAAAAAGGCATGTAACGTAAGCATTATGTTAACAATTGTAAAACACATTTCTCTGTCTAGGTAATGCAACCACTATTCTGTTACAAATATTCTTGTTGGTTCTTAATGTAACGAATGCATATGTCTAGACATATTTATAGTGTTTTGTTTGTTAACAATACTGTATTCGAACACATATTCATTGGTTTGTTCATGTTTCAGCAATGAATAGATATTTGAATGCATCACTAACAAGATGATTTGATAGAAAGATTATTAGGAATGTGTCTAATGAAAAATAAATTTCCTACTGATATGGATATGACAAATTGAATGTGCATTCTGTTTAGGCCAATATTTTTACAAGTTTTCTACCTGGCAATATTTCGAAATTTCTTCTTAGATTTTAGATGGTTTAAATGATTTGTTGTCATTAGATCCATTCAATGTCTAGTGTGTATGTGTTTATGCATTATGGTACAGCAAGCATTTTGAGCAAATGTTGAAAAAATGGTAGAAAGTTTTTGGAATGGGTCCAGAATTAATCTGACTAATCTTCATGTGAGTTGTGTTGTTGTTCATTTCTTTTAACCCTTCACACTTACAATACATTTACTTATACATTTTCCAAACCTATCAAAGTATCATTAGTTAATTATGTTATACGATAACAATGACATAGTTTATGTAATTAGCAATGTGTCCTTAGTTTGTCTAATCACTTCATGTTATTGTATCTTTGTGTGCATTACGACGGGGAGAGGGTAACAGTTATGTTATTGTCTGACAAAAGCAAAATAAAATTACCTATTTGTACAATGGATTGTCAATGTTATAATATGCTTTATTATGAAACAAGGTCTCTAACAGAAAGCGAGTTCTGAAAGAAAATGTCCCGTTTCGGAAAAATGACACACACAACATGATAAAAAGGACCATTGCGTTTAACCATTTTCTGTCTGTCACATAACCGTTACCATACTGTAAAAATACAATTTCTGTTGGTATTATAAACAAGATCCTGCCATTCCCTGTCTGTAATAGTTTGTCTTGCAGGTTTCGAATGGTGTGAATGAATAATCAATAGACTGGCTAGTTTTTTGTTTGAGAAATATGACAATTAACCTCTGTGATTCGTTAACGTGAGACTCATTTCTAACTCGATCATCATGACGAACTGAACATATAATGAAGGGATATATTTTTATTTGTTTTCTATTTGACATTTTCTATATCTCTAACTACATTACCAAGGCTCGTTTGCTGTAAAAGAACACAGTCTATTGATGCAGCCTATGTCAGCAGCCAGCACTTGAGTTACCACTCAAAAAGACATGATTTTTAAAAATGTAGTACGACATGACTTCCCGGCTTGTGTCAACACATGATCATTATATATATATAAATTATATCATTTTCTACACGTTAATCCAATCAAATATTTTTGTAATGTTTTTCGAAAGTTCTGAACGGTGCAGTTTTGTTTTCTTATGATTTTTAAAACGATAAATGAAAGTATCTTGAAAAAGATTACCCGTTGTTGTTGTTTCTAAAAATGTTAATTTATGTTCTGTTTTTAGAAAGCCGGATTTATAAATTATTGGTATATCCCAAAGGTGCTAAACCAAAAGTGGTAATACATAAAAATCGTCACATTACCTAAAGAATATACATAAATACGATTTGGTGTTAAGGTTTTCCTTTGTTTAAGTAGAAGTAGTTCTAAATGCATTTGTTAATATTAGTATGGTGAAGCAAGACAAGAATTTTCGCGCACATGATTAGATTTTATGAACGTGTTAAATATGACAGTTTTAAAGTACAGCGACGTTTAACATTGATTTTTTTATCAAGGACTGTAAATCTTCATTTTTTGCAACTAACATTATAAAAACTGAGAATGGAAAACAAATAAATAATATACATTAATTTCCAGTTAATCATAATTTAATTGCTTGTTAAATTTGTTATTTATTCTAGAAAAAGTAATTATTTTATGTTAAAACCTAACCTTTGGAAAAATAGCTCTTGTGTTGTAAACTATGGATTCATGCTCCAGTTAACCCGTTCAGACTTCCAGCAGTTCTTGCAAAAGCTGTGTTTTTGTCAATATCGTTTTATATTTACTAAATAGCATATACATGACTTTTTGTAGATAAATGGCCGAGTAATACTTGTAGATAAGCACTTTTGTGTACGCTTAAAATCTGCTTTTTTCGTTTACTGTCATTATAATTTTTTAGACCTGTTACAAGTGATTAAATTGCGACTGTTCGTTGAAAAAAATGAAGCAAAACAAATCGAAAGCTGCATTTAATAAGTTTATTAAATTGACAATCGTCACATTCTAATTTCGAAAAGGATGTCATGGTCAACTTCGAACATTTATGAAGATATTAATAGGTCAGCATGACAAGGCTATAAACCACATATTTTAATTAATTTGCTTGTTCTCTAAACTATGTATAATATTACCTGTCTAGATATTTCAATATCTGAGTTGTCGGTAAAAGAACTGTCAATCTAATTGCTTGGCGAATGTCGTGATTGCTGTATTTATTTCTGTATATTTTTCTATTATCGAAGTTAAAAATATGAGCATGCAAAATGGACATAGTTTTATACTTGAACAATAAGAAACAATTATAATATTCTTGATTTAATACGACAATTCAAAACAATTTACGTGGCTCATTTGACTAATATAAATCCTAAAGGTTCTACTAAAATTGTTAGATTTAGATATTTTGTAGGATTGCTATCGTTAGCATGTAATGTGAAAGTTTTGTTTTATATTTGACTACGAAAGGCCCAATTGTATTATGTAAAAAATATTACATGTAACATTGAACGTTGCTACTTCATACACGTATGTACTTATAGCACTAACAGTGGATTGAGGATATCCAAAATCCTGCCGATCTAATGACGACGGGTCTCCGCTCGAGATGGCTTCTGAGACGATCGCTGTTTTCATTCACAAAGCCTGTAGTAGTCTGATTGCTGTCTTACCATGACATTTTACAAAGTATTGCCTTCACCTAATATTCAGGATGTTGGCGTGAATATATCTAAAAATGTTTAGATCTGGTTCTCGTTATAAATTCTACGGGTCAAAACAGCTTAAAACTGTTGCAAAATTGATTCCTCATCATTTTGCTTTGTTGGTTCGCGTTTCTGTTTGACAGGTGCCATTGGTGGAGACTTTCTATTCTTCGCAAAAGTGCGTCCGTCTTCTTTACTTTTAATTTTGATAGTACTGATTCCTTAAATAATCTAGTGTCTGTCGTTACTTTGTGACCGTTTATGGTGGCTATTATCATCGTGGATCAGTTTTTTATTGGCAAGATCAACTTATGGTTTCATGAAAAGTGAAACCCTCATTTGTGGATTTAACTCTTGGAAGCATATTGAATACTGACTGTGGTCGCTGGACTATAATGATTGAAGTCTCTCGTGAATACACTGTTTGGCCTTGCCGGATATATATTGCAATGAACATATCAGTTACAATATCAGATGAAGCAGACCAAATAAATGTTTGTGTTTTATTGCCATAGAGAGTATGATGCAGCGGGATATGAATCTGTAGTGTTTATTGCAGCCAATTGGGCATGGCAATTTTTCAAATTGGTTTTCGCTGGCGAGCATGTGTTGATATAAATCGTTGCACTGTACCAAATAATGATTTGATTTAAGGTTTCTCATAATACTATATTACTACATTAATACCATAAGTTCATCTGAACGTGGACTGCTGGTTTCCGTAAAGAAACAAATTCAAATAATCATAAATACAAAAAAAATCAGTGGCATTGTTTAGTTTTATATAAGTTATTGTATTGTGCGTTTCCATTAAAAGTTTATCAATAACATATTTAAATCATCTTTTCGAAATTGTGATAAATACACGAAGAGTACTTCAATATTTTGCTTATCTAAATGTATGATATTGCATCTTTATATTGTGAATATTAAGAAAAGGTCATTTGACGTTTGGAAAAGTTACTGGCAACTCGCAAAACCTTGTCTGAAAATATCTAACAACAGTTCAAATCGATCCACCGATTTGTAAAGTTTGGGCATATTTTTTCTACAAACCTGTCATTTAGTCTTTTGCAGAACCTTTTCAGGTAATAATGACTTATTTGGTTATTTGCGATAAGAAATGTTGGTCCAAACTGTAGGATACCGCCTTTAATATGCGGACTCGAGTTGTTTTTTATTTTTACAATTACAATTACAATTACATGGCATTTATATAGCGCAAAAATTATGTAGACATATTCTATTGCGCTTCACACAAGTCCTAAGATTTTGAATCATGTTAAGAACAACACTATGTACACTATGATAAACACAGTTTTCTAAATCAGTGAGACTGGAAATGCCGCAAGATTAATTGTGAAACTGTTGGAACAAGTGTGTTTTGAGTCGAGCCCTTAATGTTACTTCACATTGAATGTTTTTAAGAGAGCTTGGAAGATTATTCCACAGTTATGCGCCAACTACAGCTAATGACCGGTCTGCAAGTTTTGTACGCCGTCTGGGAATATGAAAGTTGACATCACTCTGTGAACGCAATCTATATCGACTTGTATTCTTATGAACAAACATATCCTTGATATATATTGGAGCTGTTCCGGCGATTACTCGAAAGACCAAAACAAGGACTTTAAACATAACTCTTGCTTTAACTGGGAGCCAATGAAGTCGTTTCAATAGTTCAGCACTTGGATGGTGGTACGAAACATTTAGCACAACCCTTGCAGCATGGTTTTGCACACGCTGTAGTTTGTTGACTTGGTATGCTGGAATATCAGTGTAGAGACTGTTACAGAAGTCAATGTGAGAGTGAACTAATCCATGTACCAAGGTTTCAGTAGATTCTTGAGTAAGATGTCTCCGTAGTGTTCTTAAATTGCGTACCTGAATATTGGCTATTTGACATTTCTTCTGGATATGTTGGTCAAAGCTCAGAGTATTAGTCATGATCACTCCAAGGTCCCTGACTTGGTCAACACATTTAACATTAATACCTCCAACATTCACTTTCTCTATATTTAGTTTATTCAATTGCTGTTTAGTTCCATAGAATATTATTTCAGTTTTTGATTGATTCATTTTAAGTTTATGGGTTGTCATCCATGTAATAATATCGTTCAGGCAGCAGTCAAGCTGTGCGAGCACTGAGGATACATTACTAGGATTACCTGCCTCAATGGACAAGGCAAGCTTGTGGTCATCTGCGTAACCATACAGACTCGCAGCAGAATATTTTTCAACAACCTTATTTAGAGCTGAGATATACAGAGTAAAGATTACAGGCCCAGCACAAGAACCCTGGGGGACTCCGAATCTCAAAGGTTCACTGTCAGACTTTGACTGGTCTATAATGACTGACGTTGTACGGTTGGTTAAGTAGGATTCAATCCATTTCAGTGGAGTATCTTGAATACCAAAGTCTTGTTGTAGTAGCTCTAGCAATATAGGAACGTCAATGGTGTCAAAAGCAGCACTCAGATCTATCATAACCACAATTGTCACTTTATTATTCTCAATGTTTTCTAGTAAATCATGATACATTTTAACCATGGCCGTTTCAACACCATGATATTTTCTGTACGCACTTTGGTAAGCTGGTAAAAGATTGTTGTCTTCAATGTACTCATTTATTTGATTTAATGCTGCCTTCTCTAAAATCTTTGAGAGGAATGTAAGATTTGAGACTGGCCTGTAATTTGGAAGTTCAAGTGGAAGACCTTTTTTCTTAAGTAAAGGTTTGATTACTGCATTTTTCCAGTCATCAGGAAACACACCAGTAAGTAGTGATTGATTCACAATTTCAGTGACAATTGCAATAAAATGAGCAAAGTACTTTTTAAGTTGAATGGTAGGTATCACATCAAGTTCACAAGTTGAGGATTTTGGATGCAAAAACAAGTCTTTTGATATCACTTTCTGACAGAGGTTCAAACTCTGAAAATTTTCTATCCATTAAAGATGTGCTATGACTGGAAGAACTATCAGTTGCATAGGACGGTAAGTTGTCAAGTTCATTTCTTAGCTTAGAAATCTTATCAGCAAAATATCGTTGGAAGTCATTTGCCAGAGAAACTGAGCTGCTATGAACTGGAAGAGGATTGTCCTTGGACCTTCCCAATAAGTCTGAGGTTACAGCATACAACTTTTTAACATCACCGGCTGCCTGTCCAACTTTGTTCTGGTAATAATTGTCCTTTGCCCGAGAGAGTGCCACACTGTAGTAATTTCTTACGCGGTTATACACTTTCTTAGTCAAGTCAGATTTGTTACTCATAAATATCTTTTCTATTGATCGCCTGAAGTTCTTCAATTGTTTTAGGTATCCAGAGTGCCAAGGAACTGATGGTCTACAAATTAGAGTCCTAGTTGTGACAGGGGCATGTTTATCAATAATGTCTGATGTTGATCTGGTGAATTGAGAAACAAGGTCATTTACATTGGAATACTTCCCCACGATGTCATTAAAGATACATAAATCATTTTGTAAAGCGTCCTCTGATACATTTTTCCAATTGCGTGATTTCCGTACTTTCCGGACAAGAGGAGGTCGAGGCTGTTCAACATTACAGGTGACAAATGAGTGATCAGAGATGTAATAGTCTGAAGTCGGTTCTTTAATGACCAAACGTTTGTCCTCTGTCTTGGTGATTATCAGGTCTAGTATATGACCACTAATGTGTGTAGGAGTACAAACATGTTGCGTTAGTCCAAACGTTCTTAAAAGTTCCTGAAACTGTTTAGAATAACAATCTGTGTTATTATCAACATGAATATTAAAGTCACCTAAGAACACTTGAGACTCAGACCTGGTTGTTATTTGATCAAGAAATTCTGCAAATTCTGACATGAACATAGCCAACGTCACGGGATTTCTTTCTGAATACGGAGGTCTATAAATACCAAAAATGACAAAAATGAGTGACTGACAACAAACTTTCCACTCAACACATTCAAATGATTGGAATAATCGTGGTGGACATCTGGACACCTTAAGATTGTTTCTGTATAATATAGCAAGTCCGCCTCCTTTGCGGTCCGGTCGTGGGACATCATCAAACCAATAACCCTCCTGTGACAATTCCCCTCTAATTATGTCATCGCCATCAGGACACAGCCAAGTTTCGGTTATCACACAAAGGTCAATATCAACCTCAAGGATATGTTGGAGTAGTTCAGCAGTTTTTCCGCGAACAGACCTTGTGTTAACCGTACATAGTTTCAGGTGTTTTTTCCTTTGTGCATTAAGTAACAATGTGTGGTCAAGTTTAATCTGAATCAGGTTTTAGTGGTGAACACCTGCATTTGATTTTGTCCTCAGGCGACCACCTCTTTTCCCCCTGTATTTCAAAATACCAAGCTCTTTCAATAGTGTGAAAGTTTCTTTGTTAGGTAATGTAAGTTTTCTGGGTACAGATCTATAATCCCATAATTGCTGTCTATTGTAACGTATTACACATGGATTAGCCATAACCCCAGGTGAGATTTCACTCAGCAATATAGATGACATATTTATTGACATTTCCCTCCAATATATGAAGTTCAGTGAATATTTTTCATCAAAATTTCCTAATAATCCAAATATTATCCCAACAAACAACAACTGCATCTTGCGGACCAGAAATTCATTAATCCATATGACAAGAATCACATTTCCAAGTCCACTGGTTTAGACACAATAAATAAATTCATCAGAGCACAGTGAAATGCAGCCATTCACCAGGCGCAATCAATACATATTTTTGTTAGTTTTCAACAGAGGAATAAATGAACAATTTTGATTTTGATTTTTTGAAAAGTATGGTTAATATAATTCTAAAAAGTGCCTTTATAAAATTCTCTCATGCAGGCTTTAACCATATTGCAAACCAGAAATTCCTATATAGGTAATTTCGGCAGTTGAACAAAATGAATACAATCAAAAACAGGCACTCTCTATTCATTCCAACGTTTTGTCCTCCTATGAGTGCACTACATAGCATACAAAATACTGCTTTTGTGCGTTTAAATGTATTTTTTCGGACTCACATCTTCTCGCTTGGTAATTGATTTATATATAAGAAAGTCCTATATTGCTTCTAGTATGTTATCTGTCTTAAACATCTTGAACATTATTATCAGTTAAAGTCATTATAAGTTATTATTATGTGTGGAGTGAAAATTACAAGCTGCGTTAAACAACAATCATATAGTATTTTTCTGAGAAAAAATCCACAAAACGTGTATAGCAATATACCGGAAATATGTGAAGCGTATGGTGATTGGTGTTCATACTTAATCGTTGACTACATGAACTTGTACATTGTTTTTTATTAATTATTGTGTTGATGTACAAAACAAAAAAGCAACACTGGACCTTTAATGGCTCCGCCGGTGGCTACTTCTATAATCATATTTTGATGGTGATGCTGACTACGGGGCCGTTTAACATTATCTTATACAAAAGATTAATATTGTTGTTTCTGTTGTTCTTTTTTATTTGTTTCTTGGTTAATTGTACAGAGTAAAGCGGACTGCATGGCCCATTCTGCATAAGTTCAGTTCTAGGTCAGGGCGAAAATTTTATGTGAAGGGGTTTCTTTCCGGCTGGCCTGTGAAGCGCCGGTGGTTCTACATGCGTCTGACATCTGCGTTAAACTTAGTTGGCCTTCGCTCTAAATGACGATATTTGTATAGCTGAAATGGTTTTCAAACCAAAAACAAAAAATCATGTATATTCTTCGAGACGAAATTCACTATACCATTCAATTCTTGAGCCTCAATTTTGTATGATGTAATCTGTCTAGACATTGAGATTTTTTAATATGTGGTACTAATGCAGATATATTTGCTGCTTAATGTTTAGTTATTTTCCAGTTAGTCTAAATACCTTCATAGCCTTGTTGTTTTATTTCAAAGCCGATTTTAGGGTTTCGGTAGGTATTAGTAGACACACGAATGTGGAGTTACCTACTGATTAGTAGTTTTTTATAATTATGCTGAAAATGACAGCCTCTCATCAAATTTACCCTTAGTAACTAAATCGGAAACTAGGAAAATTGGGGTAATTATATATTAACGTTTTAAAACTATTTGTTTCAAACCAACTGGAAAACAAGTTAAATTTATATTAAAATTTAAATAATAACAAAAATTCAACAACCAAATAAATGTATGTAACGTTTTACAGAAATTACAAAAATCTAGCAAGGATAACAGGTTTGCCCGTGTTTTTTTCATACGTAACTTTTGTGTATGTCTGGTAATTGCGAGTATACTTATAAAGATAAATTAATTAATCGTGCTTAAATGATGTAAATTGACATAAGATTTGTCTGTAAACAAAAGGCTATGATACTTTTATTGACTAAGACGCTTAACAAAAGTATATTTGCACCTTATAGCATTTTCATGAAACATTTATAAAATAACTCATTTAACAATTACAATACCACATTTATTGAAAGTGCAAAAAGGTTACTAAGAAGACAAAAATTATTGTTTCTCGTGTCTGTAAATACAAAAATATCATAGTGGAGTTACAGAAGCTTCTAACATGGTCCATTAAGCAATGTCACATACTACCGCACTGTCTGTGAACAAGAGTAATGTTCATAGATGTGTTTAGCTGTTTCGTGTCTCATTTTTGTTGAGCAGACAATTTCTGGGCTTTTTGCTGGTGATAAACCCTCATTTAAGCTTGATTTGTCTGCTTGTTGTAGTACATCGTGTGTTTCTTTGTTTCAATCCACAATACTGGGTACTACTTTCCTATTAATTACAAATTTTTTAAAGACAAATCTTGCAAATAATCGAAATTCGTTGTTTTGAATTTCCGAAATTGTGTCATAAACGTCTGAAAAGTAAAGACAGTCCGTATGTAACTGTTTGAATTAAAATTAAATTGTTTGCTGAAACATGTTTGATGGCGGCACAATAATAATATCAGTTTAAAATGTAAAATATAAAGAATGCCAAAACATAGTTATATTTTTTAATAAAGAATGCTTATATGTTTGAATAATATTTTATTCTAACATATTTCCCAGAAAAAAAATGTCTGTCCTATTTTATGATGACAGGCTCTCAACAGAGTTTTATATTTATTTAAGTAGATAAGTACAGATTATAAACATTTGAACAATTTTGAGGGGAGCTATCTTCACACTAGTATGGTATACAAGCGAAGACATCTAGACACGTGTTACAGACATTAATATTTCTTTGTCCAATATTCAATATTTGAATGTGTGAATTTGAAACCAACATTGTCTTTCCATTTTCCTTGTGATACGTTTTATGTATCTAAAATCAAAGTAAAATATCGTGGTGCTGTTTGTCAGTTTTAACGCACAAAAACCGTTTCAAAAGGTTTAATCGTGTATAGAAGTGATTGCAAAAATTAAAAAAATCATTTAACGTAAGCATTCTGTTACAGTAACTATTGTATAAATACATTTTTCTGTCTAGATTATATACAAGGTGATGCTAACATTATTCTGTAACTGCAGTTCTGGTAGGATGTTAATGAAAGGAATTCATGTCTAGACATATTTATAGTGTTTGGTTTGTTAACAATACTATAATCAAACACATATTCATTGCATTATGCGTGCTTCTGCTGTAGGAAGATATTTGACTGCATCACTAACAAGATCATGTGAAAGAAGAGTTAATGGAAATGTGTCAAATGTAAAATTTATTAAAGGGACACTTCCTACAGCGGAGGATATGACAAATTTAATATGCAATTTGTATAAGCGTATTTTTTACAAGTTTTTGTCATTTGCTGCCATTGAGTCCGTTTAATTCAATTGTGTATCTTTTTATGTAGTACATGTATGATGTATGATAGCAACAAAATTGCAGTAATGATGAAACTGTCTTGCCGATTACCGTGCTATTGTATACAAAACAATTTCTTCTATAAAGGATAAACAGGCTTCTATCATTCCTCATCCATTATACGTTTACTTGCAGGTTCCAAATGGCGTGAAATGATTAGTCTAAATACCTATAAGTGTTGATGTTTGAGGAATATGAAGACAAACCCATGTAAATCGTGCATATTTATTTATTTATTTATTTATTTATTTATTTATTTATTTATTTATTTATATTTATATATAGCGGTAGAATATCTTTATTCAGACAAGAAAAGTCACTGATGTGACGCATCAAAGGTGACGCAAAAAACGTGTACAGGTTAAAGACTTATGAAATCAAGTAAAAAAATACATATTTAAAAAGTTATGATTTGTATTTGATAGTTTTCAGTTACTATAATTCACCAAAATATATGTATGTATCGTGTATAATCCTGAGACTTGATAACTAAATGATAATTTAAAACAAAAAATGAGAAAAGCCCCAACACCATTATGTTTTCCAAAATGTTACATACGTTGAAGGAAAAATCACAAAATAACTAAACTAACTATAAAACTAAAGTGTACCAGCAGAAAATGCATGTGTTCAGCAGCCTTCCATCACGCAAATAATTATTGGTCGGGTGCCATTTTTACAGGAATATAGCTTTGTTTTCTATCTAAGTATCTTAATGTTTATTTTAAAGTTGCTTTGTATCTAGATTATGTACACAAAGAAGAAAGTCTAGTATTTCTTAAAATCAACCCACTTCTCGCATTTTAAAGTGAAATGGATGAAGACAAACACTAAGAGAAACAGTAAACATAAGGATCGGTCATGTCATTGATGCCGATGGAAATAATGTTGTTTCAAAGCAACGTTATTACGTAATTATTTGCTAACGTGGTTTATAAGTGCACATTGCAATGACTTTAATAATACTGCTTAACAAAAGCTGCTGTCAAGTTAAAGTAATAATTAGTCTGAACATCTTCTGTTTTTTGCAAAATGTTCTTTAAAATAAAGAATCGGGCAAGGACTAAAATCTGAATATGGGGTCTTGGGTTTGAATCCAGAACAATCCGCTCCCGAGTCCGTAACATTAACCCTTTAACCAACAATCCTTTAAGCATTTTATAATTGCTTTCTTCGTGCGTTGGACGTTTATTAATGATTATTCAAATCGAATAATATCTGTTTGAAAACTACACAGGTCTCGAATTTTTACCATCCGATCCCAATCTATAACCTTAACCTTTTTCCCAAGAACACTTCAAGCATATTACAAACCTTTTTGGCTTAACTGTTTCGTAATAGATAATATCACTTTGCTAACATTCATTCCGAACATGAAAGAACATGCCGAGAAGCATTCCTACTACTTAGGTAAATATGAATTTGAAAGAGCGTACCGATAGTCCATATACAATACCATTAAGGATTAGACATATTTATGAAAAGAAACACCAAAGTCTTTCGTTTTCTGCCATGTTTGCTTGAAATATATATACTTTCATTGTGTGTACGCGTGTGCGCTTATGATCCAGTAAGTAATTAAATGCGTTTTCAACAATTAGTTTAATTTTGTTTCATGATCAATAAACTATGTTCACCTAAAAACTTTGACAAGATATTCATATGTCTCTTATTGCGTTGTATTTTTATATCATAACCATTTTTGCCATTATAACATAAGCAGCTATTAAAACAAAACTAAGCTGTTCAGTTGAAGAAAGTACCAGGAAGGCAGACAAACAAAATCTTAGACATTTATAATATTTCGTGGGGTTTAATATGTTTCCTGTTAAATAGTGAAATCTCCGAATATCGTGTCTCAAATCGTCGAATGTAGGTTTTAACAGAATAATGCACGGACAACCCCTCTCTCTGCTACGCTACTACGCTATGATAACGGCTTTTACCGATCTGCTACTTTACTTTCCTCCATGCTGTCTGCTATATTATTTGTAATTACAAGCTGCATTTTTAATCTCTGCATATTCTTTTACGTTGGTGAGACAAGACCTCGACAAACAGCCGCTATTTTCAATTATTACATGTGACATGTTTAGCAAGTGGCACTGTTGTTGCAAGCTACATTGTTAAACGCAGCATACTCGGTTCTTTTCTCAAAAAAGGTCACAACAGCTGGGATTTCCTGTTATTGCCTGCTATACTAATTGTATAATAAAATGCATTCCATAAGAGGAATCGCTCTCCTAAGCGTCGCAATTAATAAATATGTGGGTATGTATGCGTCCAATAAAATAAGATGTAACAGTATGCAGAAAAAGTTAATAAAATTAAGATAAATGTCTACTTCATATTTTTAGTATCGCGGTTGTATCTAAACTAAACTAACGACAAGTAGTTATTAATTATAAAAATTAACAGAGCAGGAATGTATTAGTGATAGTAATGTTTATAAAACAAAGGATACCTTTTATCCTTCAGAAAAATACAGATACATATGGTAAATAAAGCATTTCAATTGGCTTGTGAGACTGTTACTTCGTTTTCAACAGAACAAACGCGAATTTATTACTGATATTTACCAAACGTTGATATTAATAAAACCAAATATCAATGCATGAAAGTGCGGCATTTCACTTGATTATAGGAGAACAACATGGATTTTTCCAGGAACGATTACATATTGACGAGCGCGCATGCGCGCCGGCAATAAATTTTCATCGAGTTTTCAGCTTTTGCAGTTGAGCTGGTTTCAACGCGGGTTTTAGAGAAAGAAGGGCTATCAGTAATAAAGTCACTCTTTAAAATATGCAAACTATTGCAAGTTTTCGTACCAGTCTGCAACCATGGCCATTGAAAATAAACCTCGTCATGCGTCTCAGCTTCTCATTCTTAACGGTATAGACGAATTTGCGGGAGTTGACGTTATGACTAAATACAAATCGGTTAACAGAATATTCGTCATGTGGTCGATACCCATTCGACGTGGAAAAAATATAGCACACCTCACTGAAGGCACACATATACTACTATCTTGTGTCAACCCTGTATAGCAGGTAGGATCTGAAATGAACGTCCATGTGCTACGTTTTTACGAATTGCGTACTTTCCGAAGCGTTATTCGGATGTGAACTCGACACACCAATAACAGTCAGATTTGTTTCATTTAGAAAAGGCACACCAAGCGTATCTTAGAAACATGCAAGCTTTTTTTCGTTAAATGCGGTATGATATGTTTTACTGACTACCAACTGAAAGTAATGTATGTATCCATGCCAAACAATTAATTTATATATATATACGGCTACAACAACTACTATATCTACTTGAGAAAGCAAGAAACGCAACGTTTTAAGTTGGTACATAGCGCTGTTTGTTCTGACTGTGCAAGATCTAACTGTGTCCAAAAAGCATTCTAACGGTCGCAGAGGCCAAATTCCGATATGAACGTGCTGCGCGTGCCGCCTAACTCGCACTGGTGTTTAACACTCATTTTATCACTTAACCGCATCTTTGGTGTTTTGAACGATTCCAAGTTTCAAACTGGTTTTAATTATTACTTAATTGGATGCTAAGTTAACGTAAAGAACAACGTGAAGAATCCGTCAAGCTTATTCTCTGGGTGGGACGACGCGATATCAGGCGTTCCACTAACTCCAAGTGCATTAGTGCACACCATCTAGGTTATTCGGGCGTTTTAGGGGGTCTGGTTGAACTAATAAACAGACTCTAACATAATGCTTTCACATCTCCGCAATCGGTTTCGTACCCCTGAAGAAACTGAGATAGATAGACCTAAGAGAGCGGTTAAGTGTAATAGCCAGATCAAGGACTGTCAGAAACAGGCTACGCAGCTTCAAATTACAAACTATGCGTCCAACATGACAATGCATGAACACATACTCACATACCGCCAGGATATATATGGCTTACCTCGTCAAAAACAACATACCCGTACTACCATGGCCAGCTTTCAGTCCGGAAGAATCCCCGTTTGAACAGCTGTGGGACGTTTTAGGCCGTCGCATACGTAAATAGCATCCAGCACCGATGGATATATATTCGGGGAATAAAACAAAATGTGATCATACATATTTACATTGTTATTATTTATGAAAATCAAGTTGTCGACATTAGTATTAGACATAGGGTCATTTTTTTCAATGCGAAGAAATGTAAAAAAGCATGCCATCATTCTCATCATAATCATTAACAGCAACAAGAATAAAAATGAATATCAACGATATAAACGAAGCCCATATGAAACGAAAAAAGTTCCAGCATGATATTTTAAATTATTTCTTGTAGTTTTATTACTTTAACATAGTTTAAAATGTTACATTGACACCACCATGACATCCTTAATGTCACGTCTTTTTTGTGTTACTGCTGTTACTAAACAGTAGTATTATCTCCTATAGTAATTTTGTATTTTTCTTTAAATTCTAGGTTCTCTTGAGAGTATAAATTCCACACGGATCGTTCCCGTTGGACCTGATGTGGATTCTATGGCGCAGGATTCTATGGCGCAAATAGTCGGGAGAGGCTCGGATAATACATCAAATGAGATCGCAGATGCTTGCAATCATTGATCACACGTCTCGATCTGAAAAGGTCTGGCGTTTCTACATATTGCGGATATCCGGCGATTCTACATATCGACAAGGAGTTTTTAATGCAAAGTCCATCACAGTAGTAACGTAATGCTATTATTTTTAATATAACGATTAAATTTTACTAATTCAATCGCTCAGTTGTGACAAATTGGTAAATCCTGTTGCTAACGTCATCGTTTTGTTCTCGCAGGTGCCCGGTGTAAAGTTGCAGGTTTGTCTGAACGTCGGGTTGACAGAACTCGTCAAACTCCGTATTCGACATTCAGATGATTCATTGGATTCATTATTTACCACTGTCTGCTGATGTTTATCCCAGACCATAGGTACGGTGACACCTCTTGTGTAGTCTGTCAAATTTCGCTTAGGTAAATCTTTCACTTTCAAATTGTTGGACATGCAATTTCAATACTAACAGTTAGTTAAATACGACAATTTGCCAATATCAGGTAGAGGCTCGGATCAGGTAAATCTTTCACTTTCAAATTGTTGGACATGCAATTTCAATACTAACAGTTAGTTAAATACGACAATTTGCCAATATCAAATAAGAATAAGGATAGGCATCAATAAACACCATAGAAAGGGACTTTTGTGGGCAATAACAATTTAGTAGTAGTAGTAGTAGTAGTTGTAGTAGTAGTAGTAGTAGTAGTAGTCGTAGTAGTAGTAGTAGTAGTAGTAGTAGTAGTAGTAGTAATAGTAGAAGTAGTAGTAGTAGTAGTAGTAGTAGAAGAAGAAGTATATCGGACTACCACTTTTTGAAGTTTGAAGCAACAACAACTGCCACGACGTTCAGATCTTCAATTTTGCAAATAATTGGCCATACACTCTAAAAGTGGCGTGGTTTATTTAGAGTAGAGGACGTGTATCTCCTTAGCCCATATATATGTAAATCTTATATTGAACTGTTGCATATTCGAAATAATTGTTATAAAAGAAGCAATCAAATTATCAATGCTTACTAATTGTGTATGTACAAAGAATGTCGTGAACACGACGTCTATAGACCGGATGTGTATATAAAGAGAATCAGTAAAGTATCATATTTATACAAAGAAGAGCAGCAAGGAAGTCCCTAACGTAATAACAAACTTACCACTTGTCTGGGAACTACAATAAATTGTCATGGCTTCTATTTGGCTGTCTTATATTCCTTTTTATTTGTCTTTGATTCTCTGTCTAGACTTTCAGAGTGTTTATAGGTGGTAAATTATCCTTATGCAATGAGGAGGTTGTTTTTTCTCTATTTGCCTTGGCTTTGTATTGTGGTCTTGCTGCCTCTTTCGTATAGCGATATAGCTTACAGTTTCCTTCCGATGGTTGAATTATCAGTATTAAGTGAACAAATGCTATTTCGAATCATCGCAAATACGCCAAACTTCAAATGTTTCCCATAAATCGTCAATATGAACAGCTTTTCTTAATTTTATTAATTTCCTTATCTTCTTCTTCTTGGAATTCCAGCATTAACATTAGTTCTGTGGTTGATAAAGTTATCACATAAATAAAGAAACCTGTATTTCTAGTTAAGCATGATTATGTAAGTAAATGAAAATTAAATGTAAGTATTAAATATGTAGGATATGGAATCTTTGACGAGAGAAATGCCAAAGAATACCGCAACCGCAAGACTTATGGTTTAAATGGAATAATTGAAATCTATGATTCCCGACGCTTACATTATTTCTAAAGAATATATTTACCATGACCAAAACGGTTATATTTTAGAATTTAATGGTATTCCAAATACGTTAAGTAACATTAAAAATAAAGAATTTAGACATCATTTTACCTTCGTCAGTTTAAGATAGTCTCTGCTTGTATCTTTCTTTGGGGAAAAATTATGTTCATTCACTCTTTCCGGGATTTGAAATCTATCAATTTTAGCTGTTGATTTTCGAATAAAAGAAATATTTGGCATTACTTAAGTAACAAATGGTCACTTTATCCAGTCATATTGCCGACTGACCGTTCCAGGGCAGTAACTGTCGGATTTGCTCTTGTTCTTATTTGACTCATCACATATTTTTTCTTACTTTTATATTTGGCTGGCATGTGACTACTTTTGCCCTGTGCCCTTTCAAAGTTTTGCATAAGTTGCAATGCTCATAAGACTTTGCCATAATTTCTTATTTGTAAAAAAAAACAGATACAAGAAAGGCTCTACTGAATTTTAGTAGTTTTTGTGTGACTTTGTTATATACATGCTCTAACATTCCCATTTCAATTAGCAACGACTAATTTCTACTTCCTCATTTTTTCGTTTAATTTACTTGTATAAAAGTGATGAACAATGCTGACACGACACAATATACTCTCGAAAAAAACTCACTAGCTCTCACTATAATTGTGATATATAACATACATATAACATAAATGTTGTATATTATTCAGGACTAAGTCCAGTAAGTAAGTAAAAACGAACTAATTTGTTCATCTGGCTTTAACTTAGAATATTTATCTTTAACTTCTCGTGCTTTACTTTTATATATATATTGATATTACAATGTAAAAACTTGTATTCACATATATCAGATACTTTTTATTCAACTGTATCACACTACTTGTACTCTGCATTTATTTAATTAATGCATTTATTTTAATACACTTACTAAGGATATTCTTTAGAACTAAAGTCTACATTCTTTGGTGAATTCTTAAAGCTCATCAAAGCAGAAACTTTAAATATTTAATAAGTAAATATAATTTAACAAATTTTCTGTTTCTTCTGTAATGTGCATATCCTTAAAAATCGATGCACGTTTATTTGAAAGAATCAAAGAGTACGTTTGCTTTTCGTTACACTTTTACCGGTACATTAATTACTCGCCACAAATCATAAGAATGGTGTCATCTTTAAGGAAACGGTTGTTGAATGTTGTTGAACGGTAGCTTCACAATATGTTACGTTAAGCTCAAAATGAAATGCCTAAATTACATGCTCAAGTAGAACATATGGAAAAGAAAAAAAAACATTTATATTCAAACGCTTGAGAATAAAGATTCCATTTGTAAGAATTTGAAATGGAAAGTCAGTTGTACTTTATTAACATGGACATAAACAATAAATATTTTTCTAAATATAGTTTTTGTGTTGTTTATTTTTGGTTTCTCAAAGAAAAAATAAGTATTGCGTGCAAAAAACTGCCAATTCTTTTATCAAGAAAATCTAGCATAAATGTGATAAAAATCACATTTCCACAACGTTCGCTTTGACGAGCATTTTAAGTCACGTAACTTGTACTTAGAAGTTCAAAGAGCTAACTTTTTGTTAAGTGTATACAAATCTTCTTTTATGTGACATTTACGGCTTATACATGGGAGATTTATTTCATATTAGTACGGCCATCGAGTGTGCATTTGTCAGAAATCAAATATTGACTGTTATTTACAATGATGGAAAGCTGGATGTGATTGATATACATCATGATATTCGTTCAGCGGCTTTGTAGTGGATTCCATTTATGAGAGCACTGTCTGGTAGACTAACTGGGAATGTGATTTTCGATCGCCTTGTAAAAATACTAGTCAAACACTTGTAAGCGAATTTGTTTCGCCAAAATGATAGACAACTAGGGGATAATACAAACCAGCATCCATGGCTATTGATATAGGGTCATCAATATATTTATTCAATATCCTACATTTTGAAGATCAGTACAAATGGGGTAAATATTTGATGGAATATTTCAGCTTTTGCTTAAGAATGGTAGATATAGACTTATGGATTAGATAAGTCTTCTCTTATCAGAAGGAGTTTGCATTTCTTATGCAACATATACATTCTATCAAAAGACAGTTATGTTTGGCATATATCATTACATTGCAACAGCACAGACACGTTTTAAACGTAATCATACAGACTATTCCGCGCCATGCTGTTTTAGTCTTTGTCCCAGTTTAACAAGCAGGGTATCTCGACGCATCCAAATCGGTTTACAAAACAAATATTACACTTATATGAAACTATTGAAAGATCCCATAAGCAGAGGAGCATTTATTTAAATTTGAAAATGCACTGAACAAATATATTCACGTGCTAGTCAAATATAAATGTTACAACAAAACTGTTACGAGACAGTAAATGATATAGAGCTAACCCAGCAATTACCGCCCTTCGAACTATCTGTTGGCAAAATGGCAGGGCTTTAACCTGGTACTTCCTGATTGATTTCTCTAATAAAAGTAGCGAAAAATCAGATTTACTTAAAAGAAAGAGAGGTTTGTTGTTGTTATTGTTGTTTCAGTGTAAAGATTGCACAATAAGCACTAACAAGGTCGGGCAGCATCTAATCTTTTTCAGTCATTTAGTCTCACGCATGTGTAATGTTAGACTCAAAGCCAAGCAATCTTAAGTATTTCTACCGATAACTAGCCCAGTATTTGTAAACGCCTCAGGACAGCCAATTTTAAAATATTCAAAACTTGTGTGATGTCCTTCGTTCCTGATTACATTAACAGTGATGTGATTTTTATTACAAGCCCCGTAACAGATTCTTAGAACGTTTTCCTGAAATTAATATTTTATGTGAGAAAGTTGATCCGTGTTATGTCTTAAATAATGTCTTGCCATCTACCGTTTAATCACATAAGGAAGATATCACCAATATCCACGGCGTAAGAAGCTGTAATTGCACATTCTGCTTAATTTGTATCTGTTCGGTTTTAAACATCGGCTATAGCTGGTTTTTATTACAAAATTACAATTGCGTCCTGCTAGTGATTACACTTTATGCATTTTTAATACATGTGAACTTCGTACTTTATTCTGACATACTAATGAAAACTGGAAAGCTTCTTTGTTTAGCCATTGCATCTTCAGATTAACTTATTTATTGTATGAATTTTAATAAAATCTGTTATTACGTTTTGAACAAGCAGTATATGGGCTTCAATTTTTTTCTATTATTAAATCAGGAAGCTTTGTTTTAAACTTTCACTTTGCTTTTTTTGTTTAATGACTTATCACAGATTTGTTCTTACTTTTACATGTGGCTTGTACGTAAATGACTCTGTCCTGTGCCTTTTCAAATTTTGGTATATGTTGCAATCCTCATAGGACTTTGTCATATATTCTTACAGAATAAACGTTCTATTATAACTGCCGTATGGCTTATTTTAAGGATCGCTTTTACAAGATTAGTTTGTTACCATAAAAAGGTTAACCGGCGGTCCTTGGGGATATACTCCACCAATCATCGTCAAGGGTATTACTAAAATGTGTCACTGTTAGCTATGTTGCAACATAAAGCAATGCATTGCAATTGCATTGCCTGTACCTTACTGTAAAAATTCGAGGGAAAATTAGTAATATAATAAATATTTAATAATTGTCAAGACATTGTAGAGAAAATGTCAGATAAATTTTACGTCAAAACAATACTGGAAAATATAATTTAAAGGCCCTTTGATAATTAAGAAATATAATAAAATTTGAACTAGCTGAAGAAAAGGGCACTAACAGGAGATGGTGGTGTGAAAATACCCTGAGAGAATTCAGAAATATAATACAAGTTTGAACTAGCTGTATAAAACGGTGCCAATAGAAAAATGGTGGTGTAAAAGTCCTTGTGAGAATTCAGAAACATAATAAAATTAGAAGTAGCGCTACAGGTATATACAAATACACTGGCTAAATGTTACTGTGACAAATAAACACATAGAGGAGACATTATGTGAATAGACGAATCCCAACAGTTACGTTCTAAGAATGGTCAGGCTGTAGAAAGACCGACCAGGGTCTTAAACTAAGTTTGTTTTCTTAAAGAGGGTGTTAAATTAAATATCCCATTCATGTGAAACGGGTATCAGTTCGCACTTGTATCAGGGATAAATAGCTTCAGATGTGTTACACAACAAAGCACGTATTAATAATAAATCTGACCCATAAAAATGACTCAAAAGACAAAGATAGATACTTAAATCAGTACCAAAGGCCTATCGGCCTGTCAGTACAGATAATACATAGCAAAACATTCAAAAACAAGTTAGTGTGGTAGGTTTTACAAAACTCTTTATATAGTTAATTGCACAATTTTATTATTTAGCTATTACTTTTTACGAATACATGTAAATATTATATAAAGTTATTGCTTAATAATATTAACAGAGACTTTGAAAGACCGTGTGGCTTATACAACATCTTCATGTCTACTCATATTGATAGATAAAACCAATTGTAAGATGTTATAGAAATCATGCTTTAGTTATATCTATGTTTATATTTGGGATTAACAGTCGATAATTATCACATTATAGAGCTTCAAGACATTTGCACAACACAATGTGAAGCAATAATATACTTAATATGTATTACTCAAAATATTTAATACAGTCAGTTCTTTTGTTTATTCCTTTGTATGTACAAATAGCTGGATTGTTTAGTAATCTTTAATGTCTGTTTTCATTTATTCTTTAAATTTAAAAACGACATAGATTAAACAAATGTGTGCAATATGCACAAGACATCTTTAATTTTAACCAAAAGGTTTAATTTCCATCAGTTTTGACACTTGTCACTCGCATGACACTGTCTTGTCACAAGAATAGACGACAGTTCCTCTTCTTTCTCTCGGACTTTTTTAAATACAATGTGGCTTTTAGAACTCAATACATTTAAACGAACTTAATCCTGAAGCTTAATATCATGCAATATTAATCTGAAACATAGAGGCATGTTTTAAGACTTTGTCTTCTAGGCTTGTTAGTTTCGATTTGATAATTTTTATCCGCGAGAAATTGGCAGTTTTTCAAAGATCTCGTTATCACAACGGCTGTTTTTAAGATGTATTCGTGTAGACGTAATCTACGTTCATTGGGAAGGCCTACCAGTCATAAGTATTTCCTGTTTCTGTAGAGCAGGTTCAGTTTGTTTGTTTTGTTACTTATTATCATATGTTGACTTCTACGCATGACTACATTACAGGGTCAACACTACTTCATTAAAACTGAAATCATGGCAGATTTCTTCAAAATATTATACAAGGAGGTATATAAAACTCGAATATGCGTGTCTGGCGTATGTTGCCCTGGTTGTTTTCTTCAAATTGGTGTCAAATAAACCCAGGATATTTCCTTAAAACTGAGTGAAACGACCCAAAATAATAAGAAATCACACTATACTAATTATTCTTTTTTATTAAATGATTGTCGAAAGCGACTGTCGGCGAAAATTTAAGCCATTTCTCTGGAGATAGGGATGTTGAGAACCACAGTAGACACACTTATTCCATATCTACAAGATATGTCAGACAAACTGACAATGGCAGAAAATCAATGCAACACAAAATAAATATTACGCATGATGTTTTGGGTTAGATTAACGTACAATGATTGATCAAATGCTGCTTTTAAACGTATTTATGTTAATAAGTTTTTTAATGGATGCTTTTAACATAGCATGTTCATTGTATTTTTCTGAATACATATTTGGGTTGATAAATGTGAAATGATAACGCCTTTCCGTCAGACCTGTATGTCGTAACGTAAAAAATTGGAACAACGTAACGTCTTCCCGGTAGATGGACCCTCTTATTCAAGTAAATTTGGGGATGATTAAATTATTGTCGATATATTTCTTTTTAGTAGTTTCATTGCACTGAACCTGATTTTGACATACAAACGCTATATAGAGTCCATTGCGTTGCCTAACTGTAGATAACAATATAAGAACAAAAACATTTATAAATTTGAGGGTCACGGTTTTGGCAACCCAATTGAGAACAGCCGATTGTTTTTTTCCGAATTCAGATATTTGCAATAGAGATAAAGTAAAGTTATGTGTCATATAATATAACGAAGAGCAGTAAGGGAAGTGTTCACAAATATACTGCTTGTCTTTGAATAATAATAGATTGCCATTGTTTCTATTTAGTTTTTCCTTTCATTTATCTGGGAACTTAGGTCTAGACTTTGTAACTGTTTGCTATCGGTAAATTATCCATCGAGGTTAGATAAATGTTCAGCTGGTTTTATATCATATAATTTGTTTAATGATGGCTCTATTGATAATAGTATACAATCATGTTTCTTTCAGATTATTTATTTGTCGATTGTGTAAAAGGATATTTTGAATTATCGCAAATACGCTAAACCGCAGAGACAATGAATATTAAAGAATAGAAAAGCTGAAATTAAGGAGAATCTTTTAAAGAATAAGATGTAACATTAGGATATTCTAACCCTCGGGTGAACTTTTTAAACAGCAACAAGCTTTCACAAAGTCTAGACTACCAGAGAACTTAAACTTCTGTTTGTCAGTCAACTTCCGGTACTGTTTTTCTGCATGCTTCTATTCCGGAATATACCAAGACAGTGGATAAAACATATGACCTTCACTTTATAGACCTTTGTTTTAAGTTTTATGTTGCAATGTTCATACGTCTTTGTCTTATCAAATCTTATTAAGAAATACAATCAATGTTGTCATTAAAGAGCAAAAATACTGCTGCTCAGTTCCACAACGTTCCGAATAATTAATGCCTTCTAGAATTTGTAACACACACATATACCTGTAACCGGCATATTTGTAATTATTGTATAAAATGAGGTTGGTACGCCTCTATATATACAGCATAAATCCATAAGTCACATGTTTCAAAAAGGAATACTTCGTTAGTTAAGTTAATGTGCACTATATTTATCATAAATTTTGTTTCAAATAATCAGCTTATCAGTATAATAGATCAAGTATGTTCATATGTCTTAAATAGTTAAATATTCATTACAAAAGTGTTTTAATCTTCTGGCCACACCAATGCATTTAAGAACTATAAACAAAACGAAAGATTTACATTAACCTTTACTTAATTTTCACATTATTACATTACATTATTGATTTGATTGATTTTGACAAAAAGTGTAAGCAAAAGTTGCTTAACTGTCACTGTATACCAAATGAAATGAGTATTATTTTAGGTAAGGAGAGTTGCTACATGTGTTATGATTTGCCTTTTATAATATTTAATCGATTAGAAAATTTATCTTTATCAGTTGTCTGTGGTTAGACGAAAACGTTATGTAGAAAGAAGATGCTTGAACAACAATTATAAATTCAGGAAATAAAATAATAATTTTACTTAAAGATTCACAATAATCACGGTTAATGTTGGCATAAGTGTCAAGATACTCAATTCAGCAACATGTTCCTTATAAGTAATGACAACTAGTGTAGAATAGGCATATAATCATCCGCTTGAAGTGAGAAGTGGGAAGTATATTATGCAAATTCATGTGCACGATGCAGTTTTTTTCGTTCTGAGCATAATACTCGTGTTTTCCACTAATACGTTACCTTCTGTACTGAAAGCCATTTTCTGCATTTTGTATTCAAACACAAGTCAACCAGTCTAGACCCATGTTCATTTGTTTGTCAGCTTATTTCCGCTCTCTCTTCCCCTTTTTGAATATATTTACATACTTACTGTTATATACTACTATTTCTTTATTTGAGTATAGCTTTTGGATTGTTAAGCATGTCTGCGTGTAAATTGCTGACAATATTGTAAGAAATACTTAGTTTATATGCTTAACATGATTCTGTTTAAAGCGGTTTAATGAGGATGAAAATATTTGTGTTCGCCGAGGACAATTTATGTACATTATATACACAAAACTCTTGAAAAGTGCAACTTATCCGTAAGATTGACAATTCGCCAATTGTAATTAAAATGTGATTCAGTGGTCCTACATTGATTAGGAAATCTAATGGTCTACATGAAACTGCTTACAACCAAATAGCTTAATTAATTTGATTGTTCCCTAAATTGCTTGAGATGATATCTGTCTAGACATTTCAATTTCTGGTTGGTGTTACAAGTCTAGGTAATATCATTCTGTTTGGCCAAGTGTCCAGCTTACTGAATCTTCATTGTCTCTTTTTATAAATTATATTATAAATTTATCCAATATAAGGACAATGTAGTATTCAACTATTAATAAATACAAAAACTGTAATTCTTATTGCTTTTGCTGTTGCTTTAACTCGGCATCTGAAAACGTTGGTATAAATCCCCAAAATACGACTAGTTGTTTTTTATTATTACACTGCATAAATCTTTTAAAAATTACAATATCGGAAATATATTATTATATTTTCCAACCAAAACGTTGGACTTTAAGAGGTTTGTTAAAGGTGTATATTTAAAGCATTCGTGCAAAGGAGAAATTGCATCAATATTCAATAACAACATCGATATGTTTCTTAGTTCTAGGCATGTACATGTATGCACTATAGTTATGCTTTTTCCACTAAATATATGTGTGTATTCAGATTAAAATAGAGTTAAGCCATCATAACATTAATTATTATACCATTCCGTCTATGATTATAAGTTTGTGCAATGATTAACTTCTGGCCTGATATATGAATAAAGTTCATCTTCTTCCACAACATGATCCTAATACGTAATAATGAAGCTGTTAAAGCTGTCTGAAGTCGGTGGAGCAAATGCTACGTAACTAAAATGCAAACTCAAGTGTACACTGATTGTATTCGCAAATGTTCCTTTCGAATTGAGAAGTTTAAAATAATAATGACATTTATGCCTCAGAAGTAAATAAAAGGGGATAGGCAAGGAAGTCCCTATAGTAATAACACAATACCGCCTGTATGTGACCTACAATAAATTGCCTTAGTTTCAATTTAAATGTCTCATATTTCCTTTCATTTGTTCTGGAAACTCGGTCTAGACTTTTAGGTGCTTGTTGGTGGTATAATATCTAACATGGTCGGGGTTTTCTGCATTCTTTAGCCAATATTATGTATTCCTTTGTTGCCTCTATCGTATAGCAATGTTCAGTAAGGGCGAATAAACTTTTTGAATTTCCGCAATATTGTCATATTCTTAAGATTTTGATAGACACTAAAGATTAAAATGATTACTATATAGCTCTTGTAAACGCCATAAACAATAAAATTGAAGCGTCTTACTTTCTAGCATCAAATTCGCATCTTTTAAAATAGCCGGATCAACTATTTTAATTTATTCGTTGTATAGTTTATGATGTTATTATCGTATCAAGCTTGTGTGCGCCAATACATAATGTTAAGCTTGCATATTTTGCTCCTTTTATATGCAAATTGACATGATTCTAAATTAGACACATCCTGAAAATTTTCTCAAAGATTGAGCCCAACCATGATATATAACCAGCCATACAGGACGCTATTGTCCTCAATCATACGTTCTGCTTTTCTTTAAGCCGGTTGTTTTGTATGAATTTGAGTATCTGATAACAACAGATGCTTAGTTAAAAATACCACATGTATTCGCACTGTACCCACAAACGAGATATTTTTACATTGTACAAAATATTTGTGTTGTTTAATAAATATTGATTTCATACTAAAAGTAGCGTGTGTTCATCTTGATTCAACAAGATATTTTCATTTAAAATCAACAAATTTTGATTAGTTCTTACAATCGAAACAATACATCTCATATTTAAAACACTATGTAGGCATTAGTTTTCAATGGCGTCACTCCATGTACTTTTGTCATAACTTATCAAAGAATATGTTAACGCTTGGGCGTTTTTTATTCAAATAGAACGGTTTTCTTAATTGCTTGCATTTGAGAAACCCATCAGGAAATGCGAGGTTAGAGCTCGGTAAAACCGGTTTAAGCACCACAGTCGGTCCCGATTGCCGACTGACTGTTCCAAGGCGGTAAATGTCAGGATTGTTCTTTTTGTTAAATGACTCATCACAGATTTGTTCTAACATTTACCTTTGGCTTGGATGTGAATACTCTTTTATGTACCTGTTCCAATGTTGGTATATGTTGCAATGCTCATAGGACTTTATCATATATTCGTCATATTTTCTTTTGTCTGTAACTTATTTTCTTCACAAACATGTTGTCTGCCCGTTTTTTTTATATTCATTGAAAATTATTTCCTTCAGAGTACCCGCAAAAGGTGACATGAGATCACAGCTTGACAAACTGCACCGCCATTGGACAGTAAAGCTCCAATCATCACCCATTTCCTTACACCGCTGCAGCCTGAGCTGTGTCTAGCCTGCAAGACCTACACCACCAAAACACCCATCTCCAAACCCCTTAACCTCCCACTGTGATCATAGTGTGGAGAAAGAAAGGTCACATTCCATTTTTTAATGCCTTTAACACGTTATCACGGGAATAGATTTCCACGGGTCTTGAAAATGTCAGAAGGCAATATTTCTAGATAGGAAAGGTAGCATAGCAAGTTTGCGGATATGTATATATAGGGCAGTGTCTAAATACATATGGATCCACGAAAAGAGAAGTAATATAAATGTCATCGAAACAGCTAGTTTATGTTGAGAATTACAATGATTGCGCACTTATTGCGATTGTTATATCATGTAAGCCTTTTAAATAAATGTAGTCACGTACTTATAGCGATTGGTATATCATGTAAGACTTTTAAATAAATATAGTCACTCTTTCATTATTTTTAAGCCCGTAAGAACTAAAATATAATCAATTTTCGATCGTATTAGAACATTGACTTTGAATTTTAAGGAAAAAGATACCTCGTTTTTCCCTTCGAATCAGTTAAACATTACAATTAAAATTTATTTTGATCGAGATAAAGATTGGCTTAAAAATGTTCTGTCTTTCTTGCTTAAAATCATCTTCGTTTTGTAAGATGCAGAAAATAATCACTTTTTATGAAACAGCTTTTTTAGCAGAATATTCCCTAATGGCATGAATCATTTTGTCTAGACATTTGGATAGTGTATCTTTGTCAGTAATACTGTAATCAAACACATATTCAATGCTTTTTGCCCTTTTCTGCAACAAGTATATCTGTGTATCTCACTAACACGATATCTTGATTACAGATGTAAAGTGAATTCGTCGAATATTCAAATCGAGAAAAAACTCTAATATTAACGAGTAGATTGCATGCAATAACATGAAGACAGATATATCACCTAACTGGTCTAGTACTATATACATATATATGGAAATTCAGAATTCGGAAAGAGGTCCGTATTAGAATTGCCATTATAGCTCATATTTGACTCTACTGTTCGATCAGTTCTTCTAAATTCGTCAGAGAAATGGAACATGAAGATGAGGAAGATTTAAAGAAGATTAATGATTAACTGGGGTTTGCTTATTTCGTGTGATCTTAATAGTCCGTGGAAACACTGTGTCATAGTGGTACAGGTGAGCAAACGCGTGGTTGACAGCTTTGTATAAGAGTCAGATTTATGTGGTAGAGAGGATTGGGTCACATGATGCGGATAAAAAAGTGCATACACACATGCTGCTTTGTGATGGGCAATAGTAAAAAATAGAACAGGCCACTGATTGCGTTGAGAAAGACTATAGAAGAAAAAAGTGAAACGATATTAATGACTCGCCCATGATAGATATGATAGAACTGGCTGGTGAAGATTCGTTGATGCTTTCCTTATATTTTACCACAAGTAAAGAGAAGTAAAACGAAAGTCAGTCTCTTTAAAAAAAAACAGAAAAAGAAAATGTTGTTCCAGTTAAGGTACTCAAGCTGCATGAATATAATTTTTCTCAAAACATATGTACCCTTGAAATGTACAAATTTGATTCAAACAGGAAAATCTGGTATAATAATTTAGAGAGAAGATCACGACTATAGTATTGGATTTATAATCAACTGATACAATCTACGTTTATTATTTCAGTAATATATCTAATTTTTAGATTTTTATAATATACAGAATTTGGTATTGAAGTAGGCATTTCCATGTTAATAAGAACGATGTGTAAATAAATAGGTTTTTTATGATATGCTTCAAGACTATTTATTTCTGCAATGGATTAATCGTCTTATACAAATTCTTAAGCGTATATACTTCTATTTTGCCTACTTTACTTTGTTTTACCCCTTATTCTTAGTCTTGATTTTTCACATAAGTGATTCATAGTCTATATTTAACTTTAAAAGTACACAAGCATTCAATGAGTTTTATTGTTTTAATAATAAATGTCACTCAGTTTATACGTGACAGTGCTTTAAGTACGTGTACCATTGACATAAAATCTAATTTCTATTGTCTTTGTAAGATACAAATTAACACAAGGGTAATTAATAAGGATTCATTATATGCTATTCTACCAATTAAGTATTACGTCAATTAAAACATGTTTCATGACTGTTAATCAAATAACTGTTCCATGGAGGTAACTGTTGGGTTTGCTCTATTTTGTATAGTTTTATTGTAACTTTTACAACTGACTAGCATGTAAGTACCTTTGTCCCGTGTCTTTTCAAAGTTTAATACATGTTGCAGTACACATGGGCTTTAGTCCTTATTAATTGTTTGTTTTAATTCATACTTGGACAATTTTTCATGAATAAATGTATGATCGATATCTGTGAAATAACCATCATACAGAAATTTATATAGGCACAAGTAAATGGTTAACCTGTTGATATGTTGTAAGACATGCCTTATATTGGCCTTCTATAAAATAGATATATACATGCATAATACATAAATGTACATAAACCATGAAAAAAGGAATACCATAATAGCCCTTTATGAAAATAGTGTTCCTAAACTGTAATGGTAGTCGATTTAAACACAAATTAATAACATGCGCACAGAAAAACATCATCAACAGCCGCACACCTGTAAAAAAGTAAAGATAGTGCTTAAGCAGCAACCCTGATACAAATTATTTACTGTCGTTGCCACTAAATCTAATCTTTTACCAAGCAAATTTTCTACATAGATATGGCGTTTTGGAACGAAATATTTATACTTGTAACTTATGGTTTTCCCACTTTCTGCTTATTTTGCAGTAGGTGGCGAGGTCCAAGCATAGACAGATTTTCGATATAAAAAGCAAAAACACTTACTTTGCGCAATATATACATATCATTTTCTTCAACATACATATAACATATATTGAAGAAAACTAAGAAATTCGCATGTCAAATGCAATATGAAGTGGCTGAGTATTCTCTGGCTGGTAAGTATATGGTATTTTTTTCCATGCAATTTTTGGACTGAATACTACCTCGAAGTCATGGCTTGGTGCGCGGCAGTAAACATGTCAAATGTACTTCTAAAAAGTATTTTTTTCTCCGATATTATACGGTAGCTATAGGCAACCTTTTAAATGGTAAAGAAAATAGCCAAACATATGTGGCTATAGAGAATAAATAAGTTGGTGTGGTAAAAAGAGAATTTGTCAGACAAAGATGGGTAACATATCGGCTTTGCCAAACCAAAAGAATGCATTTATATGACAGTTGTATTACACTGTGAGATACATTCTGATACCACTGTCGGTAAAATATATTAATCATTTAAGTTTCAATCGTCGTTTCTTCCATATATGACATTCCTAAGAAATTAGTCAAATGTAATATGAAAAAAAATGACTTTTTAATTGTTATGCAATATGTGAATGAAACAAACTTGTAGAAGGTGTCTTTAAATGATCATGCAATCAACTTCCTGTTGTGTTTTATTTTTTTCAGTATATAGATATATATTGTCCACTTCTAGGGAAATGTCTCCACAGAAAATTAGTTCGATTGCAAGAAAAGCTTTATGCAGCTGCTATAGTTTATTGGGAAATTCCTTATATTTTGCAAAATTCGGATTCATTACCAGGCGACCCGATACCAAAACTTTGACCATTCACCGTGTTATGAGGCTGGTGCTGAGAAAGAAGAACATACAAGTATGAACAAAATATATAAGAGATGGTATTGACATTGGTACGGTCTTGTATGATAAATGATCGGAAGAGAATCAATTAATATATAACAAATCCAATGCGTATAAATTCATAGACCAAATCTGATTAATGAATCATTAAAGAAATTAAGGGTCAAATGTGTTAAGTAAGATAAGACAATTCCTTATAAAGAGCAACATGCACAAATGTACATATTGAGTCTTCGATAACAAAACAAACATGTGGATATTTTTATCGTTTATTAAAAGAATGCTATCATAAAATTTAAAATATTCATTTATTTCAATACTATCCACAAATAAGTTTTTATAATATTTCGCATATATTGTGTAGAATAAAATCCCAAAGTAGAAGTCTTAAGTTCCTGATTACGTCAACTATAGTGTGATTTTATGACAGGCCTTTTAAATTCCTAGACTACTTCCTTTAACTTTTAACTTGATGGTTTTTATGTGAAGGTTGGGCCTTTTACTTACAGCAAAGATATCTCGACAACATACCTTTTATTTAAATAAACTGAGGAACATTTCCGTAAAGAAAATCTATAAGTATAACGACATTATCCATGGTAAAAGAAGCCAAGATGTCACAGTCTGCTTAATGTTTGGTTATGCCATGAATTCCGTGGACTTTTATTATAAAATTCAATCGCATCCAGCAACTGACAGCGAAATGAATATGATATGTAGAAGAAAACTTCCCCCTTCCGTCAGAATTATCTGAGAAAATGTTATTTTTGGACAATAATCTGCCTCTTTCGGCTCAACTGTTAACAGCCTCACAGAAAGCACGAAAAGGAAAAATAGTCTCCCGCTAATTCAAAGATATCTAAAGTTGTGTTTTTTATAATTAATGGGATAAAACCGTTACACAGAAAAGAAATTGTCTGTAATTTTACGAACAGTATTAAGGATCAATATTGCTCACATTTTTGTCAAAAGAATTTTCCATCTAACGAGACATCCATGGCTCTTTAAATTTAAGAATAAGATAAATGTTTATTTGCGAATTAACGATTCAGCTTTTTAGTAAACCTCTTATATTTGCTTGATTCCCAATTGTATGGTATCATTATGGTAAGTCAAAAAAATAATTAATGGAAAATGTGTATATATCGATAGGGATTTGCGTGAACTTATGCATTTTGTAAAAATCGTAGATTAAGTCAGATAGGTCTGTACTAAGAATAAATGTATTTTTTAATATACCATTTCAATCAGATTGAGTAATTGTAACCAATTAAATATTGTGGAACATAAAGAGTCAGCAAAACCTTTATATGTTTCATGAGATTTATGAATATATACATATACACATGTGTATATGTTTTTACAGTGTGTATTTATGTGACACATATGTCGAGAAATAAATGTAATTAAAGGTAAAATGAAAAATATAATTTCATAAAATTTATAGTTAGATAGACCACACTAGTCACATTAAACATTAAAAGTCAGTATGTTATCAAGGGAAAGCATATTGTCGCTGGAATCAAGATTTATGACTTAAGCAGGGGTAATTGCATAACTACAATGACATTGTTGTTAATAAAAGAAAATGGTTTGTACTTTAAACGTCTGATCTTAGGCAATCGAGCTTTCGTATTTTGGCAAATCCACAGTTTCATTCATTTGAAAACGAAACTGATAAACCTACTGATGTAATGCATTCAAAGACCCCACAACTTGATTATTGAATTGTTTTATTATACGTACAGTGTCAATTGCAAGTGGTGCAGAATGAATACGGATGAAACTTAGAAATTACTTATGACAGGATCGTAAGATTTATCAATTCCTTTTCTCTGTTCCAGTCAGTTTTACTTTTTTGTTGCTGTTTTAGGCATTTCTTTTTTCTACAGAAACCCTCCACCAAGGTTTCTTTGTGCCATTGCATTTTTATTATTTAATAAGATGACTCCGGCGTAAGTGATTTTTGAATACGACGCTAGTATCACGAGAGAAATTTACAGTTAATACTCACTGGCATTAAGCGTTACATCTGGGAATCTGTAAAACATTTCAGTGACAAAAAAGCGTCGTGTTCGGAGCGTTACATCACATCTGCTTTATATAAACCAGGGATATTTTCTATAATTCCAAGGGGAAAAGAGTGTACACTATTTTTCATTACACCATATGAAAATTGTCAAAACCAGCTGTCTTAGAAATTCGTGCCATTTGCTCGGTAGACGAGACCCATACTCTCTTCCCCATACTCTATTTAACGAACCACGATAGGTACGATAATTGCTGGTTTAAAACCAGTGTATGTGAATATATGAAACTGATAAGGTTATACAAGAAACGTTTCATCATTGTCTGCAATTCCAAAAAAAAGATCTTTTTACGGTTTGCACAATATTGAATACGTATAATCGTGCAGATGGATGTGGTGTTATACTTAATGAATATCGTACCTTTTTGTAATATTAGATCGATCTGAGAAAAAAAGAATTATATTAAATCTTGTGTGTGTCGTCGACGAATAACTTATTATATAATAATTATTTCTGTAAGTTTTGAACGGTTTAATTTGGCTTTGTTATAATTTTGATTGATAAGTTAAAGCATCTTAATAAGTTTGCCCGTTTGTCAGTACTGGAGTGCTAATGAAAGACATAATGCATCATTTGTGCAAGTGCCTTTAATTTAATGTATACGTCAAATACGCGTTTAAAGAACGGCGTTAGTGTTGGTGGCGTCATTTGACACTGGCTTGTTTATCCAAGATTGTACATCTTCATCTTGGCAGAGCAACAGAACTAAGAACTTGAGAAAAGAAATACAAAAGTCGAAATAAATTGCACCATAATTAAAATTTAATTGCACGTTAGCTTTGGTAATTGCATAAGCAAACTAATTATGTTTTATTTTCATACCTTACATTTTGTAAAATGTAGAGTTATTGCTTTGTTTACTATGTATTAAAGCTCCAGTTAACCTGTATAGATTTCGGATACATTTATTTGTCTGTCAAATTCCGGCAGTTCTTCGAGTCACTGGGTTTTAATTATTTAGTTTCATATTTAATAAACAGCAAATGCATGACCTTATATACATAAAAGCAGGAGTGATATTTATATAAATTATGACGTTAGTGTACGCATGAAAATTCGCATTTTATATGTACTGTCATTATAATTAGATCAATTACTGTTTTAGTGATTAAATTGCGACTGTTTCTTGTGAGCAACTATGACAACAAACCATTTGAAAATTGCATACAATAAGCACAACTGGCGAACAGAAACTGAACTTTTAAATATCGAAAGGTCGTGGTCATCTAGATACATTTATGTAGACATCAAATGGTACGCGTAATTTGGTTTACAACCAAATATTTCATTTTTTTTTACTTGCTCTTTAAGTTGTGCATATTATTATCTGTCTAGACACTTCCATTTCTGGGCTGTCGGTACAAGAACAGTCAATTTAGTTAGGTTGGCAAATGTCCTGATTACTGTATTTTTCGACTGCTATGAAAGTTTTAAATTCCCAGCCTTCAAAAGGACATAGTTGTGTCCAAACCTGCAAGAGGACATAATTGTCCTCAATCCTGCAAAGGGACATAATTGTGTACTATTATGATTATGAACAAAATCGGAACAATGTTGATTTAACAGGCAATTCAAAACAACTTGCTTAGTTAATCCGAATAATATAAATCCGTATACCTTTAACTTACGATTAGTATCTTGATCAGTTTGCACTTTTAGGAAGCCGTTTGTTTTCCTTAATAATTTTTAAAACCCTGACATTTCTGGTAAGCGTTTTAGTCTTGGAAAATCGGGTTTGTACAAAGTTTCGACTAGCTAGACTTCATTTTTGTGTCAAATTCCGGTGCTGATTTAGGCGACTGATTCCTTTTCTGAACAAACCGGGAAGGTAGATAAAACGTATGATACATACTCGACTGATCTTTATTATTATTTGCGGTGTTTTAAAAAAGAAATGTAAAAACTACGTTTCAGTGCATGTTACTGATTAATTTATGAAAGGTTAAACTGTAAAAAATGATCCCATGTTGTACTGAAGAATGTTACTTCATACGTGTATGTAACCTATATGGTAAAACATGCCGATCTTATGCCGACGGTTGTCCGACATGTCTTCCAAAACAATTGCTTTTTATTCAAAAGGCCAGATGCAGAAACAGAAGCAGCTTAATTATGGTCTATTCTTCCCTTGCCTTTTTTGCAAAGTATTCCCCCGTCGTTTTAGTCAAAACAGTATCTTTATACGACTGGTAAAATTGGGTTGAAGAAATCTAAAGCGTGCACCGTTATGCATCAAGTTTAAAATTCTATCAAAAGAACACCTTAAAACTGTGACTTTTGTCTTTAGTTGATTCCTTTTGCTGTGATGGTCAGTTTTTATGTTTGAATGGTGACATAAGTGGAGACAATATTTTCTTCTTCTACCGAAGGGCATACGTCCTGTTGATATAATAGTGCAGGTTCCTTAAAAAATCTTGTTTGTGTTAGTTCTTTCTGGTCGTTTGTCAGGACTATACTGATTGTGGATACTTATTCATTCCAACCCTGACTTATTAACTTATGATCTCTTTAGAGGTGTGGAATTCAGTTGTGGATTTCACTCTTGGAATCATATAGAATGTTGACTATGGTATTTGGTCTGTAAAACTTGACGTCTCTCGAGAATGCACTTAATTTGGCCTTGCGGGATATGTATTGGAGTAAATGTCTCAATTAAAATAGCCGATAAAACAGACCATATAAAAAGGTTTGTTTCATTGCCAGAGGAATTATGATAGAACGGGATCCCTAATATGAGCCTGTAATTTTGGCTTCAGCCACCAATGCATAACAATTTTCTAATTGATATCTGCAGGCGAGCATGTGTTCGTAAAATGGATATGCATTGTAACCAATATTGATTTTGATTTTATGCGTCTCATTATATTATTATAACATTAATTTGTCTGAATGTGGACTGCTTGTTTACGTTTATAATCGCTCTTACAGCAGGTCTGTAAAAATCTTATGATTAAATAATAAAAAAATAAAAGATCAGTAAAAATCAGTATCAGTGACATTGTGTACTACTAATAAATAATATAAATGTGCATTTCCATTGGAAGATTATAACCAACATATATTTAGGAAAATCTTCGAAGAATTCATTTCTTTTCGAAAATGTAATGAAAAGAATAAAGAGAACTTTGACATTTTGCTTTTGTCAATAAAACTTCATGCTATACTATATTAAATTACAGCTTTATGGAATGAAAATTAAGGAGAGACTCGTTGGTGCTTACAAACATACTGGCAATTTACAAAACCTTGTTTTTAACAATGTAACAATAATTTTTCACTAAAATCTGAGATGAAAATTGTATGAAATAGAATTATTTTTCGTACTCAGGTTGTTTTTGAAGGTTTTAATCAGTGGATAAACTGAAAAAAACATATTTAAACATATGGTTTACATAATTCACAAAATGACTCTAGTCAGATCTTCTCACTTGAAGACTTTTGTATACTCAAATTGCTTATATAGGCCTTTTTTCTGGAAGTTGAACTAAATTAATAAAATATAAAAACAAGCACTGCATATTTTGTATATTCTTCATTATAGTTTTTCGGTTAGTAAGCAGTTGAAATATTAGAAAAAAAATCGCATATAGCTCTTAATACGATATCTGAAATGAGGACGAGCTCGAGACCTTTCATGTTAAATGTTTCCGAGCTGATCAGTTTCTATGATTCGCCAATGGTTTTACACAGACATGTTTCCGATGTCTGCCTTCGCCAAAACTTAGTTCACCTTCACTATAAGTGATGACAATCGTGTCGCTGCAATGTACCTCAAAACAAAAATACAAAAAAATGGTCTTTTTGATTGTCCACAGGAAGCACTTAATATGTTTGGTCTGTACTTCAATTTAGTGTGAAGTTATCTGTCTAGACAGTTTCGGTACTTATCCAGATACATTTAAAGTGCTGATTATTGTTCATTTTTTACATCCTTTAAAGATTTTTATCACTTTTGTTTTTATTTGATTGGGGATTCGTCTTACATTCGATATCAATAGAACCACGCACTTCGAGTTACTTACTGATTGATAGTATTGTGAATAGTTATGTTAAAAAATTAACTGCCTCTCGGGTCATTTACCCTCCTCGTATAAGTCGCTAAAATGAAACGAGTCGTTATTTAATATAAACATTTTAAAGCAATATGTTAATAGCCGACCAGAAAACAATTTCAATTTATTTTACTCGTTCTCATCTGCTCACTTAATAGAAGAACCAGTAGTAGGGTAGTTACTGCCCAGAATAATGTGGAGTAAATAATTCTGTCCAATGACTTATCTTGTGGCCTATCCAGAAAATAACGTTGAACAACTAGACCTTAACATTTCTGACACAAACTTGTACACACAAATTTCAGAACTGAAGCAAGCCTCGTGAAAGCCTTTTTTCTGAACGAGTTTATCAATCGCTGATATTAAATAACGAATATCGTTTTCTTTATACCATGTTTTAAAATTTTGAAAGTTCCTCAACAGTATCTGATCAAGGTGGTATGAAGCCCTGTTAAGTCTGGTGACGTCATCAATCAAACACTGCATCGTCGCTTTTTTAATTTGCAATGTAACGCCAAGCAAAAGAATTCCACATTGTGTGTTATATACTTTAGTGTGCTACTCTATATATACATTTCACAATTCACAGATGCTTCTTAAATATCTGAGTTATTTTGATTTCAATTTCTTACTAATTCGGCGCAAAACTATCGATCAATCAAATTGATTAAAGGGGGAAATTACATTTGGGTAATATAAAAAATATAATAAGTGTACTGAATATAAGAAGATTTAAATCATGTAATAAAGATTAACTTGCAGACTGACATTAAAATAATAAATTGTGTAAGAGAAAAGTTTGATTGACATTAAAGCAGAACTGAGTTTAAATAATAACAACAGTTCAGCAACCAAAAAATAAACGCAATTGAAAGTTTTACAAAAATGAAAAATCCGGCAATGATTACATCCTTGCCGATGTTTGATTCCTTTTGTAACATTACATGTATTTACATTAACCAAAATCTATGGTACTTTTATTGAATACGATGCTAGAAAGTAATAATATTTGTATTTGATACTGTTCGCATGAAACATTTCTTAAGTTTATACTCATTTAACAATTACTATACCATACTTAATAAAGGTGCAGAAAGGTTATCGAAACAACTGATTTATTGTTTCGCGTGTCTGTAAATACAGAAATATTATAGTGGAGTTACGGAAGCTGTATACATAGTCCATTAAGCAATGTCACAAACTACCGCACTGTCTGTGAACTACAGTTAATGTTCAAAGATTCTTTTAGCTGTCTCGTGTTTCATTTTATTTGTCTAGCAGACAATTTCTCGACTTTTAGATTGTTTGCTCGTGAGAACTTTCCCTTTGAGCTTGATTGTCTTGCAGTCGCACAAAGTGTGTTTCTTTGTTTCTATCTATCGAAAAGGTACATAGTTTTCAATTAATAATAAACATGCAAAAGACAGTTCCTGTAAGTTATCGACATTCGTCATATGAAGCCATGTCTTAATTATTTGAAGGACGCCTTATAATCCAAATAATTTTAATTTTCGAAATTTTGTCATACACGTATGATCAAAGGAAGACGACGCGTAAATAGAATTAACTAATCAATATTTCTTGATAAAACATTTTGTGGTCGCACAGTTATAAGATAAGTTAAAGATCAGTGTAAAATACAAAGAATACCAAAACATAATTATACATTTATTACATATAGCGTATAATATTTTTATAATGGTAAATACATGTTGGATGAATGGTTCGAAATTTTTTATATTTTATATATGCTTGCAATTGATACCTTTTTATTATAATCAAAATTGGAATCATAAAAAGGCATGTAACGTAAGCATTATGTTAACAATTGTGAAACACATTTCTCTGTCTAGGTACGCAACCACTATTCTGTTACAGATATTCTTGTTGGTTCTTAATGTAACGAATGCATATGTCTAGACATATTTGTAGTGTTTGGTTTGTTAACAATACTGTATTCGAACACATATTCGTTGGTTTGTTCATGTTTCAGCAATGAATAGATATTTGAGTCTATCACTAACAAGATGATTTGATAGAAAGATTATTAGGAATGTGTCGAATGAAAAATAAATTTCCTACTGATATTGATATGACAAATTGAATGTGCATTCTGTTTAGGCCAATATTTTTACAAGTTTTCTACCTGGCAATATTTCGAAATTTCTTCTTAGATTTTAGATGGTTTAAATCATTTGTTGTCAATCTATTCAATGTCTAGTGTGTATGTGTTTATGCAATCTGGTACAGCAAGCATTTTGAGCAAATGTTTAAAAAATGGTAGAAAGTTTTTGGAATGGGTCCAGAATTAATCTGACTTACCTTCGTGTGAGTTGTGTTGTTGTTTTATTTCTTTTAGCCCTTCACAGTTAAAATACATTTGCTTATACATTTTCCAAACCTATTAAAGTATCATTAGTTAATTATGTTATACGATAACAATGACATAGTTTATGTAATTAGCAATTTGTCCTTAGTTTGTCTAATTACTTCATGTTATTGTATCTTTGTGTGATTACGACGGGGAGAGGGTAACAGTTATGTTACTGTCTAACAACAGCAAAATAAAAATTACCTATGTGTACAATGGATTGTCAATGTTATAATATGCTTTATTATGAAACAAGGTCTCAAAAGCGAGTTCTGAAAGAAAATGTCCCGTTTCGGAAAAAATGACACACCACATGATAAAAAGGACCATTGCGTTTAACCATTTTCTGTCTGTCACATTACCGTTTCCATACTGTAAAAATACAATTTCTGTTGGTAGTATAAACAAGATCCTGCCATTCCCTGTCTGTAATAGATTGTCTTGCAGGTTTCGAATGGTGTGAATGAATAATCAATAGACTGGTTAGTTTTGTTTGAGAAATATGACAATTAACCTCTGTGATTCGTTAACGTGAGACACATTTCTAACTCGATCATCATGACAAACTAAAAATATAATGAAGGGATATATTTTTATTAGTGTTCTATTTGACATTTTTCTATATATCTCTAACTACATTACCGTTTTAAAACACGGCGACGTTTAACATTGATTTTTTTATCAAGGACTGTAAATCTTCACTTTTTGCAACTACAATTATAAAAACTGAGAATGGAAAATAAATAAATAATAAACATTAATTTCAAGTTAATCAGAATTTAATTGCTTGTTAAATTTGTTATTTATTCTAGAAAAAGTAATTTATTTATGTTAAATCCTAACCTTTGGAAAAATAGCCCTTGTGTTGTAAACTATGAATTCATGCTCCAGTTAACCCGTTCAGACTTCCAGCAGTTCTTGCAAAAGCTGTGTTTTTGTCAATATCATTTCATATTTACTAAATAGCATATACATGACTTTTTGTATAAATGGCCGAGTAATACTTGTAGATAAGCACTTTTGTGTACGCTTAAAATCTGCTTTTTCGTTTACTGTCATTTTAATTTTTAGACCTGTTACAAGTGATTAAATTGCGACTGTTTGTAAAAGAAATGAAGCAAAACAAATCGAAAGCTGCATTTAATAAGTTTATTAAATTGACAATCGTCACATTCTAATTTCGAAAAGAATGTCATGGTCCACTTCGAACATTTATGAAGATATTAATAGGTCAGCATGACAAGGCTATAAACCACATATTTTAATTAATTTGCTTGTTCTCTAAACGTTTAATATTACCTGTCTAGGTATTTCAATATCTGAGTTGTCGGTAAAGGAACTGTCAATCTAATTGCTTGGCGAATGTCGTGATTGCTGTATTTATTTTTGTATATTTGTCTATTATCGAAGTTAAAAATATGAGCATGCAAAATGGATATAGTTTTATACTTGAACAATAAGAAACAATTATAATGTTCTTGATTTAAGACGACAATTCAAAACAATTTACTTGGCTAATTTGACTAATATAAATCCTAAAAGTTCTACTAAAATTTTTAGATGTAGATATTTTGTAGGATTGCTATCGTTAGCATGTAATGTGAAAGTTTTGTTTTATATTTGACTACGAAAGGCCCAATTGTATTATGGAAACAATATTGCATGTAACATTGAATGTTGCTACTTTATACACGTATGTACTTATAGCACTAACAGTGGATTGAGGATAACCAAACTCCTGCCGATCTAATGCCGACGGGTCTCCGCTCGAGATGGCTTCCGAGACGATCGCTGTTTTCAGTCACATAGCCTGTAGTAGTCTGATTACTGTCTTACCATGACATTTTACAAAGAATTACCTTCACCTAACATTCAGGATGTTGGTGTGAATATATCTGAAAAATGTTTAGATCTGGTTCTCGTTTTAAATTCTACGGGTCAAAACAGCTTAAAACTGTGGCAAAATTGATTCCTCATCATTTTGTTCTGTTGGTTTGCGTTTCTGTTTGACTGGTGCCATTGGTGGAGACTTTCTATTCTCCGCAAAAGTGCGTCCGTCTTCTTTACTTTTAATTTTAATAGAACCAATTCCTTGAATAATGTAGTGTCTGTCGTTACTTTGTGGCCGTTTAGAATTTATATTATCATCGTGGATAAATGTTCTTATTGGCATGATTAATTTATGGTTTCATGAACAGTGTGGCCTTCATTTGTGGATTTAACTCTTGGAAGCATATTGAATATTGACTGTGGTTGCTGGTCTATAATGATTGAGGTCTCTCGTGAATACACTGTTTGGCCTTGCCGGATATATATTGCAATGAACATATCAGTTACAATATCAGATGAAGCAGACCAAATAAATGTTTGTGTTTTATTGCCATAGAGATTATGATGCAGCGGGATATGACTCTGTAGTGTTTATTGCAGCCAATTTGGCATGGCAATTTTCAAATTGGTATCCGCTGGCGAGCATGTGTTGATATAACTCGTTGCACTGAACCCAAAAATGATTTGATTTAAGGTTTCTCATAATCCTATATTAATACATTAAGACCATAAGTTCATATGAACGTGGACTGCTGGTTTCCGTATAGAAACAAATTCAAATAATCATAAATACAAAAAGATTCAGTGGCATTGTGTTTTTTTCTAATAAATTATTGTATTGTGCATTTCTATGTCCAAGTGTATCAAAAACATAGTTTTAAAACATCTTCGAAGAAGTATGTTTTTTCTTTTCGAAATTGTGATAAATAATTGAAGAGTACTTTAATATTTTCTTTATCTAAATCTATGATATTGCATATTTATATTGTAAATATTAAGAAAAGGTAATTTGACTTTTAGAACATTAATTGGCAATTCGCAATTCTAAAAAATATCTAACATGAATTCATATCGATCTACCGCTTTGTAAAATTTGGGCATATTTTTTTTACAAACCAATACTTTAGTCTTAATAAACACGATTTTGAAAACTAACTGATTTATTAGACAGAACTAATTGCGAAAAAAATCACTTTGAGTGTGCATTCTTTCCAGCTGTATAAAAAGCTCGATAGTGCTCTCTGCTAAAAATATATATCGACGTCATATCGGATTACCGGGATGACTATATTAACGTTATCTCAAAAGTGAGTGGTTACGTGGGTTTCTAAGCTTAAAAATCGCTATCTCTGCAGCGTGGCTCGGATAGGAAATACATATTTGCAATGTCGAGTGCTGATTTACGCTTACCTGTTCAAAGTGAACAGCATTTTGCAAAACCTTTTCAGGTAACAATGACTTATTTGATTATTTGAGATAAGAAATGTTGGTCCAAACTGTAGGATACCGCCTTAAATATGCGGACTTAAGTTGTTTTTATTTTTGTCAGTTTGCAAACAGAGGAAATCAAAATGAACAATTTTGATTTTTTTTTTTTTGAAAAGTATGGTTAATATAATTCTAAAAAGTGCCTTTATAAAATTCTCTCATGCAAGCTTTTACCATATTGCATACTAGAGATTCCTATAGAGGCAATTCCGGCAGTTAAACAAATTGAATACAATCAAATACAGGCACTTTATATTCGTTAAAACGTTTTGTCTTCATATGAGTGCACTACATAGCATACAAAATACTTTTTTGTGCGTTTAAATGTATTATTTAGGACTCAAAGCTTCTCGTTAAGTAATTGATTTAAATATTTAAAAAGTCCCATATTGCTTCTTATATGTTATCTGTCTTAAACATCTTGCACATTGTTATCAGTGAAAGTCATTATAAGTTATTGTTATGTGTGAGGGTGAAGATTACAAGCGGCGTTAAACAACAATAATATAGTACTTTTCTGAGAAAAAAATCCACAAAACGTGTATAGCAATAAACGGAAATATGTGGAGCGTATGGTGATGAGTTTTCATACTAAATCGCTGACTACCTGTACTTGCATGCTGTGTAGGCGACATTGTTGTTTATTTATTATTGTGTTGATGTATAAGACAAATAAGCAACACTGGACATTTAATTTTATGATCATATTTTGATGGTGATGCTGACTACGGGGCCGTTTAACATTATCTTATACAAAAGATTAATATTGTTGTTTCTGGTGTTCTTTTTTATTTGTTTCTTGGTTAATTGTACAGAGTAAAACGGACTGCATGGCCCATTCTGTATAAGTTCAGTTCTAGGCCAGGGCGAAAATTTTATGTGAAGGGGTTTCTTTCCGGCTGACCTGTGAAGCGCCGGTGGTTCTACATGCATCTGACACCAGCGGTAAACTAAGTTGGCCTCTGCTCTAAATGACGATAATCTTATCGGAGCAATGTTTTCCAAACAAAAGACAAAAAATCGTGTCAAACGAAATCCACTATACCATTCAATTACTGAGCCTCAATTTTGTATGATGTTATCTGTCTAGACATTAAGATTTTTGCATTTGTGGTACTAATGCAGATATATTTGCTGCTTAATGTTTAGTTATTTTCAGTTAGTCCAGATATCTTCATAGCCTTGTTGTTTTATTTCAAAGCCGATTGTGGGGTTTCGGTTGGTATTAGAAGACACACGAATGTGGAGTTACCTACTGATTAGTAGTTTTATAATTATGCTGAAAATGACAGCCTCACATCAAATTTACCCTTAGTAACTAAATCCGAATCTAGGAAAATTGGGGTAATTATATATTAACGTTTTAAAACTATTTGTTTCAAGCCAACTGGAAAACAAGTTTAATTTATATTAAAATTTAAATAATAACCAAATTTCAACATCCAAATAAATATATGTAACGTTTTACAGATATTACAAAAATCAAGCAAGGATAACACGTTTGTCCATATTTTTTCATACTTAACTTTTGTGTATGTCTTGTTATTGCATGTGTACTTATAAAGATAAATTAATGAATCGTGCTTAAATGATGTAAATTGACATAAAATTTGTCTGTAAACAAAAGGCTATGATACTTTCATTGACTAAGATGCTTAACAATATTATGTGTACACCTTTTAGCATTTTCATGAAACAATTATAAAATTATAACTCATTTAACAATTACAATGCCACACTTATTGAAGGTGTAAAAAGGTAACCGAGAAGACAGAATTTATTGTTTCTCGTGTCTCTGAATACAAAAATATCATAGTGGAGTTACGGAAGCTTCTAACATGGTCCATTAAGCAATGTCACATACTACCGCACTGTCTGTGAACGAGAGTAATGTTCATAGATTTTTTTATCTCGTGTCTCTTTTTTGTTGAGCAGACAATTTCTAGGCTTTTAGATTGATTGCTGGTGATAAACTCTCATCTAAGCTTGATTTGTCTGCTTGTTGTAGTACATTGTGTGTTTCTTTGTTTCAATCCACAATACTGGGTACTACTTTCCTATTAATAACCAATTTTTAAAAGACAAATCTTGCAAATTATCAAAATTTGTCGTTTTGAATTTCCTAAATTTTTCATAAACGTCTGAAAACGAAAGCCAGTCCGTACGTAACTGTTTGAATAAAAAATTATATTGTTTCCTGAAACATGTTTGATTCCACAATAATTATATCAGCTTAAAATGTAAAATATGAAAAATGCCAAAACATAGTTATATTTTTTAATAATATGTATATACTTATATGTTTGAATAATATTTTATTCTAATATGTTTCCCAGAAAGAAAAATGTCTGTCCTATTTTATGATGACATGCTCTCAACAGAGTTTTATATTTATTTAAGTAGATAAGTACATATTAGAAACATTTGAACATTTTTGGGGAACTTCCTTCATACTAGTATGGTATACAAGCGAAGACATCTAGACACGTGTAACAAACATTAATATTACTTTGTCCAATAGTCAGTACTTTGAATGTCTGAATTGGAAACCAACATTGTGTTTCAATTTTCCTTGTGATACGTTTAATGAATCTGAAATCAAAGAAAAAATATCGTGGTGCTTTTTGTCAGTTTTTACACATACAAAAAAACTTTTAAATATTAATATCGTGTATAGAAGTGATTGCAAGAATAAAAAGGCCTTTAACGTAAGCATTCTGTTACAGTATCTATTGTATAAATAACATTTTACTGTCTAGATTATATACAAGATGATGCTACCATTATTCTGTTACTGCAGTTCTGGTAGGTTCTTAATGAAATGAATTCATATGTCTAGACATATTAATAGTGTTTGATTTGTTAACAATACTATAATCAAACACATATTCATTACCTTATGCGTGCTTCTGCTGTGGGTAGATATTTGACTGCATCACTAACAAGATAATGTGATGATAGAAGAGTTGATGGAAATGTGTCAAATGTAAAATTTATGAAAGGGACACTTCCTACAGCGGAGGATATGACAAATTTAATATGCAATTTGTATAAGCGTACAAATGCAGTAATGATGAAACTGTCTTGCCGATTACCGTACTATTGTATACAAAACAATTCTATTCATTCCTCATCCATTATACGTTTACTTGCAGGTTCCAAATGGCGTTAAATGACTAGTCTAAATACCTATTAGTGTTGAAGTTTGAGGAAAAGGAAGACAAACCCATGTACATCGTGTATATTTATTTATTTATTTATTTATTTATTTATTTATTTATTTATTTATTTATTTATTTATTTATATTTATATATAGGATTTGAATATCTTTATTCAGACAAGAAAAGTCACTGATGCAACGCATCAAAGGCGACGCAAAAAAAACTTGTACAGGTTAAAGACTTATGGGATCAAGTAACAAAACATATTTAAAAAGTTATAATTTGTATTAGATAGTTTTCAGTTACTATAAATCAGCAGAATATGTATGTATCATGTACAATCCTGAGACTAAATGATAATTTAAAACAAGAACAGAATATGAGAAAAGCCCCGAAACCATTTATTATGTTTTCCAAAATGTTACATGCGTAGAAGGAAATATCACAAAATAATTAAAACTAACTATAAAACTAAAGTGTACTAGCATAAAATGTATGTGTGCAGCAGCCTTCCATAACGTAAATAATTATTGTTCGGGTGCCATTTTTTCAGGAATATAGCTTTGTTTTCTATCTAAGTATCTTAATGTATATTTTAAAGTTGCTTTTTATCTAGATAATGTACACAAAGAAGAAAATCTAGTGTTTCTTAAAATCAACCCACTTAGCGCATTTTAAAATGAAATGGATGAAGACAAACATTGAGAGAAACAGTAAACATAAGTATCGGTCATGTCATTGATGCCGATGGAAATAATGTTGTTTCAAAGCAACGTTATTAAGTAATTACTTGCTAACGTGGTTTTTAAGTGCACATTGCACTGACTTTAAAATACAGCTTAACAAAAGCTGCTGTCAAGTTTAAGTAATAATTAGTCTGAACATCTTCTGTTTTTTGCAAAATGTTCGTGAAAATAAAGAATCGGGCAAGGACTAAAATCTGATATGGGGTCTTGGGTTTGATTCCAGAACAATCCGATCCCGAGTCCATAACATTTACCCTTGGACCAACATTCCTTCAAGCAAGTTATATTTGCTTTCATCGTGCGTTGGACGTTTTATCTATTTGAAAACTTCACAGGTGTCGAGTTTTTTACCCTCCGATCCCAACCTTAACCTCTTCCCCAAGAGGCACCGCTCTCCATACCGGTGCAATTGATAAATATGTGGGTATGTATGCGTCCAATAAAATAAAAATGAAGATGTACCAATATACAGAAAAAGTTAATAAAATAAAGATTCAGGTGCAACGTTTTTACGAATTGCGTACTTTCCAAAGCGTTATTCGGCTGTAAGCTCGACAAACCAATAACAGTCAGATTTGTTTAATTTAGAAAAGGCACATCAGGCGTATCTCTAATGCAGACCGCATAAGTTTGTTAATAAAATACGATCTTAATGACTTTCTGAACAGAATATACTTCTGACAAAACTCAGCAGGAAGAAACTTATGCATATTAACACAGAACAATATGCGTGAATGACATGTAATGACGACTTCTGACGATTTCTCTTCTTCACGATGCTGGCGTCTCTGCCTTATGGCAAACGGTCATTCTGCGACCTGAAAGTACATGTATACATCTTATGAAATTTAAAGCGCGATTGTTATATAAACATACCACCACCACCATTACCATAATCATTTTCATCATCAACAACAACATCACCACCACCACCACCATGACCGCCACCACCACCACCATCATTATTATTATCATCATCAGCAGCAGTAACCACCATCATGATTATCAGCACCACCATCACCATTACTAGCATCATCATCAGCAGCAGCATTATAGCAACAGCAATATATATATATATATATATATATATATATATATATATATATATATATATATATATATATATATATATATATATATATATATATATATATATATATACTTATATATATACTAAATATATACTATATTTATATAGTTATATAATAAACCAAAAACCCCATTAGCACACGCATAATTCTGAGAAATAGAAAAAGAAAGGAGTCTCAACACCATAAACAAATTGATGAAAGCAACAAAAGATCGAATTTGTCCATAAATAAACGCGCTTACTAACTTAAATTATTATGACATATAAGAATTTAAAACCTACATATTATAAGAGGTATCTTGTATAGAGAGAAGAAGTGAAGACAAAAAACTACCAAGCTTTACTAACCACGTACAGAGCGATGGAGTTAGACGATTAACACGAAAATACTGGATATCCGGGAATAGGTCGTGCACGATATTTGCAGAGGGATAGATTATACTAGCCGGAAGTGACAGGTGATGTAGAAAGCTTAGTAACAAGATTTGAAAGATACATTAGAAGAAAATGTACAAACATCATAAAGTTTGAATTACTTATCATTGTAACAACTGATTCATTTGCATACATCCAGAGCCATCGAAGTGGCGTGGTCATTTTTTAGTGATCACAGAGTATTTCATCGAATTTGCTTTAGATATACCAACAGTAGACCAGAGAGAACCAAACCAAAAACTGAAGCCATGTACATACAGAATAGTTTTCTATGGTAACCTTCCGAAAATTCACAATGATCATGCAGCGAATTTCGAGTAAGACTTAATGAGGAAACTTTTAATTCTCGTAAGTATTTAAAAATCGAGAACAGCACCTTATCAACATAAAGCATGAATAGAAGTCTATTTAACATTTAAGGAATGCTGCTCCCAGAAAATAATACAAACTGGAACATATACCTGCTGTTTTAGCAACCCCATACACGTGTACCAGACACGAAAACACACGTTATCCCCTTTATAACTGTTCTTTAGAAGAAACCAAAATAAGCCATATATACCACATTTGAGGAAAGGATACAGAAGATAAAATGAAATGTTAAACCATCAAAAGAAATTGCAAAAGAACACGATATAGATGAAACCTATAGAAGACTCATTAAGACAAGAAAGCAAAAGCGTCAGAAATATATGTTGGTGGCAATATTTTTGAAAGAATATGGACGTTTTTAACCTCTTGGTGAATCCTGTTAACATAAACCATCTTATTAAATCAGTGATAGTTTAAAGTATGTGGTGAATGGTTGGCCTACATTATAAAAAGAACGAGAGTTTTGTTTATGATACTACTTGTAAGCATTTAAGGTAGGCGTATAAATATAAAATTAGGGCACAGATCGCGGAACAATTACACCGTACAGAATGAAAATCAAATAAAAATATGAAGACATGATGAATCCTTATTTACATTTATTCAAGGTCAAATCAAATGAAGAAATATAGAATGTGCGGCACTTTAATAATTCACATGCTATATGTGGTGAGAGCGAATGTACAGATCGACTCCACAATAATAAATCAAAATGTTAAGAAAATCCTGCACAACATAATAATGATAATAGTTTTAAATTGTTGTACATTTGCATATTTTCTAGGTTTGATTATTGCTTTAAAAAAGAGTTAGTTTTGAATGACTGAACACTCTTTCAAAGCACTCTTTCATACTTAAATTTTATCACTATATTTTTTTTAAATCCGTCGCTTATTTTTTTTCAAGGAGGGGAGAACAAGTTTATATTATTAGTGTCATTGTTTTAAAAGAGTAGAGTGCATTATTTACATTTTAGACATCTTAAAATAACTGAATCCAGATTTGTTTTATTACGTGTTGTTTCGTTATGTCAATTCTTGGTTATTTTAGCCTTTTAAAGTCGTTTCGTGGTGCAATCAGTCCTTGCGGTCCTTTCCTATAATTAATTACGCTGTGGTTAATTTTATTTCGTGCGAAAGTTATTATCCAGTCAGCTGATTTGGGAGGTTATTCATTCACTGCGATGAGACGTTTTCCGTGTTCACAAATTAACTTTTACGTACTTCAAACCCCGGCCGCGTCAAAATAAAGACTTTAAAGTTGTTAGTAGTGCCTTCCCTCCTAACTCTCAGGGCTAAGGGGACAGCAATTCGTCTGACTCGTCGGTGTATTGGTTCAGTATATTGAACCGGCCGGGTTCAGTCCCTGGGCACCTCATAAGTGCCCCTGTGCTATAATAATATAAATGCATTTCGACCACCACACTGCACAGGTAACATTGATCTACTCATTATTAAGAATATATGATGAAGTCCTATAATCATTGCAACATTTACCAAAAATTAAAAACGCACAGTGCAAAGGTTTTCACATGCAAGCCAAATTTAAAAGTAAGAACAAGTCTGTGAGGAGTTATTTAACAAAAAGAGCAAATCCAACAGTTACCGCTTTAGAACAGTCATTCGTCAAAAGGGACCGATTATACCGTGCTTAAACCGCTTTTACAGAACTCTAACCTCGCACTTTCAGATGGGTTTCACAAATGCAAGCAATGAAAAGAAAACCGATCAATAATTGTTTTTTTTTAAATGTCCAACCGCTGACGTTTACTTTGATATATCATGACGAAAGAAGTAACAGCATTGAAAAAAGTGTCCACATAGTATTTAGAAAAGAGAGAATTATTATTTCAAATAGGAAAACTACACAAAATTGTTTATCATAAGTGACATTAATGTTTTGAAAGAAAATGACTAGAAAAGTGTAAATTGTTTGCAGCATTCATGTCAAGATGGAATAGAGGAACCGGTGACAGACAGTGCGTATGCTCACTTTATATCACATATATCCAGTCTAGTGAGTGGTAGAGCTTCGCATTGCGTATCGGAAGGTCGTGGGTTCAAAACCCGGCCGAGCTAAACCAAAGACTTTAAAGTTGGTAGTAGTGGCTTCCCTCCTAACGCTCGGGGCTTAGGGGACAGCTTTACGCCCGACTCGTCGGTGTCAGTAGAATGGACCGGCCGGGTTCAGTCCCTGGGCACCTCATAAGTGCCCCTGTGCTATAATGATAGAAATTTCGCTGCACAGTATCAGCAAAAATGCCGGCTTATCCCATCCCATCCCAGCCTAGTTAAGAATTTTGGATTCTGCAAGAGAACAAAATGCAAACACAGACATGATCGATTTTTATACTAACCCGCACGCATGCATGCACACACGCACACACGCACACACGCAAACATATGGAGTATATATTGCCTTACCTTTCATAACAATCACGTTATAATTTCTGCTGGTTTAACAATGTTCTCATTTGTGCATCAACTAACAGTTACACCTAAATTTGCTCTTGGTAATATATTTAAATAAATGCATCATATATTAACTTATATACATTTAAATATTAAAAAGTAGTTTAATGTGACGGGAATAAATTTATTTTTACCATTGTGAAATGGCTCATAATACTGGACAATTTATATAGCAAGTGTTACCTTTGAATACTTTCCAGATATGTCTATTAGACTATTTACCAGTGTTAATGTCTGTTTATTTGTATTGACTGTCCATTTTACTTTACCGGTTGAGTGTGTTACTTGTATCTTTTAGCGATAATGAAAATCTATCTGTATAAGCACTCTGTTTTCATACTCTTGGGTCTAAGGGCTGACCATCTCTCTTACTTCTTCTTCTGCTTTTTTCTATACTAAATATAGTTGATAGTGAATAATTAGATTGCCAAAGTTGTAAAAGATATAATTTAATTAAATATTCTGAAACTTTATTTATGACTTTACTAGTGGTTTACACCCAAATAAAAATAAAACTTAAATCAAACCTGCTTTATACAGGCCAACACGAACAATTCTGTTACATTTTGGTGCCATAACCAGGATTTTTCTTTTGGTTAAAAAAACTTAAATAACTTTATTACTCTATTTGGAGACAGAGAAACCTACTTAGAACATGAAATCAAGAACGAAAATTGTCCAAATATCAACTTACACATACACTGGGTAAAAGAAGGCTAAATTTTTAATCATTTGTTACAAACAACACACACTTGAACACTTGTCAGATTATCACACAATCTCAGATAGGTGCTACACTTTCACGGTCACTTAACTATTCTACAATCAAAGGTTATATATGTGAGCTTAGTATACACATACTTACTACACAGTTCCAAACCTACATTCACTTTCTAGTAGACACATACAAAACATGTGAACAGTCAACAGCCTTTTATACACAGCCACAGCCATATTGATTTCCACACAGTTAATTACATATGCCACCAAGAAATAGAAAATGTAAAGAGCTTGATCAATTTGATGGCATAAGCACTGACTGGCAAGATTACATTATTCATTTTTAAAATGTTGCAACACGGATTGGGTGAAATTACACAGAAAAGGCTCAGCTAATTATGAGTCTGAGAAGTTCGGAACAGAAAATACTTAGTGAGTATGAAACCATTTTTTGGCCAAGCGCTTTAATTTGGTTGAAAGAGAAACTGCATAAAGATGCAATTTAGCAATAGAAAACAGGAAAAACAGGAGTCAGCATCATTGGCTAAGCATTACAGGGTCTTTGTTCACAAGCTTTTCTAAATCATTGCTGAAGCTAGGGAAATATACCTCATTGAACAATTCATTACTGGTTTAAAACATCATGAGGTAAGCAGCCATGTGCACTTACACAACTATTGATGCAGCTATCGCCTTGGCAGTGAAATATGAGGCATTTAAAGGGTCTCGGGGTATTATTGGAAAACATAGGTTTGCGGTTGAAGGTCTTGACTGTATCTCTGCTTCTACTAGTAGCTCTAACACACCTCAGAAAGGTGACTATCAAAGCAGATATGTTACATTGACACAGTTCAGCCTGTGCTAACGACTGTACTGCAATTGAAAATTGTAGACACAGAATTGTTACACTGGGTAAAAAGTAAAGATATTGTCTATTTGCAAATGTATGTGTAGATAATGTGAAATGCTAAGCTTTAGTTGACCCTGGCTCTGCAGCTACAATTATCTCAAGTAAACCTTTTACAACATTATGATTAACTGAGCACGCATTACAAAATGTACAAACTTCATTAACAGCTGCAAATAGAAGTGATTTTAAGGTCAAATAAATTTCGGTCTCGAGATAGATAATGTCCTACTTGAGTTTACTTTCTTGGTATCAGATATCAGTAATGAACAAATGGTTTTCGGACATGACTTTCTATTTAATTCTGATGTCCCAGTCAAATTTAGTAGGTCAATGATGCAGATAGGTAAACACAAAGTGAAACATAAAGCAAGACTCCAACAAAGTTGCCAGAATCCAGTTGTGCGAGACAATTTAAATTGCATCAGACTCAGAATGTAAAAGGTTACATTGGGGGTAATTTCATCAACACAGATGGTTTAATTGAATCATAAAAGTTAGTTAGCAAGAAAAGTATTTGCATGTGTAACATGTTTGTAAGACAAAATAAAGTGAAATGCTCATAGCTCTCCTTACTTTGAGTGATCAAATTGTTAAATGCAAGAAAAACACTAAAATTGCATCACTAGTGCCAGCTGAAAATATTGTCCTATCAGACTCAAGAATTAAACATTCTTTGAAGCTTAACCCAGAATTTGATTCATTGCTGTCAACAAAAGTCTTCAACACATTAACTTTTGAGGAATTGTGTCATGTTTTCTGATTTGATAAATAATGCCAAAATATTCTTCTTCAGAATGACTGCACTCTGTCACAAGCAAATCTAGTAGAGCATGAAATAGATGTTGGTAGTGAAAAACTCACAGAGAAATGGCAGAAAAAATAAAACACGTGCTAAAGAAAAACATAGCTGAACCCAGCAACAGTAGTTGGACAGCCCCTATTGTCTTAGTAAAAACAATATCAGTCAATTCGCTTTTGAGTTGATTATAGAAAATTGAACTCGTTGAAAAAGAGAGATACTTAACCACTTCCAAAAATAAATGAAGCATTTGACAGCTTATCAGGAAAATACTTTTGTACACGAGATCTAGCAAGTGGAAATAGGCAAGTCCAATGGCTGAAAAAGATAAACATTTTACTGCATTTTCTTCAATCTTTAGACTGCATTAGTTTCGGGTCATAACAAAATAATATAAAGGCTGTAAAAGAATATTCTATTTCTGAAAGTAAGCGAAATGTACGAAGTTTTCTCTGAATGATCAATTAATGCAGACGCTTCATTTCTGATGTCGCTACTCTAGTACAACCGTTGACACAACTTTTGAAAAAAAAAGTCATTTAATTAGGATGAAAATGTCAGCGAAGCTTTGATAAATTAAAGCAACTACTTTCAAAAACTCCAATTCTTGGATATCCTGAAAAGGACGGTCAATTCATTCTTGATATAGATGATTCACAAATTTGGCATTCGTGCAATGCTATCTCCATACAGAATGAAGAAGAGAGTGTCACAGTTTATACCAGTAAAAGTTTAATCAAGTCACATGAACGTTACTGCACAACATTCATTAAATTGTATGCTGTAGTCATATTTGGTATACACTATTTATGGGGAAGACATTTTTAAGGTTTTTGACTAGATTAGAGACTCATGAGTTTGACATTGAGTACAGAAAAGGAAGTCTTCATGACAGCGCTGATGCTATGTCTAGACATCCTAACTTTAAACGTAGGTTGGACAGTTTTGCTCCTGATTTAATTTAAAAAATCCAAAAAGAAGGCAAAGTCCTATGCTAAATGTGATAAGTTAATGCTAATTATACAGAAAAACCTTCAAAATTGGTTGCTTAAAATGCTTAAAAGTGATTTGGAATACTTTGGCGTTTGTGGCAAAATATTGTAGTTCATGATGGTATATTCTACAAGGAAAATATTGAGTTCAGAAATAACTCTGCAAAAAGATTACAGATAGTAGTCTCTAATGTATTTAGATATATTTTGACAGCTAATTAGCAACAGAATTGTTGGTCATTTAGGGCGAGACCGTACCTTAAAGTCCATCAAACATAGATATTATTGGCCTAACTTGACAAATGATATCAAAATTTGGTGCAGGCAGTGTGACATATGTGCTCAAGGAAACGCTGGTTCAGAAAAAGGAAAGGACCCATTGAAGCAAAATGTTGCATCAAGGCCTATGGACAGGATTGCATTAGATATTTTAAGCCCTTTACCAGTCACTAGCGACGTAAGAGAATACATCTTAGTTGTAGGTGACTACTTCACAAAATACTCTGAAGCATATGCAATTAAAGATCGTTCAGAATTAACTGTGGCTGATACGTAAGTGTGTGAGTTCAGTTGCCGGTATGTGGTTCCCACATATATTCACAGTGACCAAGGTAGGGAGTTTGAATCCCATTTGTTTCAAGAAATGTGTCAACTGTTGCAAATCGGTAAGACTCGAACTTGACTATACAATCCCAAATCAGATAGTATGAATGGTCGATTTAATTACAGATGTTGTCAATGCAATGTTTGTTAATGATAACAAAGGTGATTAAGATGTACATCTGCCATTTTTAATGATAGTATACCGCTAAACTTGTCATGACAGCACAAGCTTCACATCAAACTTGTTGATGTATGGTCGCGATATTTCACTTCCCCATTGATGACATGTTTGGCCAGTGTCCTGATATGGAATCGAATATGTGCCATTCAAAGTAAGCATTTGGTTGGACTGGTCCATATAAGGTTGTGCGAAAAATCACGGATGTGACACAGGACATGTCAAAACAATAAGACAAATTGTTGTACATGTTGATCACTTGAAACCGTACTTGGAAAATTCAACTTTCCAAGACTGACAATCCCATGTTAAAGATTCAGAACCAGTTTGAGTTTTAATTATGATACCGATCTAGCTAATACAAATGAGGACCAATTTGAATATTCAAACACAAGCTTTATTTCCAAGCCCCAAAACTACCTATGTAACTAGGACTGGGCGAATATTTAAAGCAAATATTTTCGCCATCCTAAGTGAACTTTAAACCCTTGTTTTCTCTAAGTAATCTTGCATTTGCGAATACATTGAAAACAAGAAATTGCCAATGTACGTTGCCTTGTAAATGTTAAATTCATTTTCCTATTTGTATGTAGTTATAACTACAAAAAGAGCAATAGTAACGAAAAATGCGTTATTATCAAATCCATTATAAAATTCGTTTATTTGAGCTTTAAATGTGTAGTAAAGGGACAGTGGGGGCTGCAATTAACCTTTGTGTGTTATAATGCCATTGGATATTAAAGGTGTCTTTTGAGTCCCAAACTGTAAATATTTTAATACTGTACGTGGATTTAATGTTCGATATAAATGCATCCATGCACATCATGTTAAAAAAAGGTTTTCTAAATATGTCTACTCTTCTATTAGTTCTCTAGATGTCTTTTTTATGATATATGCTCTCCTATACATACTTTTTCACATATAGATGTTTTTGGAAAAGATGTTATGATAAATTCCATATTAAAAAGCTTAACATTTGAGCAAGTTATAAATATGGAGCTATGTCTTTAATATTCAAGAACATTTATAAAATGTCTTCATGTATAGATATTATGTCAATATTAAGAGCCCCAGTTTGTTAACTGCTGGAGGTTGTCCCAGAAAACTTTACTGTTTGGACTGGGATACTGTAACATCGTTCAGTACAGCTTTATAATATGCATTTTGCTATGTGTCACCGTAGTCAGTGGAGGGCGAAAAAAGAATTAAACAATCTGAAACAGTATATATAATTATATAATCAAATTATTATATGAGAGATACATGGAATAAAGGTTTAGAAACTATGGCGGCGGAAAATGTGTTCTTCTTAAGAGGCAACATCAAATGAAACAAATACTTTTAAGCGTATTAAGCAGGGTTGATAAAGTAATTATAATGAAACATTGTATTAACTCAAGCTGTAATAATAATAATAATAGTAATAATAAAAGTAACAAAATAAACAGATACCTGAAACAATATATATATATATAGACTATACTGGACATGTTAAAGGGATTTTTACACTAATTTGATACTTGAAACAAATACTACGACTTATAAGTACTATTGTCCCATTTAAGCTTGTAATAATAACGATATCTAACACCTATTTATAATAGTAACTTTTCTAGCTATGACATTCTCCCACACAGCATAAAATATCGTCCTAGAGATCTAGACAATAAATACATATACACTGAAATAAGTATCAAAGATGAACAAAATGGTACGCTTTATACGTGCGTTTCACTCAATAAGGTTAAATTCATATATGCACACACCGGACCTAGTAGCGCAATCGGTAGAGCGTCGGCTCCAAGAACGGCAGGCCCCGGTTTTGACATACCAAAGTCGTTAAAAATGGTTGTGTTATAGCTCCCTTGCTAACGCTCAAGCAAATATAAGAGTAGTTCCACGACTGGTTGGTCTGGTGTCAAGATAATGTGACTGGGTGTGATATCATGCCAGGTGTTCACGGTATTCTAATATTTAGGATATAACAAAATCAGTGTATATTTGAAAGTTTTACGCTAATATTTTTATTATCTGGTATTACTTCATGTAATACGCTTGTTACCGATCAGGTGGTTTTCCATTTCTGCGCTGACGCATCTGTCTCAGACTGACAACACCCTGATTATCATCTTTACTTGAAGATAGGAATTCTGAGTTTGGACTCGAAGGCTCATTCTTGATTACATGTTCGATTGACGAAGATGATTCCTTGGATACTGACAAAGGTAAGTGGTTTATATTCAGCCTATTGTTCCTGTGAACAGTTTAACTGGTCCATTGCTATCACCTTTGACTAAGTCAACGACGTGTATGGTTTCATCACGTTGATGTACACCTTATTTGTGTTTTCCTTTTAATCCAACGTTGTTGTTTGTTGATGTTTGGTTTTTATAATAAAATTCTGTTACCTTTGACTAATTTGGTCTCATATCCTCTCCTGTCATAATATCTCTTGTATCTCTGGTTCAAGCATTTGCTGATTTATCTGCTTGCTTTTATGTGTCTTGAAGGTTGTTTTCTACCTTCTTCGTATATTCGCTTCCCGTTTTTGTCTGTCTTTTAGTCCTTAATCTGCATATATAGCTAATCTCGTTTTTCTGCCAAACATAAGTTCGTATGGAGTGAAATCAGTCGACGAGTGTATTGTCGACTTATAGACATGTGTTTATAAAGGTACGACTGACTTCCAGTCGACTTTCTTCCTTTCGTCCATCGTTCAAAACATCTGGAGCGAAGTTTGGATGAAGCGCTCATATTGGCCGTTTATATTGAGGAAGATATGCTGTCGTCCTTTACCTCTTGATTCCAGTTATTTAGCATAATCTTCAAACATCCTTCGATAGAATGTTCTGAACTCGGTCACTATGTAGTTTTAAAGGAAATCCGTAATGGACAAAGAAATATTCAAATATGACTCATGCAATTGTGTGAGCAGTTTGTTTTTTGTTGGAATGGCCTGCGAATAACTAAGTACTCTGTTATGATTAATACATTTTTTCAAATCCTCATTTCGATACTTCTAGGGACAAAAATATATACAAATAATTTCCATTGAATGCGTTGACTCTATGTTTACAAAGTTGCTTTGTATTTTTGCGGTGTTTTTTTTTTTTATTTTTAAACACATTGAATCTGATTTTTGGCCCTTCAACGTTCGTCTTCCTGGAACGATACAGATCTGTGAAGTCGTAGTTTGCTAGTTCGGAGATCCATCTTTGACCACACGCATTCAGTTTAGCTGATGTTTGAACGTAAGACATGGGATTATTGTCTGTATGGACGAAGTTAGTTCTGTTAAGATAGTCATGGAATTTGTTATTGTCCATTTGAGCGAATTTACGTTTACTGGAATGGTATTTTCTCTGATGTTTTAAGGCTTCTGCTTTCATAGGCGATGACTCGATTGATTCCTTCCTGCCCCTGCTACAGCACTGCCCTCAGTCCTTTAGATGTAGCATTGGTTTGCACTTTGAGGGGTTTAGTATAATCGGCATATCAGAGAACTGAAGTTGATATAAGTTTTTAATTATTGTTGCTCGTGATTCCCTTGTTAACTGTCTTGTATGTACTTTCTGTTTTGTTCTCTTTTTTTCCTAGATGAACCCACAAGAAGATCGATCAGTGGACGGACGAAGGCGGCAAAGTTTCTGGTGTATTTGCGGTAATACCCAGCAAATCCTAGAAATCTTTAAATGTCTTTCGTGGAGTGACATACTAAAATGTTTTATATTTTCGACCTTTATTGGATCTGTCTTTATACCTTGCTCCGAAACGATATGTCCTAAATAATTTACTTCTGTTTTAGAAATTCAATTTGTGGTTGTTGGAATACAGCTTCAAATCTTGGAGATGTTGTTCAAAATTTGTCGAAATCATGTGGACAAAAATATCTTTATATTGCCAAATAAGCGAATTCAGCTCAGTTTTGTGCTTTTCATTTACATGCTTTAAGTCAATATCGATCTTTTAAAACAATGCTTCATGTTCTGCCATGATTTGTTTTTATCAATCACTTGTTTTCTTTTTTTTTTCAAGTTCCCAACGACGGATTTTGAATGCCTCATGGAGTTCATAAAATATGAACTTCCAGATTAAACCTTCCAGTGAAATAATTCGCGGACATATTCCGATTCTTGACGACCCGGTTGACGTTTATTCTCTTACGACTGTTGTCGCCATGCATCGTGTTTTTGCAAAACCTTCAATATCGTTTGTTTCGTACGGTTGGATTGTGATGTTGTCTCTGTTTGTACTTACTTATTACAACACCGACATGATTTTCTGATATATTCATACATGCTAATTCTTTATATTCCAAAGTTTTGCGTACATTGTAACGAATGTGACTGGTACCGAGAGGTTGAAAACGGTATCATTGACAACAAGGACAGGGGTCTGTAGTCTTTTGTTCGTCGTAAGGTCAAACAGTTTTAGCTACAATATAGCCTCGGGAGAGGTTTTCATTTCCATCTGCTGCTTTCCGGATAACTCATTCAGGTAATACAGAAATTGTTTGTAATTTGGCTGCATGTAAAATGATTTGGACAAGGACGTTTACATGGATCCTGTATCCACCAATGCTTTGGTCCTTCTTCCCTCGAAAATGATATCTGTTTCTTTTGATAATAGTATAAGTCCCACTTCTGCTCTGATGGGACTTTTCATTTTTTCTGTGTCTCCTATTTGACCCTCAATGGAGACATCTATGCGATTAAATCATCTTTCCTGTGGTGTTTTTCATCACTGTTAGGTGATTTTGCTTCTGGGGGTGAACTCCATATCTGTTGTTCGGGAAGTTCTGAGAATTATTTTATAGGACACGTTGTAGTCGGGTTAGCGTAAATATAAATACATACGCATTTATTTCAATATATACCGTACGTACAGTATCTGTAAATATCATCATCATACACACAGAAACTAAAACAAAATAAAAATAGTAAATAACCATATAACAAACACCCGGAGCACGCCGACGTCATTTGCAACGTTATGCGACGTTAAAGTCCATCGATCGTCGCACCTTTTTAACGTAGTCACCTGCAATTTCGATGCATTTCCTGTGTCCGCTGATCCACTTATTGTATGTTTCCACGTACCAGCTATCGGTAAAGGACGAGACTATAGGTTGTGTATGCTTAACAAGATCGTCAGCTGAGTCAAAGCGTTTTCCACGAAGCTGTGATTTGAGCTCCGGGAACACACGGAAGTCCATCGGAGCGAGTTCCGGGCTGTATGGAGGGTGCTCTAAGATCTCAAACCCCAAGAGGCTGATCTCTAACTGAGTAGATTCCGCTCTGTGGGCCGGCGCATTGTCTTGATGAAGTATGATGCGGTCATGGTCCATGTGGGGGCGCTTTTTCCGTATGGCGTTAACGAGATCCCGCCTCAGAACCTGTAAAAAACGCATGCGGTTAAAAATTTGATTTGCACTTATCTTACTCAAAACTTTTATATTTTAAATGTTTCATTTTATAAATATTATGTTTATAATATTATATGTTTATCAATAAATATGTTTTGAAATATATTATAATTAGAAATGTATACTTTTAGTTACCTTTGAATAGTAAGCCGCCGTGACAGTTTGACCATCCGGAACTTTGTGTTGCAAAATCATCCCGTGCCGGTCCATGAAGAAAATAAACATGTTTTTTCCCGCACTTTTCTGCACACGGGCTTTCTTTGGGGGAGGTGTACGCGGGGTTTTCCTTACCGATGACATAACCTTAGTCTCTGGATCAAAGTGGTGGAGCCAAGTTTCGTCATGTGTTATTATTCTGTCTAAGAACTCATCACCTTCGGCGTCATAGCGTGATAGAAATGCCTGAGAGCATCGCACCCGACAATCCTTTTCATTGTCCTTTAGCAACCGTGGTACCCAACGTGCACTCACTTTAGACATACCGAGATCTTTTGTAAGTATTCCGTGTACAGTAGAAACTGATACGCGAAGTTTATCTGCAATAATTCTAACTGTCGTTCTTCTGTCGCAATTTATCATGTCTTTTACCGAGTCCTTAATTGAACATGCAACAACAGACTGCCGACCGCATCTAGGATCGTCCTCGATCGAGTTTCCTCCTTCTTTAAAACGAGCATGCCATCTATACACTGTAGCCGGACTGCATTTCTTGTATTTTCCTGTAGAATTGATCATTTTCATTGTTTCTGTGGGAGACTTTTCCAGCGCAACACAAAATTTCACGATGCTTCGCAATTCAACGTCACCTATCGTCGTCATGTTGTTTACTCAGTGGCTCTGGGCAACAACTTTAAAACAATGTTGATCTGTTGAGAGTTTAAATAACGTTATGATATTTTCAGGAAATGACGTCATGACGTTCCGCTGCTGACCAGCGTTTTCGCGCATTTTTTACGTTATCAAAATTACGAAATATGATCAGTGTAGCGCGTTATACCTTTCTTTAGAGTCGGACTGCTCCGTTGCGGCGTTATAGTGTTGCTATGGTTACTGCTATTTCCAGCTATTGTTGTCTGATTCTATTCAATTTTTAGGAATAGTTCCGTGATATGCTAATCTTAGTATGTGCCAAATATTACGTATTAGAAACAAACAATATAGGAGATATGACAAAATTCTCAGAACTTCCCGAACAACCCTCGTATTTCCCATGAAACTTCCTCTCCTTTTACCAAAACCTCTTTCTCCTCTATATTTTCTTAAGTTTCCTGTGTATCTTAAACTTCGGTTTGATTGACATTCTAAGCCCTGCATATCTTTCTTGTTCTGACTTAATTCCTCTACTCTCAGAGTTAACGTCTCATTTTTCTATATCAGTTCATTTTACAATTCTGATTATGACTCTATCTTTGCATCAGTTTGTTTAATTTGGCTTTACTTTGTACTTTGGGTCTATTCTTTCACGATGACAGCATCTCAAACTCTTCCCTCCTCACTCTGCCTTTTCAATAAATAAGCTTTTTCACCGTCGTAGTATGGCGTAAATGTTGTAGTAGCTTGCCGCAGCTCTGCAATATACAACCCTCTCCATAATCCATAATTTCTTAACGTCTCTGTCTTTTCTCTTTCACTCATAGCAGTGTGTCTCTCTCTATCTGTAATATAAGTTCTACTTATCTTAGATTCTATTCAACCACAGATTCTTCTGCGTTCTGTTTTGAAGTTAACAACTTTGACAAGATGTTGTCCTCATTAGCAATATCTCCAAAGTTGTCCTCTATCCTTTTCATGATTTCGCTGATTGAAGCATTAGTTCATATGTGCAGCATGGTCTTTCGTGCCTGTCCTTTTAGTGAACTCTATAAGACCTATTTGAGGATCTCATCTGAGTAAATATGTCTTACTGTATCAAATTCTAATTTGAATTCTTTCATTCATTTTTCTGTAATGGTACTTTTCTGGGAATGGCGTTAAGTTGGCTTTGATGTTCAAATCTTGAATACATGTTGTTTTTATTTTAAGTCCTCTTTGTCCTTCCTCTGTCTTGTAATTTCTTCGTTCACTCTTTTGTCAGCTTCCATTTTTTAATCTCTTTCCATAGCCTGTCAATTTCCTTTTTCCCTTGCACAAAGCTAAACTTCTTGTTCCCATTACACCGATTCCCTTCTATATACATATTCATCCATATGGTGATTTTTCTCTATCAAATCTCTCTCACTTTTCTGTGCAATTACTGGTGTCTACGTGTTTCTTGGTCGTCTACTTCTTCCTAAGGACGTGTCCTATCCACAACCTTCACAGTATCATCAGGTTCTCGCTCTGCTCGAGGTATATCCGTTCGCAATCTATGTATATTTTCTTCTAATACATTCGTTCCTTTCTTTTACCAGGCTTGTCCCCATTATCAATGTTTTGTCTCGAAGAAATTTGCTTACTTAATCTAAATTCACTGTTCATAACTTGTCTTTCGTAAACCATAGTTTCTCTATATGCTTCATCATCCCCACTACTTACCCCCTTCACTCTATCCTGTTAAACACTCATCATTTTCTTCATTTGCAATCTCGCTGCTTCTAAAACATTTTCAAGTACACCTGCCCTCTTTTTCTTTGAAGGTCAATACATTCGATTAGCCACGTCAAATGCTGTTTTGTTGTTTTTATTGCGTTGCAGCGACAAATTATGATCATTATAGCATACTTTAGTGTATTCATATTTGAGTATATATACTTATTAACTGTTTATCCGTTCACATAAAAGCACACAATAACACATACTGATACTTTATTGGTAGTATTTCAATGACATTGATCGTCTCATAAACAATATATGAACATACATAGAAATGTTTTTCATATAAGTTTCATTTTCATTTAACAAAACTTTTCTGAATTTAATCATCTTCGCTTCGTTTTGTTCCAATAAAGTATGTGAATTTTCCGTTTTTTTCTTATATCTGACTGCAAAGGGCATTTTAGCAAAAAGTTATTTTAATCTTCAAGCTTATTACAATAATTACATTTTATCTCACAAATTTGGACTTTGTTGTGTTTATTCGAGTTTTCAGATTCTATAGATAAATTGTGCGAAGATAATTAATAAGAGAAAAATAAAAATATCTGCGCTGAATTAATGTTAACCAACATAATTCCCCATACAAAAAGTTGTTTTAGATTTGTTTTTAACTCCTAATAGTTTTGCGCACGTGGAAGTGTATCTGTTCTGTCTTTACTGCTTACTTGTGGCTCCATATTTCCTGACCGTAATTAAATAGCGGATTTGTTAGTTTGCAATGAGATACAATGAGAGATAACTGGTGGATGGAATGTCTGTAAACTTAAACAATAATCTAAAAATTGCTTTAAAGACTAGTCCAGCTAATGCATTCTGTGCCTTTGTAAATGATCAATCTGAGGTAAATACTATTCCAGGATAACGAAAGTGAGAAAAAAAATTCTATTTGTAACCCATCATATTTAAAAGACAAACCCTTTATCCGCTTTCTTATACACCATCAATTTTGTTTTTTCAACGTAAGCAATACGTTTCCATCTGTTACAATAATCTTCTAAGATATCTAACACTTGTTGCAAGTCCGGTTCAGATGCTGATAGTAATGCATATCATCAGTACACAATAGGAAGAATATTTTTAATCCTTAATCTATCACTTGAAAAGCCTTCCTTTAAAGTTCTTTCTATATCATAAATATAAAAGGAATATACAAAAGAAGACAAACACTCACCTTGGTCTACCCTACCGTGCAGGAATGCGGATCACTTTACATTGATGTATTTTAATCTCGACTTTACACCAGCTTAGAGTTTTATAACATCAAGCATTTTACCCTTATTCCATGCTGTGTAAGCTTGTATCGGAAATTTTCTCTTGATATAAATAATTCCACCAGGACACATATACCTTTTATGCTGGCTAAGTAAATGAATGATTATGCTATTTAAACCAACGATGTTATCAGTAATACCCATCTCTTTTAAAATGTCACCTGTGCTTACATGTACACATTATATTTCTCCGCCAATGCGGTAAGTCGATTATTAAATATACGCGTACGTAAAATATTTCCGAACATACTTTTTACTTCTGTAATTATCAAACGATTTCTTTTATTTAATTTTACTGTCTTTGCTCCAAACGTCGCCTCTCTTAGACGAATACCATTCTTTAAGGCCTTTCCGATAACTAAGTTGTCTGCACTTGAATGTATTTTGTATTCTGGGTTTTACGGCACACCGACACTTGATAGGTCATACGGCGCCGAATACATTGAAATTTAACAACAATAGAATATAATCAGGTTAAAATGATAAAATGTGAGTAGAAATAAAAATCTATCAGGTTAAAATGTGAATTATAAATGAAAACAGGTTTACATGTTATACAGTTTAAAATGTATAACGTTAGCATAATAAACAGTTTAAAAATGTATAACTTATTAAGAATACCAATCTCGTTTTGGAAGCAAACAAGCTTAGCATCTGATACTGTCGTAAATAGTTCGTATATGTTATTGATGTTAAAATACTTAGACCGAATATGGTCTGTGTCAAAACAATGTAGTAAAATATGATTAACTGTAGGAGGTTCCTGGCAAGGAACACATTCAGGTTGAACTTCTCTTTTCAGAAGATATGAATGGGGTAATCTAGTATGTCCAATGCTACAGCGGGTAAGAGCTACGTCTTCCCGCCTACTTTCTCTGCAAGTAGAGATATTGGCACCGGCGTTAGGATTAATGGCGTGTAATTTGTTATAAACAGTATTGTCCCAACTTGTTTGCTATTTGGTTTAAATATATCGATTGATAAGTGGTTTAAAATCTGTGTTGGCGAGCAAAGATCTGTCTCAGTAAGGGCTAATGCAGATTTTGCACTCTTATCTGCATCCTCGTTACCTCGGATGCCTACATGACTAGGAAGCCAACAGAAAACAATATTCTTATTAAGAGAAACTTCATTAAGTGTTAAAAGTAATTCTCTAATGAGGGGGTTGGGAAATTGAGATTTTTAATAGACCGTAATACCAACAAAGAGTCAGTAAACACTACAAATATATCGCCAGGATGATTTAAAAAAGAAATCAAGTGAAAGGTTATCAGCCTGAATTTCGGCTGTAAAAATGGACGAGTCGGGTGGTATTTTTTGTTTAAAACAATGAATTTTACTTACGGAAGCACTGCCGAAATATGAATCAGCTTTTGTGCCATCAGTATATATTTCGAGGTAGTGAGAGTATTTCTTGTCGCGCAGTTCGACAAAAGTTTAGCGAAGTACGAGTAGGTCTGTCTTTTACTTTTTATTTGTGCAAAGAGTTAAATTAACAGGGGGAATTTTCAGTTGCCATGGTGGAAATTCCAAGACATTATTTTCGATAACTTGATTTAAATTAACGTGTGATAAGTGCACGATTTCTAACATTCGCAAACCAAAAGGTTTAATTGCCTTTGGTTTACGCTCGTATAAGTGTTCATATTTAGGATTGAAAATAACACTATGTGGTGGATTTTTTGTATTAGACTTAACTTTTGCTATGAACTGAAGTTTCTCTCGTATAAGGTATAATGATGGCTCATTAGCTTCAACATAAAGGCTCCCTACAGGAGAGGTCCTGAAAGCTCGAAGGGCCGAACGGCGTCCCTGGTCGTGGACAATGTGTAGCATCTGGAGATATCTGATCTTCTGGCAGAGCCGTAAACAGTGCTACCATAATCTAATTTCGATCTCACTAGTGATCTATAAAGTTGCAATAAAACTTTTCTATCAGCTCCCCAGTCGGTATGGGATAAAAATTTCAACAGGTAAAGAGATATAAGACATTTAGATTTTAAATATTTAATATGCGGTATAAAGACTAATTTACTATCAAATATGACACCAAGAATTTTTTTCAAATTTCTTTGACAACACGAATACGAACGTTATTTAGAAATAATTCAGGATCGTTGTGCAAAGTTCTTTTCTGACAGAAATGTAGAAGTTTGTTTTGGTTGGTGAAAATTTAAACCATTGTTGTTACTCCAAGTTTGTAGTTTGCTGAGGCATTGTTGTAATTGCCTTTCTATCGTATTCCAATTTTTGATACGATAACATATAAGGAAATCGTCCACATATAGTGAACAATCTACGCCATTATTTAGCGTTTTTACAATGTTATTTATTTTGATGTTAAAAAGAGTAACTGACAATATACTATCATGAGGGACACCTTGTTCCTGTTTATGAGCAGAAGACAAAGTAGACCCAATTTTAACTTGAAAAAGAAACTGTGAATAAATGTGGGTAAACGACCCTTGAGACCAAGGTCATCTAAATCTTGCAAAATCCCATGTTTCCGTGTAGTATCACATGCCTTTTCAAGGTCAAAGAACACCGCTACCAGGTGTTCTTTTTTTATAAAGGCATCTCTTATAAAAGTTTCAAACCGAATCGAGTGTACTGCGTTGGTTTCTGAACCCACTTTGAAATTCTGTTAGTAAATTATTTGATTCAAGATACCAAACGAGTCTATTATTTATCATCCGTTCTAAAGTTTTACAAATACAACTTGTCAAAGCAATGGGTCTGTAACTTAAAGGATCTGTTGGATCCGTTCCCTGTTTAGGTATAGGAATGACGAAAGCATTTTTCCACGAATTTGGAACTTCTCCGGAAAACCAAATGTAATTATAAAAAGACACAAGTAGATTTAATGATGTATGCGGCAGATGTTTCAATAATTGATAGGGAATATCGTCAGGTCCAGCAGCGGTATCATGGGATTTGTTCAGTGCTTCCCTAAGTTCTCTTAAAGAAAAGGGTTGGTTGTAATTTTCATTATTGTTCGACTTAAAATTGATGTTACTATTTTTAGCCTGATTCTTCACTTTTTGAAATTCTTTAGAAAAAATTTCCGAAGATAAATCTTTTTCAAAACTTTTAGCAAGAGTGTCTTGTTGTTGGTTATTATCAAGTCATTAGATTTTAAATGATTGACTGTGGCTGAAGACGATTTACCACTGATTTTCCTAATGGCTGACCAGATATTTTTGACCGATGTTTTACTGGTTATGCCAGAAACAAATTTCTGCCCAGATGTTCTTTTGGCTTGTTTAATGATTCGCCTACTATTCGCCCTTTCATTTCTGACATTATTTAAATTAACAGTAGTAGGACGAATAATAAATTTCTTAAGGGCCGCTCTACGTTTCCTAATCGATGTTTTGCATTCATCATCAAGGTTTGTTACGCTTTGACTTTGTCGTTGTCTTAGGTATACACTTTTCTGCTATGCTATGAAGAATTGTTGAGAATGAATGTATTTTATCATCAGCATTCTCAAATGTTGAAGTAGTCAATTCTTCAATACAAAATATTGAGAATAATTCCCAATTTGTTCTGTTCATCCTCCAATAAGTATTAATGTCATTTAAGTTGACCGATTCGTTGTTTAATATTACAGGCAATGATCACTTCCACATAAATCGTCATGTACATCCCAACTTCAATCAAGATATATATTGAAGGGTGACATAAAGAAAGGTCAAGAGATGAATACTGCCCTGAAGAAGGATGTAAGTAAGTTGACTTTTTATTATTCATTAGGCATATATCGTTGTGGGTTATAAAGTCCTCAATCGTTTTACCTACAATGTTATAATCAGAACATACCCATAATTGGTTATGTCCATTAAAGTCCCCTACAAGAAATTAAGGGGAAGGTAATTGATGTAGTAAATCATCTAATTTTGATTTGAAATATCTGAGTTAGGTGGAAGATAAACAGAGCAAACTGTAATGACTTTATGGACTGTTAAGCGAATCGCAACTGCCTGTAAATCGATATTAGGTTGATCTTTGAATGAGGCAGTTTGGAGTTGACAAGTATCCTCCAGACGCCCTTTCACACATTGTATGAATGTGATTGTATATAGAATAACCTTTAAAGTCAATATTATCATTTTCCTTCAGGAATGTCTCCTGAAGGCATAGCACTGCAAGGTTTGAAGTGGCCAATAATAGTAAAATTTCATTAAAGTTGGTTCTAAGACCGCGACAATTCCACTGTATTATCTTGTTATTAATGGGATTAAATAATAAGTAATTTAAAATATTATTTTGGAGCTTTTACTGGTGACCTTAGATTTTTGTCTGGCGACTTCGCTTTTTGACTTTTTGATCGGACATGGAAGGCCCAATAACTGAGCAGTCCATATCGTCATCGCCAGTCAAGGAGTTAAACTTGTTGGCAATTTTGATGGGATCTTTTGATCCCTTCTGTTGACGTCCGAAAGGAGGGCCGTTGTTAGTTGTTGGGTTATTTTTGCGCTGTGTTTGAGGTGTTGGTTGTGTTGTAGCTGTTATAAGAGATTGTTTTGCTGGTATTTTCTCAGTTTCCATTATTGATTCTGTTTGTATCTGCATAATTAATGGTGACCAATTTGAAATTTGTTTTAAATACGGACGAATACGATTTTGATGGCGTTTCGATAAATTTTCTTGCTTCAGCATATATTATTTTGTTGATTGTTTTGATTCATACTATTTCTTTTTCTTTTTTCCAAATTTCACATACGTTTGCATAGGCTGGATGGTCTTTGTCGCAATTTGCGCACTTAATTATAGTACAAGCAAATTCGTCATTGTTGTCTCCTGAAGCACTGCATTTACCACAGACTTTGAAATCTTTTGCAGTCACGTTCATGGTGTCCGAATCGTTGGAATTTAAAGCACCGCATTGGATTTTGTATGTATATGTCTACTTTAATGTGACTGTAAAGTATTTTGATGCTCTGAGGTGCCTGTGGTGAATTAAAAGTCAATAGAACTGTATTTGTTTCAATTTGAAGTCCATTTTTTGTTGTTTTGATTCTTTTTTGCTGCAGTAACTATTTGACTGATGGGAATAATGACAATGTCTTCTTGAGAAATCAGGACTTTTGATGACACATTTTGAATAGTTGAGTGATTTGTGCGGCGATACAGTAACGTCTGTGGTAAATAACTTTTTCAGTTTTAAGAGTTGGTCCGATTGTGTTTTCTTAATTACTTCAATAAGGAGAGATCCATTTTTTTATTTTTTTGACGGATTTGGGGTCACCAATTGTGCCTTTTAATGATGTTTCTATTATGAAGGGGGGCATTTTTGAAAGCGGTTCGAAATTTTTATCTGCAGTTAATACAATGAATCTTGGTAACTGTTGTATGAGTCGTTTTTCATCTAAGTCTGTATCTAAGTCTGTATCGATAATATTCGGTCGTTTTAAAATGTTGGATGCCATGAGAAGAAATGAGAAAAGATTCAACACCTATGTTCCCCACCCACCACGGAGTCCGACAAGGGGACGCTTATATGGAGTGGATCTTCTACTCCAAGCGCCAGGGTTACATAGGTGTTATACTCAAAAAGGGTAAAGTAAAGAGATTTTAAGACCTTCTAGGTTATGTTATAGAAGAAAGTTAGATAGAATAAAGTCTGGTTTGTATCAGAGAAGAATTTATACGTATTGATAGAAAAGTAGTAGGAGTAAAATAACATAGAGCTCGACGTGACCAGCCGATTGATCGTACCGGGTCCATACGACCACCCGTCTACACTTAATACGGGGTCAAGACGAAGTGTTGCAACCCACGGGTGACTACGGATATACCGTGCGCCAAGCTCAACCGCCAGAATCCCCATCTCCGGTATATATATATATGTGTGTGTGTGTGTGTGTGTGTGTGTGTGTGTGTGTGTGTGTGTGTGTGTGTGTGTGTGTGTGTGTGTGTGTGTGTGTGTGTGTGTGTGTGTGTGTACTTTCATAAACACTCTAGAATTCAGCTGCCGCCTTGAATTCATGTTAAAGACGGTATAGTTATAAATATCCATTTCACAAACATCTGTTTTTGGACTAATCTGACCTTCGCCCTTTTCACACTTCGCTCTTGCCCTGATTGACCACGCTTCGCCCAAAAGAAAATCACACTTCGCCCTTGCTCAATAACATGTCGCCTTCTGACAGATGTTGATTTACACTTTACCCTAAAAATCATAAATGTATCTATAGTCAAAAGGAACACTTGGTAATTTTTATCAAATTATTTCTACGGCCTTGACATTGTATTTATGTTTGTTTCGTCTTCATATACTGGAAATTATATTATGAGCATCGTTTATGCTTCTTAGCAAAATCTACTTTTTCTTATTTTAAACTCGTCGTAACTAAGGTAAAAATCTTAATCTTAATGGTCTGAATGAAAATATACGAACGGTAACTATTTCTCGGTTTAAATGCAGTGTTATGTTTTTTTAAAAATGTGTTAAAATAAACAAGTTGTAACCTAGATAATCAAATAAAATCTATATAAATACTGTTATGTTACTTATATATATTAAATAACTAAAATGAGCGTAATTTTCCTTTTACTTTTTATAAAAAGGAAACGAATTAAACCGTATGTGTTCATTTATTTTATATGTTAATGAAGCTCCGCTGTTTCAAGGTTGTTACTGTTACTACTTAATGGCATACATATTATGTTGCCCATAATTTAATAAGGTTTTCACACTCATGACAATTTGGAGTGTGTAGTTATTTCATAAATGCACAACAATGCATCAAAGGTGTGATCTTTAATTGATGTTTGCCTCCCGTAATTATTGTGATGATAGCACATGCGCTATTATTGGTTAATTATTAGTCCTGTATATTGATAATTTATAAGTTCGTTAACAATGTTATTTAACTGAACATGTAGGTAACAAACTCTGCTACATTTGAATATGTTATTCATTTAAAACTATGTAAGTGTGCACCTCCATGTAAATATTTTTAAATGGTCGTCAAACAAATTTTACTTCAATTAATTTAATTTAATATGATATCGTTCACTAGACGCGATATCAAATTGTGTTTTCACTGCTTGTGAATACTGTGAACGTAATACTACAACTTCCTTGCAAGAAACAATGAGTCTGTTTTATGATTTGAACATTATTTCAAATGTCTTTCAAGTCGATTTTTAATTAAAATTAAAACGAAAATAAACAAAATTGAACAATTTAAGTTGTTCTCATTCATGTTAAGAAAAAGGGCGAAGTGTGAACTTCTTTTGCCAAACAGGGGCGAACCGTAAATCACGTCTCTTTTCATTAGGGCAAACTGTGACCAATCAAGGAAAGGCGAAGTGTGCAAAGGGCGAAGTGTTACTAATTTATGTCCAAGAGGGTTAAATCCCTTTTCCTGAAGGAAGAATAAACAGTTCAGAGGCCCTCTCCGTCTTCTCGAGTTGATCTCTTCTTTTCAATTCATATTTGCTAGTAACAGTTATCCTGTGAGCGCCGATAATTCGCTCGATTAGCTCATATTTCCGTCCAGACACATTCAATCTACGACTGCTAAGTACTTTTCAAATCTGTTAGCTTGAAATGGTTAATTCTTTGTTGTTTACGCGCGCTTTGTTGATTTCTTTATCCTTTTCTGCCATCTTGTTTTAATTAGTCCCTAGAGGGTCGGCAGTGAGTAGCCTCCCTTTGAAATGAAGGAGGGAAGTAACGTAGTTATCGGAAATCCCTCCCTTGAGCGGCCGATGATTTATCTCGACAGTTGTCGTTAGTCTTCGGCATCTTCCGTAATGCCGAGTTATATCGGAAATTTTGAAAATGAGCGACAAAAGCAATTCGTGACTTTTCCCCGCGTATACGCTTATTCCCATGACGGGAACTACTTAATTTAAATTTCAAATCATTGTTTTCACCCTTTTCTCTTGTGTTTTTACGTAAATGTCTTAGGACAATTATTACAACAAACGTTTGCCGCCTACCACAGGTTAGCCAATTAAAGTAAGTAAACATATCAAGTTCTTTATGAGTAAAGAAGCGGCTTTTTAATTGCATCAATCATTCGTTGATTGATTGAATACCTCTGCTCTGCTTTTCTAACATCATTGTTTGCGCTTGGCCATAATCATGTCTTTTATTAAATTAATGATTTGATATAGCCTTAAGTAGTTCTGTAACTCTGTTACCATCTGATTTATTTTTTCTTTACATTTAAGTTTCTATAAAAACAATTCAATTTTTGCTAGCTTTACATACGTAATCATACAATATTTTACAAGATTTTCAATTGAGCCCGGTTTGGTTATTGTTTAAACAATGGACAGTACTGATAAGATAAAAAAAAATCATGAATATTTTTTCTCAGATGCATGCACATTTCGGCTATTTGAAAAAAAATGGACCAGATTTTCTAACCAATACTGTTTTATCGTATGACGTCATTTAATTCTCATTATAAGCCATCGCTTGAGCTGTTTTATTTCAAACTACTCTCTCATTTGGAACTTTTAGGTTGCCGAGGCTTTTATCTACTGTACCTATTGCACATATGTTCATAGTTTATTATATTATTAATTATTTGTCTGAATATATATATATATATATATATATATATATATATATATATATATATATATATATATATATATATATATATATATATATATATATATTTATATATATATATTTATATATATATATATATTATCTGTTTTAACTCCCGATACATTTGTTTACTGGTAGTTGCCTCACTTTGATGGGATAGGTTTATTAACACCGTTTATATGATTAAAAGGTGCTAGGTTGGAGCGCTCCACAAAGCAGGTTTAAGCAAACCAGTCGGTACTTTTGCTGGCTTTTCTTTTTGTGTGTTATTTCTTGTTTTTTGTGTTTTGTCACTTTTACGTTTATCCTGTTTGACATTGTCGGGAGCTTATTTAGTTTTACATATTTTGCCATTCTTAAAGGACCTTTTCTTTATTGCCTGTTACGCAATGTGTTAATTAAAGTGATCTCTTGATAAAGAAAATGCATTGAATGTAGTTTAAAACATATTAAACTTATTTTTTATAAATCTAAGGTCTCTTGACATGCTAGTCAGTGAATAGCAACAAAAATCACACATGTGAAAGAAAAAATGCTTGCGATTTTGGAAGACTCAACCCGAAGAGACATGTTGAATGGCAGTCGAATGGTTTTTCGGCAGTGCCATTGATTGTTAGTACTACGCACTTTTTTGCCTGAGTGAACTCTTTGTTAACCTTTATGTAGCGCACAAAATAGTTATTGCATTGCATTGTATCGAATTACGAAAATAACTTTCAAAAGAAAGTTAAAAGAATTAACAGCCTTCATTTATCCGGACATAAAATTATCGATCTGTCTATAAAAAAGATTTGACAGGAACATTTAAAACTTTATTGCAACGCATTTAAGTAAAATTAAAAGTTAAAAATTTAAAGTTAAAATTAATAAAACAGGTCGTTGTAATCGCGCTTGAATGATAAGTGTGTCCGTTTTGTTGGTTCTTATTTTTCTATTAAATAATCATTTGGCCGAAAACAGTGAATAGTTCCATTTGTAAGGCTGGAGTATGTTAAGCTACGTATAAAGGAGAATATTAATGAAATGGTACCTAAAATGAGCTATTGTTGTCGTTGTCACTGTTCGTTTATATAAGCCAAATCTTCGCACAAGAGCCTATCATTTGAATAGACTGGATAAAACATATACAGGGTATATGATGTGGTATTAACTTATCTGCAATCTATCAAGAGTCAAAATAGTATGTTATCCATGGTTGTGTTAAACGAGAACTGAAAACTTCTGCTAATTAAGTGTAAAGTTAACAATCTTTACGAAGAATATTACATAAAACAGAGAGGATAAAACATGCTATATGTAACAGGTAAGTAAAACATTTTTGTAATACAAAATATATAACGCGTGTTTGTTACCTTAAGCGTTTAATGAATAAGTAATCGCTAATGAGATGATCTGCATTATTATCAAAAAGCTGTATTACACTAGTTTAATACAACAAAATCTGTAAAAGGTGTATTAAAATGGAAAAGGGGGTCATGTCATGTCGTGTTATTTTATGTCAAATGGGCAAAGTATAGTTTCAAGCTGCTGTCTACAATGATCAGTAAGTTTCATACAAAAATGCAGAGATTGAAGTGATAAAAGTTTAACTTGACAAGCGAATACAATCAGAATGCCACAGATAATTCACAAATTGTCTCTCGGAAGGACAGTGAGAAATTCCGCATTTTGTTTGCTGGGTCCCGCATTGTTATCGTTGTCCGCCATTTTGGAACATTGTCATGCAGGTCATTTAGGCTATAATTGGGCTTCCACAGGAATCCCTAAATCTGATTGGCTAAATTTGGATAGCTTCATGTGATGTCACGGACACATTATACTGGGGGAACACGTCTAAAATTTCTGCCTCAAAGTGACTCGTTCGGAAAGGGAAATAACTCTCGTCTCGCTGTATGTCAGGTTTCGTGAAAGAAATATGCAAAACACCGGTGATTCCAGCGCTCCTTTAAAAGAAGTCAGGCGAATACAGTTTGGTATTCTAGGACCTGATGAAATTGTACGTTTAGTAACTATATTGCATTTTTTGCTTTTGCTTAAGCCCCTCTAAAACACTAACATTATATTTATTTTTGTCACGATGTTTCATCAGGTGGGTGGGTGGGGCGACGTTCAGGGACATTGAATTTTCGTACTGCGAAATTGAAACTGAAACTTTTTTTATTTGATTAAATGCCTAATTTTACGCATAATATTCACTGGTGTTGTACATTAGATAAATATCAAGAAATGAATGGTATACACTGTCGCTTTAAACATGTACAAGTACAATTAAAACATAAAAATGTCCATTTACTGCCAAGTGACATAACACGGGCTTTACATGTTCAGTTCATCAACACACGAGTCACTCAAAACCAAGAATCAAAAGTTCTAAAAACAATGTTTTAAGATTTTTCTTTAAAGTGTCTACAGCATCACAACTTCTTAATTCTATGGGTAATTTATTCCATAACTTAGGACCCACTGTTTTAAAACTCCTGTCACCAAAAGTCTTGCGTTTGTTGAATGGTACATCGTAACAGCCTGTGACATAGTCTGACGATCTCAACCAACGTCTTGGTACCTGTTCAGATAATAGTTCAGTTAAATAAGCTGGGGCTGTTCCCTTTGAACAATTGAGCATGACAGTCAAAATCTTGAATTCAATTCTGGCTTTTATTGGAAGCCAATAAAGTTGTAACAATGCTTGTTTTGAACTATCAAGCTTGCTAAGTTTTAGGACAAGTTTTGCACACATATTTTGTATACTTTGCATCTTTCTGAATGTCACATTTAGGAACACCAAACAGAATAGCATTACAATAGTCCAGATGGGAAATAACGAGTGACAATACTAGAATTTCAGAAGCATCCTTTGTAAGATATTTTATGATATTTTTGAGATAATTAAATATGGCAGTGTGACATTTCCGCTTAACATGATCTTTAAAGGTGAGGTTTTCATCCAAGAATGCTCCCAGATATCGATACAACTTACAGACTTAATATTGTTACCAGCGATGTTTATTTCTGTAAGTGAACATTTTTCAAGTTGCTGCCTACTACCAAATAAAATAAACTTGGTTTTTGAAGAATTCATTTTAAGTTTATTTTGCTTCATCTTGTTATCTATATGCGATGCACAACTTTCCAGTTCACGAATGGCTTCTTTCTCATTTTCTGCAGATGTTGATTGAAATTTTTTGTTAATGATGTGATCGTGTGCAAAACCATACACTGGGACTGATTGGGGAATAATGTCAAATAGAGTGCCACATATGTCAGATAGACATTGTCAACTACGTTATACATACAAAAAGTCACCAGAAGTTTCTTTGGGACCAGCTGTAAGCCAGAAGTTCTATCGGTTATATCAGACTGCCAGGATGAATATGATCCTGAAATGTTTAAGGAAGGCAGTCTGCCTATCAATCCTCATTGCGATATAAACAATTTCAGGAAATGGATCGTGATCAACTTCTTGAAAAATGCTGTAGAATTCATAGTAAGTTATCTATCACGGATCAACAAGCAGCTTATGCTGAGAAATTGACAAAAGGACAATATAAAATGAAAGACTGGTATGTTCTTCGTCATGTACGAAATAAAGTATAACACATGAAAGCTGTATGTAGGGTCATTGGAAAAGATTGCCAAATCAACATTAGGTGGTGTGTGGGGAAGAAGTGCCAAGTTTGAAAATAAAGAGATAATATGGGGATGCGATCATGAAAGTGCTGCTCTTGAGGCTTATAAGAGAAGAATTTCAGACTGTCATGATGATATTTTGCAGAGAGAGCAGGCTTCTTCATCGGTACAGAACATCCCACAAAGGGGCCAGCCCAAATGGTCTAGTGTACTTTGACTGCTGTGGGGCAGTAGTTATTGACATTAAATGCCCATACTGCATATGCAAGAAAACAATGAAAGACTGTCTTAACAAAGTGGACATTCTTGATGACAAAGAGAAGCCTTAAACCACTCATCATCATTACTTCCCGAGATTTCTGACACTTTGTTGTGTGGACCGAGGGAGGTTAGAGCTCTGTAAAACCGGTTTAAGCACCCCAGTTGGCCCATGTTGCCGACTGACCGTTCCAAGGCGGTAACTGTCGGGTATGCTCTTTTCGTTAAATGACTTATCACAAATTTGTTCCTGCTTTCCACAAGGACTGCCTGTAAAATACATTCGTCCTGTGCCTTTCGGAATTTGGTATATGTTGCAATGCTCATAGGACTTTTCATATATTCGTATTGTCTGTGCAGAAAGTGTTAAAGGGAAGCATCGTCGACTTTTCCTGCCCAAACAGAAGTTATCGCTAGCTATTGTAGACAACTGGTACTTATTTATGTTTGACTTCATTTATAGTTAAACACGACTAAGCAACATAAAGACACATGTGTAACTATAGACTGCCTAATTTTGTTAATTCACTACTCTGTAAACTTTAATTCATTTTTTCTTTGTTTTCAGAACTTGTAAAATTGGTTAGCATTTTTTGTTGGTTAATGCTTTTTTTAAATATTGATGCAATTAAAGTTTGTAAAATATATTTGTGAATTCTTAGAACTTGAAACATGAAGTACACAAGTTTCAACGTGTATCAATTAATCATCTGAGCAGATAAGTTAAAATCTTGCCATATCATTTATTGTATTTCAATAGTTATTATAAATAATTTATGCCAATACTTCAATGTATTGATGATATAATATTGTTTGCTTAGGTGAATGAATTAATGTTAATATGTTTTTAATGTTTACTGCAATTGAAAGTGATTTGTTATAACATCAGCTAATTAAATGAAATAGAATAAATTGAAATTCAGGTAAATTTTAAAAGCGACTTTTTACTCTAATATTATAAGATTTCAGCCTCTTAGTATGGATAAATTGTAAGCAAATGTTGTATATACTGGAAATAAATGTGGTGTGTTAATTCTTGATTTATAATGATACTGTATTGCTATTTTATTTTTTATTCGTATTTTAAGATAATCGTTTAATGAATGGATTTTATCATAAAAGCAATTAAAAAGTAACAGAACAATACCTTAGTTCAAATTTATTCTAGGTCATTGATCAAGTATAACTTTAAAATGTTAAGTTACAGTGTTGTCCAGTTGTAGTGTATGTTCTTTATCTCAGTTTTAACCACACAATAAAAATTTGAACTGAAAACAATGTTCCTTATAATGCATATATCTCATTAAATAATGGTTATAATAAAACAAACACAAGTTCAATATCATGAGGTGAGTGACTCATTTACCGATTATTTTTTAAACAAAAAAAAGCATTGCTCAGTACAATGTTTTTCAAACTAACGCCAGTATTATTGCATTTAAATGCTTGTATATTAGTGTACACCCAATATTGTTATTTACATTACCCTTATTTGAAAATTGGCATACTTATCTGACCTGTAATGAAGGCATATGAAACATTTTAACAAAGTACAAGACACACATTATCATCAAACAAATCAATAAGGATAATGCTGTTAAACCCTTTATCCAATTAAAATAAAACAATTGAAAATTGTGCTTTGAAAAGGTTTAAGATTGCCTGCATGAATTAAAAAGTGCGAAGTTAAATCAGATCTAAATGAAAACAATAAAAGAACGCAATAAATTAACGTAAAATTGCGTTACATAAGCTGAAATGCATTTTGAAGTAAAAAAGAAAACAAGAACATTAATATTTAATCACAAATAACAATGTTTAATCAGTATTTAAAAGAACGTCCGTGTCCGAGAAGCTAGAGTCGCTGACTCCTCAACCCCTCACCTCGTGGGTTCAAGTTCAAGGAGGTTTTCCAGCTAGACTGCGATGGATCAGTGGTTCTACCCAGAAATAAGTCTTGCTGGACGTCGCCAATATGAACATAATCGTGTCTGTGCGATGTTACAAAAAAGAAACAAATTGTCTTTAAGTAAAGCATTATTAAAATTACACAATGCAAAGACTAGTGTAGGAACGGTGGCTAAACAACAAATACACCGCTCAGTGACAGGTTTTGGTTTTTCGCTTAGCAGAAAATTGAACAGTATAGAAAATATCCAATTTTTTTCTAGTGATATAAATAATCGGGCATGATTATTTCAGATAAGAAATAGACAGAACACAACTATAATTTTGTACAATTATGAATTAATAACATGTCAGCATATTTCTTTGATCATATTTAGTGCATGCAAATTTGTCATTTACCATGAGAAATCATAAGTAGACAACTTTGTAAACAACAGGCACGGGCCCTGTTTCATTTAGCAAGAATTATAAGGGCAGCAACTCCTGCAACATAGTGACTTTGTTGCGAACAAGTCCAATCATGCTTTCCACATAGATCCTAACATGAGCAATTTTTCGGGTTGTGAGCGCTGAGCCTTTCATTTTGCGGACCTGGGAATGTTCACTTATACACAACACATTCCTACACTGTCGGTAATATCAAATCCTCGGTCAGCCAAAACCAAATTACCCGGGAGCAATTTTCCCCAAAAGACTGCAATATTCCGTAATATACTTGTCGCTTGCTCTATCCCCCCCCCCCCCCCCCCCCCCCAACAGTTGTTGTGTGTTGTTAATTGATGACCAAGTCTGGGCTGTTGCTGTTATGTTATGGTTCGCTCTATAAATATTTCAAAACTGTTTATTATCAAAGCGGTTTTCAGTCCAAAGCGCTTCCTAAACTCAGGAGGCATAGTTTTCCTCAGTTCATCAATACAGAAGGTACCTAAGGCGTGCATAAAGAACATGGATCACTATCAAGAAATTCCTTGAGACAGTGGGGAGGAAGTTTGGAATCGCTATGTCAAATGCTTTACCGACATTTTTACTTCAGTCTCATTAGAGTTATCATGAATCGCTCAAACATCCCTCGATCATTTCCACGTGGTTTGGAATGAAATCTTTCACAAAGTCAAACAGCTGAAAAAGCATTATAAACTTGGAAAAGAATACAGGACAAAGTCCAAAGATCACTGCAGCATATACCAAAATTTGAAAAGGCACAGGACAAAGGTATTCTCATGCAAACCAAATGTAAAAGCAAGAACAAATATGTGATTAGGACTAGCCATTTAAGAAAAAGAGCAAACTGCCTTGAAACGGTCAGTCGGCAATATGGACCGACTGGGATGCTTAAACCGGTTTTTACAGAGCTCTAACATCGCACTTCCTGATGAGTTTATCAAATGCAAGAAGTTAAAAGAAAACCAATTTTTTTAAATAAAAATGTACAAGCGCTGTAAAAATTACTTCCTTTTCTACGTCTGTTCATTTTCATATCCATTAGCTGGTTTTCCGTCAGCAGTCGCTGGAGATCATTGCTGTAATCGAATGCTATTATCGTTCGTTATTCTACAGGTGATATGCTGCTACTGGTTACATAAACGTCTTTGTTCCAGCGCAATCAACTCCAGGTTACCTTCCGTAGCTGGACCATTTGTTTCTGACTGACTGCGTAGCTCCAACAAATCCCGAGCCACATGGTGCTTTTCCTTGCCTTCGTTGCGACTTATGACTCTGTCATACATGAAGTATAAAGAGATTTGTAATAGTATACTCTATTATACTTACAATTAATGCATTATTTCACTTATTTAACAGTATGTGTAATCTAAAAGCTATAAGTCTGAAGATATTTATGAGTTTTTGATATACACTGCAGCAACACAGTTATAGTCATTAATACAACGTTCATCATGTTTAATGAAATGAGTGTGTTTTAGTAAAAGTAAACCGGACAACCAGTTGTTATAAACTGAACTGAACCCAAACAGTACAGGTTAGCATAAGATGTATAGCATTTGATAACACTATTTTGTCACTTGAAATTGGTGAGAAAGTGTTATTTTTATGAAATTATACGTTTTGAATCATGTTACGAAGCTACTGTTATAAACTAATAAATTGGATTTAACAAAAGTCTATCAATCAGCAACATGACATTGTGATTAATGTTACCTTTTCGAATCTGTCTCCGTCATCTGTCGCTTGCCATCAGTCTTCCTTGGTGTTAGGCTGTCTGTCAACTTCAAAGTGGATGCCCAATCTGGCTTGCCGGTTTCCCTGAAACATTCAACATCTTTATAATCAACAGCATTGCTGTCTCTCTTAGTGAGGTATATTATGGGTGCATAAAAATTTGCTATACAAAAAGAAATAACTAACTCAGTAATTGTCAAGACTATCTTAAAACATTTTTTGTAAACTGTAAACAAGAACTCTTTCTAACTAACTGAAATCTCGTTCACTTTAGGTACATTTTACATTAGGTGATTTACATAAACGCTCATAACAATGTTATTTAATGGAGCCATTCGAGTGTAAAGCTCAATATCAAAAATGATCAAAGTCAAAGTTGAAATGTCATACTTAGCGTTGATTATGTTCAAACACACAACAAAAGGTAAAGACATGTAGATAGTCCGGCCTGGTTCCGAAGTATGAATAAATATAAACGTTTAAAAACAACGTGACTCTTCTTAAGACTATAACTAAGTAAAACTTAAATGAAAAGTTACCGGTAATTAAATGTTCGTAACATATCCGAGGCGAATTAGAAGGTTCGCCTTTCATGCTACTGTCCGCCAGTCATAATTTGTGCCTTTCCTCGCTATTTTTCCCATATGTTTGCCCTCTTCTCTTCAACAAGAAACAACCATGATCACTTATTGATCGAATTCAGACGTAAACAAAGGAACAATTCTGTTGCTCTTCAAAATGACGGATGGCTTAAATGCTGCCCGGATGTGTGACGTCAGATGGAAACTGTGTATTGGCACTGCTTGCGGTAATCCGCACTGGTCCCACACGATGCCAAGTCGAAAGTAAATCTAAAACGGGATGAACTCACCAAAAAACAACCGATCCTAGTCCGGTATTAGTCCACTACAGTAAGAATAAGAGAATGTGTTATTTTATATTCAATATTATATTGTTAAATAAAATATACATCCTTTTGAGTAATGTTACCAATTTAACATTAGAACGGATAAACAAAGTATTAAAAATAATCGTCACATTATCAAACTTCTCTCAATCTTCTTTTTAAATATGCTGAAAACGTCCAATTCAGGTAACACCAGGATACCCAGTTATTAGTACTTTCAAACTACGCTGATACATGGAACTGCTACGAAAACTAAATTAACAAGATAAGTCTTGCTTAGATGAGTTAATTGACTAAGCATTTTCATTTTTTTCTTATTTTCTTTTGTCATTTTCACCGTTAAATATATTTTTGTCATTTATCTATACATCTGGTATTATTCTAAATAGTTTTTTTCTTGAAGAACCATCATAATCACCATTGTTTGATAAGATGATGTATCTATGTCGATGTTGAGCTGTCATGTTTTGTGATCATTTTAGCTTTAACTCTATGCACAAAAAATGTTTATACTATGTCAGAATTTCGACTTGGCAAAACACTATGGTTTGATTGTAACATGCCATTACAGTCAAGATTGAACTGTCACATGTCACATAATATAATGTCTTATAATAATACCTACTGATATTATCATGTTTAATGGTATTGTGTTAAATTTGGTGTGAAATACAGCTTATGTTCGACTAACAAAATGTTAGTGCATACACATGCAGCTAAAGGTTCAGCTTACAAGTATTATCAGACTTATATCATACACTAAAGCATGCTATGGCAGCTCATGCTTCGAAAAAATACACCAGTTTTGGTCATCATTGCATTGTCGAATTATAATAAGTGATGACAGATGCATTGGTCTGCTGCAGGTTAGCTGCAAGACATTCTAAGTTTTACTCTAAACAGGATTGACTTACTCCTGTGTTGAGGGCGGCCACTCTTCGCCGAACTTGAAAGCAGTACCCATATCACTGAGAATAATGTTCAAAGTTCAATCCTCGTATGTCCTATTTTTCTGATATTGTTCGTTTTCTTCAGAGAAGGATGTCGGTCACAGAAGAGGGGTTACAATATTCCGAGACCATGGAAGGAGGACGGCCGAAGCTTGGTGGATTAATGGACCCTCGGCAAGGTGTGATAGATCGAACGGCCAGGTGTCGGACCTGTGCTGGTAACATGTCTGAATGTCCAGGACACTTCGCTCACATTGTATTGGCTAAACCTGTCTACCACATTGGCTTTTTAACCAAGACATTAAAAGTGCTACGATGCGTATGTTTTTACTGTTCCAAGATTTTAATAGACACGGTAAGTTGGAGATTTCTGAAACTTAGCCATAAAAAGTTTTTACGTTTTAAGATTTAGTAATACAGTCATTCAGCTCTTAAATTGCAAAAAGTCCTTATTTAATGGTAAACATTTTTGCTTGAGCAAGCTCTATCGTCTACTAATAAGAACTTTGGGTAAATTATAAACTACTTTAGGCCTAAACCTTTTAAAATTACAAGTTATGTGTCAACAAAATGTTTGTGCTTATGTAAACTGAGATAGAAAATACTTTTCACATATTTTGGTTTTTAGAATTCAGGCTATCAGCTTTTAAACCTGGCTATCAACACTTAAGTATATTGTTTTCAATTCATGTAAGATAAAGTAAGCAAACATATTTTGCAATCTTTCGTTTTCAAGAATTCTATAAAAGTGAAGAAGATTTTGGCTCGGTCAATGGACTACCCGGGCAAGCGTCTGGCCGACATTTATGATCTGTGCAAGGAGATAAAGGTAAATCAAAGGCAACTCATAGAAGTGGCACTGTTTATATATTTATATATATGACTCAGCCATAACGGCAATTTTCACAGGTTTACTATTAACAATTGCACCCATCAGGGTCAATGTCATCCATAAGGTTATTGCCTTTGCCTGGCAAATGACATTTCCATGGTATTGCTTCACTGAATTATAAAACTGTATTATTGACATTTCTGTTTAGTATTCAGACCTTTGTGTTTGTGAATTTCTGCCAAACTGGCATGTTAAACGTGACATTTGATTTACAAATCTGACATTTACACTTACAGTAGTGCTTACTCCTTTGTGCTCTACCCAAGCAGAATTAACTGAGCTTGCATATATTTTGGTACTACCTATCAATATTGTTTTATTGTAAGATTAGACTTGTCTACAAGTAAAACCTTGCATGACTCTTTCACTTAAGAACATCCCTTTATATATTTTTTGTCTAACAGTTGGAGTAAATTTTGAAAACATGCTCGAAAATCTTTGTTTAAGAGCCTTGGTGGCTGTGGTCATTACCAGCCCACCATACGGAGAATGGGCCTGGAACTGACAGCCACGTGGAAGAAAGTCAATGAGGAAACACAGGAACGCAAAATCTCTCTCACTGCTGAGAGGGTACATGAAGTGCTGAAACGCATCTCTGACGAGGAGTGTTTGATTCTAGGTAGGGCAATGAGAGATGTGTATTTTGTTGTAGTATTAAGTATCTCTAAAAACATGGTTTACATAAAGTGTGAACAGAGTTCAGTAATATCCCAGAAGAAAAGTGTCGCTGTAATCTTTAGTGCCTTACTGAGAGGGATTCAAATTTCAGTCTGGTGTAAAATCTAAGTGTGGAGGTAGTCCAACTGGCATGCAGTGTGCCTATCATACTGATAGTTGTCTCAACTGTCTTCAAGAGCAATGACATAAATTACGACATTTTGCACCTCATATAGTGTTTTCATAAATATTGTCATACCATATAAACAACAATATACAGGAGAATCCTATAATTTGCCGTTATTTTTACAATATTAACATAAAACCATCTCGAGATAATGTGGACTAGTGTGTTTCATATTTACAAAACTCACCTTCCTGCCCCTACAGGCATGGACCCTGCCAATGCCCGTCCTGAGTGGATGATAATCACTGTGATGCTAGTTCCACCATTGTGTGTAAGGCCAGCTGTTGTCATATTCGGTTCTACCAGAAACCAGGTACAGATCAGAGTATTATAACTTGTGCATTGTATATCATTGTGAGCCTTGTCAAGAAAAATGTCAAGTCTACTGTATGTACCTTTCAAAGAAAGGGCTTTGGATCTGTCTAAACTAATAAGTGATGCCAGTCAATTGAAATGTTTGAAGAATTGATAATATAAGACTATTTGTAAAAGAATAAAGGTGGACACAACTATAATTATATTAAATGTGTTCATGCCTGTTAGCATCCTAAATAAAGTCATTAATCAGGTCGTGTCTTATATTATAAGGCCAAAATAACTACAACAACAGCCAATTGCCAATTTTCTAACACGTTACATAAAGAGCATCACGCTTTAGCGTGGATGTCAATAAAAAGTTGCTTTAAAAATTACCGCTGGAATTGGGGTGAAAGTCCTAACTTCACTAACTGTTATTATCAAGTGTCACTCATTTAATGTTTTAATGTTTAATTGTCCTATCCTTTTCTTACCCTCTACAGGATGATCTCACCCACAAACTTTCGGACATAATAAAGGCCAACAACAACCTGAAACGACATGAACAGAATGGGGCTGCGGCCCACATCATCGTCAAAGAAACCAAGATGCTTCAGTTGCATGTGGCCACCTACATGGATAATGGGTTTCCAGGTTTGCCTAAGGTAAGATTTTTGATTATTTAGAATACATTTCAATGTTTGTTTGAATGGAAGGTATCATTTATCCCATTATCAAGTAAACATTGGCATGCTCTCCTAAGAGAAGGCTGCATATAGTCACCATATGGTAAATTAGTCCTCTTCCAGATGTTATTTTTTCCAACCTATAGGGGCTTACTTATCAGAATGCAAAAAAAGGTTTCTCAAGGTGCAACTTATTTTGCTTGCATTTCTTTTCCATATAGGCTACACAAAAATCTGGACGTCCTCTGAAATCCATCAAACAACGACTGAATGGTAAGGAAGGTCGTGTTCGTGGTAATTTGATGGGTAAGCGTGTGGATTTTTCTGCCAGAACTGTCATCACACCGGACCCTAACCTGCGTATAGATCAGGTCGGGGTGCCTCGAACAATTGCGCAGAACATGACATTTCCAGAAATTGTGACACAATTGAATCTGGATCGTCTTCATGACTTGGTGAGTAAGGGTCCTAACCAGTACCCTGGTGCCAAGTATATCATTCGAGACAATGGTGAGAGGATAGATCTCAGATTTCATCCCAAGGCCAGCGATCTACATCTGCAGATTGGCTACAAGGTATGAAGGAAGTAAAAACATGTAAAAACAGTCTCTCTTTGGTGTTATTTAAAAACAAAGTCAGACTGTAAATATATTGTCCTCTGCTTAATTATTATTTATTTGGTGTCTTGCTCCAGAAATAATACACTGTTTAACTGAACAATTTTGTGTTGTTTAAACACAAACTGTTATTGTGCGTAGGTGGAGCGACACATGCAGGATGGCGACTACGTCGTGTTCAACCGACAGCCGAGCCTCCACAAGATGAGTATGATGTGTCACCAAGTAAAAGTGCTGCCCTGGTCTACATTCAGGATGAACCCCAGGTACACAGCCCATATGTAGTTCATATACTTAAAAGGACATGGTCACAATTTAGGTTCCTAGCACATAGAGCAACATAGATCTGCCCTCATAAATATTAGAAAAGACAAGCTGAAATAATGCAAATTTGAATGTCAAAATTAAAATATCATTTTTGCTAATAAATCTTTTTAATAATTTGTAGTTGCAATTATAGTGATATATGAATAAAATAGTTTAAAATTGTGTTTTATGTTTGAATAAGGCAAAATGGCAGATACATCAGATACATCAGCAACATACAGTTATAAATGGTCAACTCATAGTGTTATAATGTGACTGAGAACATAAAGAAAAGTAATTTTCTGACCTCATTTTTTATTGTTTCAATTGTCAATATCTTAGTGTAACCACCCCATACAATGCTGACTTTGACGGAGATGAGATGAACATTCACATGCCACAGTCGCTGGAGACAATAGCCGAGATCTCCCAGTTAGCGTCTGTCCCTCGTATGATCATCACACCCCAGGCTTACCGACCTGTCATGGGTATTGTACAGGACACTCTTACAGCCGTCTTTAAGATGACCAAAAGAGATGTCTTCTTGGAAAGGGTATGATAGTATAAATAGTATGAATGTTTACCACTATCATGCTATATTCTTCGTTTGTGAGGGTATATACAGGAGTGAGCTTGTCGGTCGGTCTCTCGGTTTTCATGGTTTTCGGACGATAATTCTTGAAAGGCTTGACAGATTAAAAACATTTGGTACAAATGTTTAACATCACAAGATACATATACACAGCACATGTACACATCAGGTGTAACATCATAAGTTACAGGCCAAGTTCGACTTTGGGGCTGGTGAGGTCACTGTTACAAAATTAGAAAAATGGTTTCCGGTCGATAACTCATGAAAGGCTTTACAGATTAAAACATTTTTGGTACACGTATGTAACATCACAAAGTTGACATTAGTGCATGTTTTAAAAGCTTTTTGGTACACAATTGTAACATCAGAGGATACAGATAAAATTCCACTTTAGGCTCTGTTGCGTCAAGTTCAAGGTCACTGTCACTAAAAAAATCCACTCGATAACTTTAGTAGGAATGAGATATTGTAACTAACTTTGCTACCTATGTAGCTTCTGTGAGGACGACACTTCTGAAAGGATTGAAAGTGGGGCCAGTAGGGTCAAAGTCACTGTTACATGTGTCTATGTTTCTTGTGTTACCTTATGCCATTGATTCCAATCTTACCAGTTCCAGTATAAGCACCCACGTAGTGGTATTAATCGCCTTAAGTGATAGTTCTAGTTTGGCTCATTATAAGGCTTAATCATGTTCTCTCTATCACATGGTTCATAGTACCCGAGACTTACGCAAATAGAACAGATCCTGATTAGACATACCCCGAGCAGGAGCTGGATTCTCAGGATTTGAACTGTTTGCTTCAATTTGATCAATTCATGCTTAGCAGACTGGGAGTTTATATTTATAAATTGGATGTTGATAATGTACTTGTGATTGACTTTTTACTTCCAGAAGGTTAAGGACACATTGCTGATGATGTGTGACTGGCCCACACGTTGTTTTTTTCTTTTGACAAACTGGAAATATCCTGCAAAATTTATCATGTATGATTTGTCATGCGCAACGAGTCTCGGTACTTGGAAGGTCAAAGTCACATGAAAATAAACTGGGTTCGGCTCATAACTTTGCATTTTGGAGAACAAATCAGATATATTGATTATCTTGTTTTATGACTGTAGGAATATTTCTCCGACTACAATGTATATTATGTTTATTTACCACTTGGAAAGTTGTTTTCATTTTCGACCACATTTTAAGGTGTGTGTTTTTTCTGACGGCATTGGATTTTGTACCCCAAAACTATTTGTGAAATTGCAATATGACGAAAAAGATCAAGAATTGTTTACTTCTGAAATGTTGTTAATGTGGTACAATTCTAGCTGGATAAATTTAAATCCAGGACAGAAAATGAGGATATAATAGTTCTTTTTTGAACCCCAGTTTTAGTCTCTGCTTAACCATTTTATTTTACTATTAGGGTCAGATGATGGATCTTCTGATGTTCCTACCGGAGTGGGATGGACAAATGCCGCAGTCAGCGATCCTCAAACCTCGTCCATTGTGGACAGGTAAACAGCTGTTCTCCCTGATCATCCCCGACCATGTGAACCTGATCCGAACACACAGCACACATCCAGATGACGAGGAAAAAGGACCATACAAGTACATCTCACCAGGAGATACGAGAGTAAAGTCTGTTTTATGAAGTACCTAATGACATTGACAAATTGTCAAACTCTTCTTTTGTCAGTATTTGTCAGTATTTGTATTAGAATCCTATAATGTGCTTAAGTAATTGAAAATATTTTAGTTTATCTTTTATTATAATATGTTGAGTTTCTGTATGTTGCAGGTGTTGATTGAAGATGGAGAGCTGATCTCGGGCATCTTGTGTAAGAAGACTCTTGGAGCCTCTGGCGGGGCCTTGATGCATGTCGTCTTCCTAGAAATAGGACGGGAACCTGCAGGTTTATTTTATTTATTTATTTATTTATTTATTTATTTATTTATTTATTTATTTATTTATTTATTTATTTATTTATTTATTTATTTTTATTTTTGCAAAGCATTGCAGAGACATAAAAATGTCATTGTAGTGCTGTTCGGCCATTATTGTTAGAGGAACACTCCGGACAAATTTAAGTGCAGAACCAGCTCTAATGGTAAGCTGAAAAGCCTCTCCAATGAAAGGTGTCCATGCCGACATGGCAAAGATTAACCGTGGTGCTCTTAAAATAAACATGTAATGTGTTTTATGTTTTAGATGGTACACACACTGTTTGATACAAGATGGAGGACAACCAATTATCTCTTAAGTCCAATAAAGTTTATTATCAAATGACTGAAATCATGTTATAAATACCTGTTCATGTATTTTAGGACTGCTGTATGGCAACATTCAGAAGGTGGCCAACAACTGGCTGTTACTCGAAGGACACAGTGTTGGTATCGCGGACACCATTGCCGACGCTCAGACATGCAATGACATTCAGGACACTATCAAGAAGGCAAAAGTAATGACAGGATGAATAATCTTCAACCCTGTGATCACAATTAGTAGTAGAGTGAAAGATTTTACTTACTGAATGTTTACTGAGAAATGTTAAAATTAAATGAGAGGAGATTTTAATGATTTTAATTAATCTTAGAGGCTGTTGCAAGTTAAAAATTGGACACTTTCTCATACGTTAAAAACGCCAAGCCTTGTAACACATTAGGTTGGACGGACTTGTATTAGCGCTACCTTTATATTTGGGAGCTGTACCACTACCTTTAGGTATGTTGCGGTCCATGAATAAACCTGTTATCATGCCAGGAATTAATCCTGAATCTACTGCAACTTCAGGACCAGTGGTCAACCATGGGAAAAAAAGATGATTGGACTTGGTAACATTTAGATTGTTAATAGAATTCAATAAGATATTATGCACTTTAGCTGCTTCAAGATTATTGGCGGGAGTAAGTCCAAAACTAATTCTGATGCAAAACTTTTTCTTTTTCTTTTTCTTTTTTATAAGTTGGATGTGACAGAAGTGATAGAGAAGACTCACAGCAATGATTTGAAGCCTACACCAGGAAACACCCTGCGTCAGACTTTTGAGAACCAGGTGAACAGCATCTTGAACGATGCTCGAGACAGGAGTGGCAGCAAGGCCCAGAAATCTATGTCTCAATTCAATAACTTCAAGGCTATGGTGGTGGCTGGATCAAAAGGATCCAAGATTAACATCTCACAGGTACGGAAATGTGTCTTATATGCTTTACGTTGATTAGTAGGTTCTCTAGACTATTTTACAAAGTTCATAACTTGTTAGAACTAGTGCTCTGATTGTATTTAAATGTGGCAAGGTATAATAAAAAGAATTGCCCAGCAGGGACATATTGTGCCTGGTTTTGGCTTTTAATCATGGAACCTTTGATCTGGAGTTTATTGTCGTGTTCTCTAGACAAAGTTCCTTATTGACATGTGTTTCAGTTTATGGTGGCTAGCTCATTATGTTGTTGGCACAGCATAATGCTTTTCACAAATTAATCTTACTTTGTTTTCCAAAGCCTGAGATTATAAATATTTCTTTCTAATTAAACGTCAATATTCTCAAACGATTTCATTCAATGTTATTTATTAATTCATTATTACAGTTTGTATATACCACTTCTTGTCATGACTAGGTCATTGCCTGTGTGGGTCAACAGACCGTCGAAGGAAAGCGTATCCCGTTTGGATTCAGATATCGGACACTGCCTCACTTCTTCAAGGACGACCACGGACCTAAATCAAGAGGGTTTGTGGAGAATTCATACCTTGCCGGTCTGATGCCGTCGGAGTTTTTCTTCCACGCCATGGGAGGACGTGAAGGTCTTATTAATAAAGCCGTCAAGACAGCTGAAGCTGGTATGCACAAATTATTTACCTTATCTTAATGCGGAATACAAGGCCTCAATATGTTTGCATCAGTGTTACTTTATCCACTATAAAAGAATATACCTGTATTGCCTTTAGATCATTATGAAAATTGAAGCATCATAATTAATTCTAAAATTTATATTATAATTATTTTTTCACTAAGTTTTACACAAGTTGACAAGTTGAGAAAGAGCAGTCAAAAGTTTGTTATTTTAATATTTTTGCAGTTTTTTATTCAATAAAAAATATTAATGTACCAGATCAGAATCCATCAGGCATAAGATACTGGCTGGCAAAAATAAATAGTCTTAACACAATAGCGATATTAGAAACTTTGTTTCATTTAATTAATTAAACCAAAACAAGATATATTAGGAACCTTCTGGTGATATTCAATTAAGTCAATGATTAACTTCCTCTGAAGACATGGAAAATAAACAATAAACCCTCTGTTCTTGTATTTTCGTGTAAGACAACTGAATAACAACATCGTTAGTGTCTTTATAGGCCACAGTCATGTAATAAATAGTGTGAAGAAATCTAATATATGACACTGTTCTATTGCCCACCTGTCAAACAAGCTGATAAAGACAGTGACATCGCTACAATGTGTGTATAGATAAATATAATATTTTATTATAATTATTGTGTGTCTCTATTATAGGTTACATCCAGCGTCGTCTGATCAAGGCTATGGAGAGTATAATGGTCAAGTATGATGGCACCGTTCGTAACCAGGCGGAAGAATTGGTGCAGTTGTGCTACGGAGAAGACGGGCTCGATGCCACACAAGTAGAGCTCCAGTCCATGCCCACGCTCAAGCCTTCCAATAGAGCTTTTGAAAAGACTTTCAAATTTGACCTATCAAATGAGAGGTGCGCATCTTTACAATATTTTATTCTGATGCATTAATTAAAATCTCATAATATAATGTCTGCTTAGTGTCATGTGGGTGATATGTGGTAAGTAACAGAATTAAATTTCCATTTAGTTTGTTTCTAACCAATAAGATTGTGGTAGAAGAATTTTAAAAGTGCTTTAAAATTAAAGTCATTAAGCTGGCAGTTTTTATTTCAAAATATTTTCACATTGTAGCGGGACATAGCTAATAATTGTAAAATACATTATTTGTATTTATTTAGCTTACATTATTCGACTTATAATTTCCTAGGCATTCGAATGGGTAAGTTGTCATGGTCAGAAGAGACTTTCCATGTGTTTAGGGCCTCAAGGCCCTGACATGAGTAAGATCGTTAATGTAGGGTGTTATTCGCCTGACCTGTAGTGCGCCGCTTGCTCTGCCAAGTCACATGTCTGGAGGTATACCACCACCAATAGTGCGGTGGTTGACTGTTGCAAATATGAAGACATTTGAAGAGCTTTTAAAGTATTTGTGATCAGAGCAGTCTTTTAAACCCAGCAGCCGTTATCGTTTTTCATCACATCAAACTTATTTGATTCCAAAACAGGCAGCTGGAAGATGATGTGATCCGAGAGCTGCTCTCGAACGCACACTGTCTGGCTGAGACAGAACAAGAGTGGAAGCAGCTAAAGGAAGACCGTGATACATTGCGACAGATCTTTCCCTCTGGCGATAGCAAAATTGTGCTGCCCTGTAATCTGCAGAGAATGGTCTGGAATGCACAAAAGAAATTCAAGATAGATACAAACAAAAAGACTGACCTCCACCCACTGAAAGTAGTAAAAGGTGAGCGTATTAATGATAAGCATCATAAGAACTTATTTATTATCTTACAAGATATAACTTCTTAAGATGTTTTGTTATTTTTATTCCTTCGTAAAAAGCGAGTTCATGAAACACAAGTAGAAGCCAAGTATATCTTGAGTGATAACCGAGTTGATTGATGAGACAAGAATAGGCAAGGCTTGACATTTACTTTCCCTCTTTAATCCATGACCAATGATTCGACCGATCTATTTTATATGTCAGGAATGTTTGTTTTTAACAAATACAATAGCTTTTGCAGAAAGCATCTGGTTGAGGAACTTGTTGGTTTGCAAGTAACAAATTCTGTTGACTGGCATGAAATTTTACGACCGTCATCCCCTGATATGTTTTTCCCAACTAATATAATACATTTTCTTAAAGCCCCTCTAAAATTTAATTTTGACTAAAGAGATATTTTAAACGTGTTCTATAATGCCTCTATTGGCCAGTCTACTGCAGCGATTGGTCGTAGCTTTCCTGCATCTAATAGAGGATGTTAACCAGCGAGCTTACTCTTGTAGTTCTCGCCAACCTTATAAGTTATGCATGCAAATGAAGGTCAACTTTTAAAATTTTAAAAAGTTGGATATTAGAAGTGCCGATTATGTAACCTGAATAGATATTCGTTGTCTTAAACATTTTTGCAAAGTTATTAGAAATGTGATGTAAAGATGAAAGTAACGAGTGTTGCTTTTCTAAGCTTTGAGTTTGGCGTTGGTCCGGAAAAGTAAACAGTGCTGAATATGTGCTGAATATGCATCATCATATGAGCCAAGATCATTAGGTTTATTTTAGCTTATTGATGAGTAAATTAAACATTGCATAAGGAATCAAATAACATATGTAAATCCAACTTAAAACACATTCACATGTAAAAGCATTGGTAGTACGCATTTAAGGATTTGATAATTTAAGACCGGAAGTCTCGACTTCCAAAACAAATTGTTAGTGTAAGCGCAATTTACATAAAAAGAAGTGGGGGTATTGTAAAAATCTTCATATGGATATTGTATCTTGTATTATTTTTATAGCAAAATGTTGTTTTGATCTGTTTATAAAAGGAACAAACAACAAAAAGAGAAGAAATATAAATACATACATATTGCCTAAAAGATTTTGTTTATTTGTGCAGAGATTCGAAACCTGTGTAAACGCCTGACTGTTGTACCTGGTAATGATTGTCTGAGTATCCAGATCAATGAGAACGCTACACTCCTCATGCAAGTATTTATCCGAGCTACGTTCAGCTCCAAGCGAGTCATTGAAGAATTTCGACTCAACAATGAGGCCTTTGATTGGCTGATAGGAGAAATAGAGACCAGGTTCAAAGATGCCCTGGTAAGTTTTTACTTTATACCAACAGTAGAGTTCTTGACTCATATGCCTTTAGCTGAGTGGATTCGGGGGCAAAGAACTTAATAAATTAACTGATGTGCATTGTGCCAGTATTTCTGTCTATACGTTTTATATCTGAAGACTAACATCTACTAACATAGCTGGATGTTGCTTTAATAAGAGAATAAAATGATTTTTATTGAAAACTGCCTTGCAAGTAAAAGTATCGGACATATAACACAATAATTAAAAAGCCAATGATTTTATTGTATTTTTTCATCTTTATTTAGATATCTTGAGTTGCATAACATGTCAATATTGCATTCACAGGATGGAAAATTCATGTTATGTATGATGAACGTATTAGTATAAATCACAATAGTACCTAATTCACAAAAATATATATATTTAATTAAAACACCAAGTGTACGAAAGACATGAAACCTCCAAAAACGTAAGAAACCTTATTATCTGATTACGTCGAGGATCTTTACATTTAATGGTCTTGCAACTATCGCAGTGGTGTTGGTGAGAGTTACAAGATCTGAGTAGGAGGAGGATGGTTATATTGCAAAACATCGTCTTGTCATAATCTTAGAGATCTAGAGTATTTGATAATTAGTAGACATAAACCTTGGCTGGTCCTGTATCGAAGTTGGGAAAATAATTTTGATTCATGAACATAGCCACCAGGGGCGTGGATATTTTCTTTATATAGCTATATAGTTAAAAAATGAAGTGACTTTCCAAATGTTGCACGTTTAATTTTACAATAATTTTGGTATGTTTGAACATTGCTGATATTCTTTTCGAAATGTATATGGTACTCATGTGAGCGATATATGGCCATTATGGCCCTCTTGTGGCAAAATGCTATCATTTAATATGTGGTGTTGATCCAGACAAAAATCATGTAATGCAATCCCTCCTGAAAATACAATATTATCAACCAAACAACTACCTCTATTGCCAGGTCCATCCAGGAGAAATGGTGGGAGCCCTGGCAGCCCAGTCGCTGGGAGAACCAGTTACACAGATGACACTTAACACCTTCTATTACGCCGGTGTGTCGTCCAAGAACTTTACCCTCGGACTGCCTCGTCTGAAGGAGATCTTAAACGTCTCCAAAAAACCTAAAACACCATCCCTCACGGTCTTTCTCGTGGGACAGGCTTCCAGAGATGCTGAGAAAGCACAGGTGTTTCAACATTTAAATGTCATGTTAATTGCCCACCATCCTCTGCTTTCATCGTGGTCTGACTATCCATATGCTTGATTTGCTTTTTCTTTCCCAAGTGCTGACTGCATATGTTAATAAATGAAGGGAGCAAAGTATTAGTGATTAAATAAATCTAGAACATGATTTTGGATAAAACAATTGCTCTAACTTGAATGTCCAATAGTTGTTAGTCAATTTATTGTAGTAAAAGTCTTCCCAAGATAGAGTAAGTCATATTTTCATTGATTTATAATAGAAAGACTCGAAATCAAGCGATACAGAGTAAGCACAGAAATATTACTATCGCCTAAATTGTTATTGCAAATTTTAATTAAAGACATCGTCCAACATATGCCGAGAGAGCAAGGTATAATAAAAGCACCCAGGATGAACCGTTAGCAGGGTACGGTAATGAATAGTCTGGTGTTGTTGTTTGTTTGTTTTTAAATGTATAAAGTCTGATTGAAAATATACAATGCTTGGGAAATAAGTCGTGAAGAAATGTAATAATAATGGCTACAATTTTTGTGATAAGATTTTGACATTGATCTGAAATAAAATGGATATTTTTAATTTGATGTGTTAATAGTGTGATTCTCATAATGTTGTGTTGGATGATGAGTAGCTTTCCTTAATACAGATAATAATTTTTAATGACAACCCAGTCAAGTTATTTAGCTATTATTCTACTAATCTTTTATTTCTGTCATGTCTACTTCTCTGTCTTTACTGTCTTTAAATACATCACAGGGCACGATTATTGTCGCCGCACATGCGCACGGGCCTTTATGTAATTTGTTCCTTGATATGTCTGGATGATGCCAATTTGTTCTACAATTAAAGTGCGATGCTTTGGTGCATTGAATTTCGGTTAATTTCCAACTTTGGTGAATATCAGAATTAATTAGATTGTTGTTTAAATGTTGCTACATCACTACCTGTCACTTGAAATAGTTAATGTCCCATATGTATATGTTATGAAATTCCTCCATTCTTGTACAGGATCTCGCAGCTACCTGTGATGCTTTGCATCCATGCTTTCTTCTGGTAATTTGAGGGACGTCCTGATATTTTGTTCGAAAAATAATTCAGGTAAATGTCTAGAAACAAATGCTTGGGATGAAACACCGACTTACAACAAGTCATATAGAAGAACTTCCCACGTTTTGTTCTAAATCCCAAACGAGTATACTTTTACATCTTTAGTCCGTGCAATTAATGTATGCGCGTATTCAAAAACTTCGAAACTCTCCACATTCCAGGATGTGTTGTGCCGTCTGGAAAACACAACGCTGCGTAAAGTGACCGCTAAATCGGCCATTTATTACGACCCTGACCCTCAGAACACCGTGATTGCAGAAGACCAAGACTGGGTTAATGTCTATTACGAGATCCCTGACTTTGACGTAACAAAGACCTCCGCCTGGCTGCTAAGAATTGAGCTTGACCGGAAGAGAATGACGGACAAAAAACTCACCATGGAGCAGATCTCGGAGAAAATCGCCGCAGGTAAAAATCACCAATAAATATTGGAAATTTACGAGTGAGTTATGATAGTGTTTTTGTTGTTTTGTTCTTTGTATATCCATGATGTGGTACTTATGTGTTACAATAATATAATAGGTTTATGCAGGCAAAGCCAAGTATGCGAACATTTGGTTTACAGTAATAACAGAAAACATTTCATGAATGTTTTCTAATGAGTATGGTTAAAAAGAAGAAAGCTTTTGTTTGCTGTTCTTTTTATCATACTTTATTCATATATTTATTTTCAAAACCTGGGAAAGATTGTTGGATGATGAATATTATAGTATGGAACTCAATGATATTGTAATGTATTTGAATCTTGCTCGAGCTGGTGTTGTTGATTGTTTAAACATTAGTTTTCATTTTAGATAGAAAAGGTATTGGACAATGACATTTTTTATGATGATACCTGATTTTGCCTTCAGACACTCATTTTTTCTGACAACAACAGTGTATCTCTTACTCCGCCTAAACGGTAATTTGTTTAATTGTTTACCTTAATGTTGATGCTTACAATATAAAACAAATTTGACTAAATTTATTGTTACGTGTATTACGACAAGTAAGCATGAAGGCAGGGCGCAAGTGATTCTATCCGGACATTTGCGTGTGGTCTTTCGTCACTTATAATAAGTTGGACGTGGCCAATACGCCCATGATTATATTCATGAGATGTCACAAAACAAACATATGATTGGATTTTACTTGTAACATTGAAATTATTTACTGGAATAAGTTTGCTTTTGAAGGGGGTGGGGGCACGATGGGCATCCACGATGAACGTACTTTTCACAGAATAAATGCTAATATAGCAGTCCATCATTAACTCATTCAGGCTGAATTCATCTATACTTACACCTTTTCAATATGTTAATAAAACTATTAAGCACTTAACAGTAAAGGTAATGTATCAATGTTTGTGAAAAATACTATTTCATGAATTACTCACACTAATCATGTGGGTTGTCCTCGTGTTGATTTTGGCTCTGAACTTAAAAATACTGACTCAGAAAGAAACCCCAATCACTCTGGATTGATTTTCGATCCGGACTGGTTATAACGTGTTTGAGTTTTGTTTAAATGTGGGGTATGGATGATTAAAATATTTGATTACATTTTGATAAAAATATGTTGAATGATGAGTTTCTTGTATGGTGATCTCAGAAATATCTTCAGATACTCAATTTATTTGACAACGTGTTTGTACTTTTCATTCCGTCTAAACGGTTATCTGTTTAATAGTTTACATTTATGTTAATGCTTAAAACATAAAACGGGTTTTACCAGCATTTTGTTTGAAATCATAATTGTGCAAGTTGATTAATTGATTTTAAGTCTTTATAGAATATGTTTTTAGAAATATGTATGATTTTCATTGCAGATTTTGGTGATGATCTTAAGTGCATCTTCAATGATGACAATGCTACAAAGTTAGTACTACGACTGCGAGTAATGAACTCTGAGAGTAGTTCAGAGGTAATATAATCAGAAATTCATTTTAAACCCACAAACGAATTATTTAATAGGTGTCTTGGAATCATGATGCTAGTCTGTGCATGTTTCGCTGTAAGTGGAATGTTTAGCGTGATGACCCATAAACGAACGAATTAAGAAGCTAATGTACTAAACTAACACTGTTTCTGTGTAAATTAAAACTTATTAATTCATTTTAGGAAGAGGATGTAGCTGATAAGATGGAGGATGATGCATTCCTACGCTGCATAGAGCATAACCTGCTGTCAGATATGTCCTTACAGGGCATTGAAGCAATTGCTAAGGTATACACAGGCTCTCTTTCCTTGCTTTTTATTTAATACCGACACAAATTGAATCTGCGAAAATCTAGTGAATATATAGTGCACTTTTATTATTTTTATCAATAATGATCTCAACATCTAGATTTTGTTGAATGATGTTCACTTTCTTACGAATGATGAATTTCTGTAAGACACTTTTTACTGAGATCACAATGCACATTTTTATGAGTATTCTTAGGTTTATAGAATTAATATGATTTCTGTTTACAATTGCGTCTCTTATTTGCACCATTGTTTGTAAGAGTGAAATATTTACGGTTAAGGATGAGAAAAACACGACAGAAAATGTGCACACTTGTGAGCCCTGTCTTGCAGGTATACATGCATCTTCCGCAAACAGACGACAAGAAGAGAATCTTTATCAACAAGGAGGGAGAGTTCGAGGCTGCTGCCGAATGGATTCTCGAGACTGACGGAACGGCCTTGATGCAGGTTCTCTCTCAGAGAGACGTCGACCCAGTACGAACAACTACCAACGACATTGTTGAAGTGTTTGCTGTAAGTAGTATTATCTCTATACTTTGTCTTGACTGTTGTTTTCTGGTGAATTAGGGTGTAAGTTTGGTGTGTTTGTGTCAGTATCATTAGTTTAAGTTTAGAGTAGGTGTTAGTAATATACCATCAACAAAAATACAAACAACAAACATTTTTAAAAAATCATGATTATTATTCTCCTTCCTCTAATGCGTTTATTCATGGATGATATGCATAACACACTAAGAGTTATAACTGAAGTGCTCTGTATAGAATGCTGTAGAACTTGATCTGAGAGATGATAAAATTACTTCAGGCCACGCTTACTTTTACTTCATAATGCACCTCTTTTTATAGATTTTTTTGCTGTGTCTTATATCAATTAATGAAAAGAGACTTACAAGTGAAATGAAAAAAAACAAAGCTTTTAACCAGGGATGTCTACAAATGCAATTTTATCTATCCTTATAATTGTAAAGACTATCCGGATAGTATCCTGGTAACCGTATGGTACGACTGCATACATACATGCATGCATTCATGCATGCATGCATGCATCCATCCATCCATACATCCATACATCCATCCATCCATCCATACATACATACATACATACAGACATCCATCCATCCATCCATCCATCCATCCATCCATCCATCCATACATACATACATACATACATACATACGTACATACGTACGTACGAATGTACGTATGTACGTATGTACGTATGTACGTATGTATGTATGTACGTACGTATGTACGTACGTATGTATGTACGTATGTATGTACGTATGTATGTACGTATGTATGTATGTGTGTGTGTGTGTGTGTGTGTGTGTGTGTGTGTGTGTGTGTGTGTGTGTGTGTGTGTGTGTGTGTGTGTGTGTGTGTGTGTGTGTGTGTGTATGTATGTATGTATGTATGTATGTATGTATACATCCATCCATCCATCCATCCATCCATACATACATACATACATACATACATACATACATACATACATTTTGCATGCATGCATGCATGCATACATCTCGATTGAATCTATCAAATCATTTTAAAGTTGTGTGCATTTTATACGGTTACTCGGGTAGCAAATTGTTATCCAGATACACGTGCGACATCTGGTTATTTGGTTAACCGGTTTACCATTGACACCCCTACTATTTACGTTTATCTTCTGTTCTACCATTATACATAGTAGGTAAAGCAGCTGGCTGATAATAAATAATATAAGAATTTAAGATCTTGCAACTTATGTAACGAATTCCCTGAATGAAAACACTTCCATCAGCCTTAGTATAATTATGAGCTTTGATAAAATTAATGTAAAGACAAAATCGATATCCCTATGATAAACATAATTGTGACTGTCATGTTAAACATTTATTCTCTCCACCCCAATCATAGTGTCTGGGAATCGAGGCAGCACGTAAATCTTTGGAAAAAGAAATAAATCATGTAATCTCGTTCGACGGATCTTATGTCAACTACCGCCACCTGGCATTGCTATGTGACGTGATGACAACCAAGGGTCATTTGATGGCCATCACCCGCCATGGAATAAAAAGACAGACGACCGGAGCTCTAGCTCGCTGCTCCTTCGAAGAGACGGTGAGTAGTTTATGTAGTTTGTAAATACTTAAATGGAGCAATACCTATATAAACAGTAAGAGAACAGTTTTTGTTTACATGTATAATGAATTGACATTAAAAGGCAAAGTTATGTTGATTTTTAAGCAAATGAAGAAGTAACTAACACCACTTAACACCCATTAATGCACTAATTTGCCATACACAATTAATTCCTGTCACATGTGGCAAAAAGATGACACACTTCGAGTCTTTACTTCACACTTTGGAAGGGATTGACTCCTTTCACAAAATACTGCAAGCATTATCTGCTTTCAATTTTCTAATTTTTGTTTGATTTTGCTAATTCATGTTATTTTTCGGAATTTGTTAGGTCGACGTTCTGATGGAAGCAGCTGCCCATGCTGAGACTGACACATTAAAGGGTGTCTCGGAAGCCATCATGTTGGGTCAGCTGCCAAGGATTGGTACAGGATCATTTGACCTGTTTCTTGATGCAGAGAGGTGTAAAGACGGCACGGGACCAGGCATGGAGACAGGTGAGTTACTTTGCCTATTAACAGAAAGTCGAGACTTCTGTCACAGCTTGTGACACATCTGCATTAACTATTCGTAACACTCTCTCTGTATTATCCTTAATTGAACCTCTCCAGCAGCATCTGGATTTCCATCTGATACGAAACAAAGACACTTTGTTCTTGATCCGCCACTTTTTTGGGGGAGGGATAAGTTTATTCTGTAAATATATGAATGACTGTACTGTTTATCCGGTTGTTGTCAAGCTTTTGCGTAAACGATTTATAATATTCAAGATAAAATCTTATATATTTATATTGGTGTAAACATATGTCGAAATGCAAGCCCCGACAGGATGATATACATTGATTGCTTTACATAAACTTTATGTTAAAACATGACTTAGAGTGTAGTGTTGAGATTTGCAAAAATAAAGTACCAGTTTTCTTCTAAAAATAATTAATATTTTCCTCGGCTTCCAGGCATGTTCCTGGAACCAGGAGCAAGCGTAACACAAGGCATGTCACCTCGCATGACACAATTCCAACATAGTGCCACACCTGGATACAGCGTCTGGTCACCAGGAAACGGTAGCGGTATGATACCTGGAGCTGCAGGCTTTACGCCGACAGCGGCCAGCGAAAGTGGATACAGCCATGACCCATCAAGTCCTGGCTACTCTCCGACCGCTCCAAACAGTCCAATATCGCTTTCGTTTTCACCTACTTCATACAGCCCCACAAGCCCATCATACTCCCCAACTTCTCCATTTAACGCTCCTACAGCTCAAAGCTACAGCCCTACCAGTCCAAGCTATTCACCAACCTCCCCTTCCTACTCTCCCACTTCCCCCTCTTACAGCCCAACATCCCCATCCTACTCTCCCATATCTCCCAGTTATTCTACTACAAGGCCCAGATACTCACCAACCAGTCCATCCTATTTACCCACCTTACCATCATACAGACCCTCAAGTCCCTCCTACAGCCATACCTCCCCGAGTTACTCTCCTAGTAGCCCCAGCTACAGCCCCAGCAGTTCTAGTTACTCTCCATCAAGACCGACATACTATCCGCAATATCAATCCTATTCCCCATCCAGCCCCAGGTACTGTCCTACTTCCCCCAATTACACGCCTACGTACCCATCCTACTCGCCAAGCTCCCTGCCGAACTCACTTGAATCTGCCACATACAGGACTACCTCATATAGCCCACCCAGTCCACAAGATCACAGTGCTGCAGATGATGATAGTGACATTAATTAAAGAACTGGGTCAACTTTAAAGAAGATTGGACAGCCGACGGCAGATTCCTCCTCCATTGCAACTTCTGGACATTGCATTGGTGCAAGGAAACAAAGTTTTGTATCTGTTGCTCTAGACAGGTAGCTATCAGTCAATTAATAGGAAAACAAACAGCATTAACACGTTTGCAACTTATTACTAAAGTATTGATGAAGCCCACGCAAAGGCATGGAAATTAATGTAAACTGTTTGACAAGTGACACAACACAAACTTTGACCCCTATGTACAAAGCAAACTTCAAATGTTCTTGACAACTTCATTTTCTCACTTCTAGCACAGGAAAACAAAAATTCCAGGCTGTTTATCTTGTATAAATACTAGAGATTTAAAAAAATACTTAATTGTAAAAGGTTACTGTCTGTATATAGAATTGCTTGTTTGTTAGTCTACAGATTTTTAGTATGATTTGCATATTGTCTTATTTTGTATATTCGTTATCATTGAATTCACATTATTGTTGATCAATACATCTTTAATATACAGTTATATGTAATCGTGTTTCTAAAACAATAAGTGTTCTTTTTTTTTCTTTTGTGTGTTACTAAGACAATGACTTTTGTATGACTTCTCATTTTTTAGTTTATCAATAATCATCTGCAGGTAAATCATGTTAATATGTCCATCAATCGATTAAGATCTATCAATGGCTATCCATAGTCTTGTACGCGGAGATGACATGGGCAAAAAGAGGCAAAGTGAAAGCAGTGGGAGAAACAGCTGATCTTTCTGTTGTTAGGATGGGTTTGAAGGGTTGTGGTCTGTTACTGTACTCAGTATTTTCACATTTGTGCCAATATGTATTCATATTGATAGATCTTGACGTATTCATGAATACCTATGAAAGCTGACAGCAAATGTACGTGACAGAATAATCTACGTCCTCAGCTTTTCCACATTGTGTTTTGGTAAGGCCAAAGACCTATTAACACAAAGATATAGATCTTTGTTGAGAAGAAGTATTTATCGCTAAGAAAGAACCTCTGTGTCACCTTAAATATTCATTATTACAACAACACATGTAGATATACCTGCATTCTTTTCAAAAGTTGTCGGAAGATCCGAATAAATAACTAACAGCAGTATAATTACAAGTATACAAGTATGATGCATTGTGAATAACCTATTTAAAAAAAATACTAAACGGGAAAGTTGTGCTCTTGAAACAAACCATGTTGATGTGCTAAGACCTGTATTCACCAACCGATATGGCTTTAGATCAATGTCTGAACCTGCAAATCAACAAATTCAAAACATCTGAGTAGTTGTTAGATATATAAGATATACAGATGAAAATAATTATGAAGTCTGAAACAAGTTAACATAACTCTTAATGTACTTGCACAATTATTAAATTATTTAAAAAATAGATAAATTAACTATTGAACTACTATTTAATTGGTCGTTGATATGATTGTCTGCTCAGAGTTGCACAGTTTAAGTGTGATGGTAAATTTCACACAGTAATCTTATTCAAACTATTTATGAGAAAAGGCTATCCTGAAATCCATTCTTTAAGAATGGCTGGTGAATTCGTGCCTTAATCAGGTACGTTGCAGACGGTGTTATCAAAACTAATTCAATTGAAATAATGCTGAATGAAATATAGATATAAATAATGCGTTGCACCATATCAGCTTTAAGCTTTTTTGTTTTGTTTGTTTGCTTGTTTCATGCACTGGATTTATCACCTGTTAAATATAATTTTGATTGCACTGATTTTATTATATGATAGCTCGCGAATCTAAGGACCTGTTTCTAAGATTCTAAGGTTGTGGCTATGATTGTTAGATTTTTACCGTGTGTTATTGTGAAACATTTATTTGTTTAGATATGAGGGATGTTTTTCACTATAAGAGGATAAAGTTAAATAACTTTCGCTATATTGACATTTTTGAATGTAGTCCCTACTATTTCAAATGGTCTTATCATACCCTTATAAATTGTTAACATTTTATAGAGGAGAAAATGCTTTTTTATTAGTTATAACCATGTTCCTGCATACTAAAGTTGTCTTTTTTCCATTTAAAAATGCTATAATTTCGATGATACAATTTATTTAAATAGTCATATGCCATTTTGCCCCTTATCAATGTGTTCTGAATACCCTAACCCATGTACAATAACAAAAGGCTGTCCCGCCCTTCAACTTTTTAAAGCCGCGAATGCCTGCTACTTGAAAAAAATCGATGCAATTTATTTGTAAAGTGCTATTGTTTTAGTTTTGTGTATTATTAATATAATAAACAAATTATATCAGAAATTACATATTTTGCGGCCGATAATTATTTTCGTGTAGAATTCTATATGTCGGTTCATATTACTAAACCTTATCAAGATTTCGACGTAAAATAGTGAATAGTACATAGCTATTTATACTGCATATGCACATAAGTATTTTTAGGAATAAGGATTTCAAGGGACAAAGTGTGAAACATTTATTTATTTAGATATGAGGGATGTTTTTCACTATAAGAGGATGAAGTTAAATAACTTTCGCTATTTTGACATTTTTGAATGTAGTCCCTACTATATCAAATGGTCTTATCATATCCTTATAAATTGTTAACATTTTATAGAGGAGAAAATGCTTTTATATTAGTTATACACCATGTTCCTGCATACTGAAATTGTTTTGTTTGTTAGATATAAATTATGCGTTGCACACTTTCAGCTTTAAGCTTTTTTGTTTTGTTTGTTTGCTTGTTTCTTACACTGGATTTATCACTTGTTAAATATAATTTTGATTGCACTGATTTGTATTATATGATAGCTCGCGAATCTAGGGATCCGTTTCTAAGATTCTTAGGTTGTGGCTACGATTGTTGGATTTCTTTACCGTGTGTTATTGTGAAACATTTATTTGTTTAGATATGAGGGATGTTTTTCACTATAAGAGGATAAAGTTAAATAACTTTCGCTATGTTGACATTTTTGAATGTAGTCCCTACTATATCAAATGGTCTTATCATACCCTTATAAATTGTTAACATTTTATAGAGGAGAAAATAGCTGTTATATTAGTTATACACCATGTTACTTCATACTAAAATTGTCTTTTTTTCCATTTAAAAATGCTATAATTTCGATGATACAATTTATTTAAATAGTCATATGCCATTTTGCCCCTAACCAATGTGTTCTGAATACCCTAACCCATGTACAATAACAAAAGGCTGTCCTGCCCTTCAACTTTTTAAAGCCGCGAATGCCTGCTACTTGAAAAAAATCGATCCAATTTATTTGTAAAGTGCTATTGTTTTAGTTTTGTGTATTATTAATATAAAAAACAAATTTTATAAGAATTACATATTTTGCGGCCGATAAGTATTTTCATGTAGAATCCTATATGTCGGCTAATATTACTGAACCTTATCAAGATTTCGACGTAAAATAGTATATAGTACATAGCTATTTATACTGCATATGCATATAGTTATTTCAGGAATAAGAATTTCAAGGGACAAAGTAACCTTCATTATTCTTTAAGTAAATGTATTGCTTTTCTTCACTTGTAATTGTTTTCATTATCTAAATGGATTAGGCGGTGCAAGACTTTTTTTAATTTCAGACTAACTTTTTAACTGTCTTTTTAACTAGCGATAACTGCAAATAAGTTAATTTATACTACTAAATTTCACAAACCTTTATTCAGAATATTATTAGATAATTATTTTCATGTTGAATAAAAATGCAAACTGTTTTTATATATTTTGTTTAAGTGGTATATATTGTACATCTGGTTCTTCAAACGTTTACTGGTTGATAGTATAAATAACAGAGAGAGAGAGAAAGAGAGAAAGAGAGAGAGAAAGAGAGAGAGAGATTATTTTCAGAAACAGAAGCGGTGACAATCTTTTACTTTGTATATATACTTTTTTATATGTACTTTTACTTTATATATATGCCAAGCTTGCTTTCTAATAATAAACCTGTATCTCATTTGTGTGTAGTGTTATTTGTCTAGACATTCCGGTTTGTCGGTGTTTTAAGATACACTTAAGATGCCGATTACTGTTTAGTTTCTGTCTCGCTTTCTAGACATAAGTTTATTTTGTAAATGTGTCAATGGCTGAACTGTCATTTTCGTCTTATTTGTGTTAGTTGTTGATTTGGCCACTGTTTTAGTAAATGTTTCATCAACCTTTTTATTATCATTCATACTAGTTATAAGGTAATAATATACATAATAATATATAAGTAATGTAAATGATTTAATTCAACATAGAGTTGGATTTAGTGAAAGTGTCTACTACTAGAATATGCAACCTATATATACAGCCTTTTTTGTTGCTGTTGTTGTTTAGCATACACGATTTTACATATTTACGCGTGGGCGTCCGTATGTTAGTGGTTAAGACGGTGAATAGCGGACTCATGATTTCCACTGAAACAGAACAAAAAGTAGAATGCGTTTTATTCCCGAAAGAGATAAGGATGCAGATGATTCAGTGTAGTGGTTGCTTCAGCCAACTATTCTTATTACTATTTGCAAGGCGAGCATGTGCTCGAATAATGGATGGCATTGTAGTCAATATTGATTTACTTAAAGGCTATATATTATTCCTATATTATAAATATTACAAATTCCTGTTGAATGATCGGCTAGTTTATCATTTCAAAACAGTATTTTAATAACTTTGCAGATGAATATTTGTTATCTTTCTATGAATAGCTACTTTTATGTTCAAAATAAATATATACGTCATGACCTTTATGAAAAAATAAAACATACCATTAGATAATAAATTATGTCTCTATGGCTTATCTCTATGAAGATTGTTTGAGTTTGATTGTTGATATATTTCTTTAGGTCTTAAATATGTGTACTCGTTATTGTTGTTAATGCTGTTGTTGTTTCTTGCTGTTGTTTATGTTCCATTTGTCATATTATACTATACTGGAGCTACTTGTGCCTGAAGTGTGTGATATTTAAGCGACTGGTCAGCAAACGACAACTCGCAGTCAAACACTTCAATTAATATGTCTGTTCTGTTGCGATGCTTAAACTGGTTATCATAACATACCCTTGCATGTTCCTTCAGCATGTATGCTCAATCTATATATTAAAAAGCCTAATATAACAAAGGGTAATAATATTATTAGAATGTCATAGATGGAATAATAACTGTAGTGTTGCTCGGTCAGTTGAAAAAGGGAATAATACGGGGAGTCAGTGTCTGCATTTATGACCTTCTGTTACACCAATCATGTCGATGCAGATGTTGAAAGACAAAGTAAAAATGTATGAGAATTTAAAACAGCATATTTCAAATTGTCATTGTACCTCTTAAAAAAAAGAAAAATGGAAAATCCTAAGGCTTATAAACATGGTAACTTCTTATTAGTATAATTTAAAGTGTTTTTCTTAAAATTTCTGAGAAGGTTAATGCTCATATCTACTGTTTCCTAGGTGCTAACGGCCAGACCGTGTAAGTCTGTAGAGGAAATGCCGTTTCCATAAGTAACTGTTTTAGAATCACCCCGTTTGCAAAGCTACGCACTATCGTTAAGGTCTTATATTTCATTTTTATAATATCCATATATACAACTATTGTTGTCATAAATTATTTTACTAAAGAATTTACCCAATAATAAACTAATGGAAGCACAGTATTTCTGCGGGAAAGGTATCGAGAACAATGAATTATTGTTGAATGTTTTTGGTATCTGCATACGTGATATAGTAAGTTAACAGCAGCCAAAATATTCCCAAAAGTTGTATCACAAACTGCCGCACTGACTGTGAATTGCAGCGAAAACATAGACTCTATATGGCCATTTCTTTCTTTATGTGTCTGGTCAGTCGCAGATTATTTGCTGGTAGTAAATTATTAAGTGAGCTTGCTATTTTAGCACAAGACATTTGTATTACATGATTTTAAAAATAACTTGTAAAGTCGATTTTTTTAAATCGACATTACGACGTGTCAGCACATATTTTGAGTAATTGAAAAACGTCTGGTTCAAATATATTTGCATTCATCACAAAAATGCGACGTTATGTTTTTGTTGAAATAACAGCAGGTAAGCAAATAATTTTAATTGTCGTTCATTTAAACGAAGTAAATTAATACTAAAACTATTGTCGTAGATTGGTGTTTGTAAATATAAACATACATACAAACTACCTTTTAAAAGTAACTTCACTCTGAAGGTATATCGTGCATTGTAGGAAACAGTTGTAAACATTTGAAATAATACTGCAACCTTTCCACAACCTTTCACATTGTCCTTGCAACTCAAATCGATGCGATATATTACAAGCTATGGGAAAGATACCAAAGTTTACCACAAGCATAGTATTTTCTTATTGCCTGACTTGCTATAGTGTCTATTTTTTGGCGCCGACGCTTTGTTAGATGTTTTATACGAATATGATCTGATTTTGTGACAAACATAACCGTCCAGATATCATCGATACATGTATATCTTCCTTACGGCCTTAACTTAAGCACAATCATGAAGTATGTCATTTAATCAATAGCAAGATATATATTTCAATTTGTAATACAACAAATCACTCCTTGATCACTGTATTTCCGGTTCATTTGTTCCAAAACAAAGCACGCTTTAGATTACGTTTATCTTTAATCAGTATTTTGCGATACATGTCTAGACAAATGATTTCTTTATTTTAGGCGGTGTGGCTTTTATGTATGTTTTCTTGGAAATAATAATACATTATTGATTAGAGGGTAATATGTGATCAGGCAGCTACGTTTACACAAACATCGTTATAAGGATAACTATTATTTGTCATATTTCTGTGTATTTTGACAAGATTTGTAAATTATGAGATGCTTTTAGGTTCCGGTTTTCCATTTTTTATGTTTCCAGTAAGAAATTTTAATAAGATTGTTTTCAATATCTAGTTTCATGTGCATGTAACAAGATTTCAGGATTTAGCTCAAAGCTGATATACCTAATAGCAAGATTTCAGGAATTCAACTCAAAACTCATATACCTAACAGCAAGATTTCAGGATTTTAGCTCAAAGCTCATATACCTAACAGCAAGATTTCAGGATTTTAGCTCAAAGCTGATATACATAATACCAAGATTTCAGCATTTTAGCTCAAACCTCATATACCTTATGCATGTTTCAGATAAAAATGCAGAGATATGGATTTGTATATCTGTTTACTATTCGAAATCGAAAGATATCAACAGATTGACAAATATTTCGATTTATGTTGTTTGTTTTTGGTTTTAATTTTCCTGGTCAAACACATTAGCTGTCAAAAAGTCAGTCTACTGGGTATGTGTGCTTCACATTTCGACATCGCTATATATCACTCTAACACGTACAATATCTTGATATTTTGTACGACATCTCCCTCCAGTGCCAAATATAATTGCATCATACACAAAATGTTCAAGTATAAACACGTGATACCTTCTAAATATCCTCTCGATTCTGTTTTGTTTTTGTTTTTTTGCACTTCAACGTCAACCCAGCGACTAATATCAGATTTCCGATGCTTCAGTAAATTTTATATGTGATGCATATGTACATGCATGTAAGACTATGCAATTAGCCCAATGTATATGTACATGCATTTAAGTCAATGTTTACACGCATGTAGGTCTATGCAATTAGCCCAATGTATATGTACATGCATGTACGTCTATGCAATTAGTCCAGTGTATGCATGCAGGTAAATCTATGCAATTAACCCAATGTATACACGAATGTTAGTCTATGCAATTAGTCCAATGTTTACACGCGGGTAAGTCTATGCAATTGGCCCAATGTTTATGCACATGCATGAAAGTCAATGCAATTAGCCAAATGTATATGTACATGCATGTAAGTATATGCAATTAGCCAAATGTATATGTACATGCATGTAAGTCTATGCAATTAGTCCAATGTATATGTACATGCATGTAAGTCTGTGCAATTAGTCCAATGTTTACACGCAGGTAAGTCAATGCAATTAGCCAAATGTATATGTACATGCATGAAAGTCAATGCAATTAGCCAAATGTATATGTACATGCATGTAAGTATATGCAATTCGCGCTATTTATATGTATATGCATGTAAGTCTATGCAATTAGGGCAAAATGTATATGTACATGCATGTAAGTCTATGCAATTAGTCCAATTTATATGTACATATAGGGGTACAATTGGAGTAAATTGGAGGGAGAGTAATTTAGTATTTTTCAACTAAATGTTGTGACTTTTATCATCCGTACGTGTAGAGATATGATAAAACAATGGTCAACAACTTATCTTGTCTGCTACAATATTGGGATGGAATTGTGCACTGTCATAGATACGTACATGGAAGTGATATCTGTAGTCTTGGTGAAAAAAGAGCAACAATTTATAATACGGTATCTTATGATTATTTTAACGACATTTACAAAACTTTAAGATTTGCAAGATGGACATATCGAAGAAAACATTGACGTATATATGTGTATTGCATTATATGAAGAAGTGTAGTCAACACGCGATTTTTTTCAGTTTAAAAATGATACTTTGATTGTTTTAAGGACAAAATTAAAGAAGGTCCATGTCATGAAAGGCTGACGTCGTTGACGTCATAACCAATTTGCTGACGTCTTGGACCTCTCGCGACGTCACGTCTCCATTACCGTCGGAAAGCACCCTCATTCCATCCATGTTGGTACTGAAAACTTGACTGTCTGGTGTTTCGCCACTGGCCAGACGTGGCAGGGTGACATCCGTCTTAAATGTTGACACTGACCTGTTAGTTATGGAACCAGCTGAAGGTTTTCTGCTAGTACTCATCATACTGCTAGGTGTGTTTAGTAGTACAATATCTGACACAGACTTCGACATTTTTATGTCATCTGGCATCTGAAAAAGTGGTTCAACCTCTTTGGATGGTTGTTCAAACTCCTTCTGATCAAGTGCAAGCGGGTCTTCAAATTGATCATTGTTTTCACAGTCAACGACAAATGGCGTTTCATTTTGTTCTTCTCTTACAGTCTCTTCCTGCAAAGTACTTGAAGCAGCCCTACTTTTGAGGTTTAGTTCTTGTTCTTTCTGTGGAGTGATAAGCAATGGCTTGAAGTTAGTTGGAACATTTACCTTACTGAACTGTTCTTCAGTCGGACTTTCTACCGGAAAGGAAGGTGTGGAAATACTCTGGCGCAAAATGGGCGATTTTACCGTTGTTTCTAATTCCGCTTCATTTTGATTCGATGATCTGTCTTTCTGTGTAAATTGTGACATCGGTGGAGTATCCACGAAGGACCTTTCTTCCGAAATAGGGCTCCGTACTGGAGACATCATACTATGTGCTCTGGATACTCTGGGGTTCGTTTTGATCATGCTTGGTGATCTTTTTTTGGGTGTGTAGTAATTGTGGATCATTGTTTTATTTGGCAGAGCCGGGGACGACCCTATGGTCTCTTTAAAAGACGGCATATGAAGCACAAAATTTTGGGATTTCGCTCCAGGAAAAACGTGAAATGTTGACTGTGGTCGCAGGTCTGTAATAATAGAAGTCTCGCGAGGACCCATTAATGAACTAGGAGTCTGGTTTGCCTGGCCGGACATATTGTGTGGCAATGACTCAATTACAATATCCGCTGAAACAGACCAAACAAGAAATTGCATTTCATTCCCAGTGGTGCTGATGAAATAACAAATAATCTTATCTGAGTCGGTAGTATTTGCTGCAGCCAATAAGGCATAGAAAATTTCTAATTGATATCTGCAGGCGGGCATGTGTTCATACGATTGGTTGCAATGTAACCCATATTGATTTGATTTAAATGCTTGGTTGTGTTCTTACATCATCAATATTTCATTTTCCGAAAGCGGACTGCTGTTTAAATATTATAAATAATACAACCATGTCTTGGTGGGATTGCAAAGCTAGGTATATTTGAAAATTGTGATTGTTCAGTGGAATGTTGTTTCTGTGGCATTATTATAGTATATTTATTGCTAGAACAGTTATAAAATAAGGAAGCCTCAAGGAAGAAAGAAGAACAAAAACCATTCAGATAGTCAATATTGATTTAGCGAAATAAAGAATCTGTCTGTCTGTCTGTAAATTATGTAATGGAAATAAATGGTAATAAAATCAGCATTCAAAACGCAGTTTTAAGACTTTCTCGCATTTACGCTTTCATAATACATGTATCGCATCACCTCCTCAAAAATATGTAATGGACGTACATGTACCAACGTGCGATTTAGCTGATTGTCTGATTCGAATTAAAACGTGTGAACTATTGCAAAATAGTAAGTTTTACTCACGTTCCGGTGTGGGCGGGGGTGTAGGTTCCTTGGGAGTGACGGGTCGATCCTTCCGCAAACAACAGCAGTAGATCACCAAAACAGTTATCAACACCAAAGTCAGCAATGCCGCCACGCCGCCTTTAATAGAAACATAGAAAACACAAGATTTAAACATTTGCAAAAATAGAACAATGTCAGGTAATAAGATGAGATTAAAAAGATAAGATTCTTTTTTGGGTAGGCAAGACTGCAACAAATAGCTCTTAATAAACTTTAACAACCGACTATTCAAGTATCACTTACTAAGTATTTCTACAAAGAAGAATCGTATAGTAAGTTAAAATATAAAGTCTATGTTAAGCCATGAATGTGTTAAATGTTTCAAACACTGAAAATCGATTCCATACAGTTGTCTTTAAGTTTATTAATGTTACGACTGGAGGACTAGTCATAATTATGCTTAAATATCTTTGCAGTAAAGAGAAACATGCACGTAAACGTTAACGATATAAACCCGAGTAAATAAAACGCTATGACGTCATGTGACATTTAATTAGCAAAGTGTAGTACATGTATATGTGTATATACATGAACACCAGTCTATATTTAAAGAGGTTGGCGGTATTAAATATAAAAAAATATTGCTAATAGATTAATAATACTTTGTTTCCGATCTATTCATGTATGTTTTAGTTACGACCCTGTCAAAGTTAACGAATAGGGTAATTTGGACATCTCTGCAGATGTTTAACATACATGGATGGTCATGGAAGGTTCTAGCGAGGGGTCGGGGTGTATTTTTTTTTTTTACATTTCATGGTGTGTCATCTTTATGGCACTAGTATAACCATTGTCATATATATGTCTAGTGTTTCAGATAAGATGAGCCTAAAATGTCTTGGGGGAAAACTTGAAATTTACCTATTTGAATGACACACATTCTTTCTAGGAAGGTCTGTCATGCATCTGAAATGCTTGAAACCGCACTATTAGTCTTCTAGACGTCTTCCTGTGGGAGCATGGTCCAAGACTCCCTAACATACAATTTGACCTCTCCCCTCGTCCAATCAAACAATGTGATTATAGATTATAGATTATCGCCGACAATGCAAACAGTTTCGACTCATGAAAAAAAAGTTTATAGCAGATTCTGAAATGCATGAAATGGTCTTTTTGGCAGCTTCATTTCAAAGGTATACCCAAGACCCCGCAACTACGGCTAGCCCTAGCTGACCAAGGGAGATATTTTTCTGCTAATGCATTTTATCTAGCAGCAGAAAATTAAATATCTTTAATTTTAACATTTATATTGATACGGCATGCTATTTCATTTGGTTGTTCATTTAACACGCCCGGTAAACATTCGCTTCACAACCAAAAAGAGAACATAACAAAATGAGCGCAAGCCACTTCCGGGAATGAGCGAAAGCGTGGATTTGTTTACAAAAAGTGAGTTTGACCAACATTTTTTCTTTTTATAAGACAGAAAGACGGATTTTTTAAACTTCGGAGGATGAAGTGCCGTGTAAGAGTGGCGGAGCTTCACGGAAACATAGTTTCGTATTAAAAACACGTAAATTGTTCAGGCTAGAACTTTTTCAACAGTGAACAATGCTGCATGTTGTTAGGCTTTTTTTACAAAATTGTCATTGTGACTCAATTTTGATTGCTTTTAGAAAGTATTTCTATGTTGCGAATAAGTCGAATACCGGTCACTAGTGACTGCTGTACAACTTTGGGGTGGTGTAACGTCTCTTTAAAAGATGTATGCTCATTTTTCACAAGGTATGGGAGCGACAGAGCTAGTTGCGGAGCGAAACCATTGGAGGCAGGGAGAAAACATAACTTCATACTCGATTTCGTTTCTCGTTTTTATATGTTTATAAGACATTCGTTAACGGTTCCTTTTTCACCGCTATAAACAAGCTGTCGTTTGGTATTGATCAAATAAGTACAGTTTATTTGTGTTGACAATGAGTTTTACTTAACACTGGGCAAGGCGGCGTGGGCAGTTAAATGCATTCCCGCTGATGTGTATAAATACTCACATAGGCTTACTCAAACTCAGTATGCAATATTTTTACAATTGTCGTGTTCAGGTTTTCAAATTTCATTGTTTACATATTTTAATGAATTTATTTTAAACGATGTCGTTGCAACAAGAAACCTTTTTCAATATTATGTTTTATTATTTTTTTATTTATTTTTTTTTTGTCGAAATCCAGTATGTTCAGAGCAAGCATCATTAAGGGCCGTCTACAGTCCTCAATTAACTGTCATCGGTTTAAAATGAAAATATAAAAATCTACATAACGGCAAATTGAAGATTCAAAAAAACTGCACAAATAATCATTATTTTTGTATCTCCATTTTACGTACGTTAAAAACGCTAGAACAGTTCAGAAAAAATAGCTAGACCTAAAATGTATCTAAAATTCTATTTTTATCCGAACACAAAAACTAAAGAACACAAAACATCATTTTAAACGCCAACGTGAGTATAATGATACCGACAATAATGTGTTGTGTCCTTTTAAAGGGACAGTCAATTATGAAGAGAGACGTCATCGTTTGTCACCCATTTATGCGACCAGGAAGCGACCAGGAAATTCAAGGCCAAACACACTTTCACAAATATCTCATATTGTTTACATATGTAAGTCAAAACTCTATCTTCTCTTTTTGGTTGAGGAGCGAATGATTACCGGGCGTGTATAATAAGATTTTGGAAATTTGAAGGATCGCTTACCTACAATAGCCGCGATAATGGCTAAACTATCATCCTCTGATGATGATGCTGACACTGTCGTAGCAGGTATTGTTGTCAATGTTGGTGTCGTTGTCGTGGTTGTACTTGTGGTCGTTGTACTTGTTGTTGAAGGTGTAGTAGTTGTTGTCGTAGTAGTAGGCGTGGTTGTTGTGCTTGTAGTTGTTGTCGGAGTTGTTGTAGTTGTTGTCGGTGTGGTTGTTGTAGTAGATGTTGTTGTTGGGGTTGTTGTAGACGTGGTTGTTGAGGTGGTCGTTGTTGTCGGAGTCGTGGTTGTAGTGGTTGTTGTAGGCGTGGTTGTAGTGGTTGTTGATGTAGTTGTAGTCGTTGTCGTTGGTGTAGTTGAAGTTGTCGTTGGTGTGGTTGTAGTTGTTGTCGTTGGTGTAGTTGTTGTCGATGTTGTTGTTGAAGTGGTGGTTGTCGTACTTGTCGTTGTAGTTGGGTCTAAAATAAATAATAAAAAAATGATATTGATGTGTAGAATGGAGAAATCACGTGTTTTCATAAGTATTTGAGACTCCCGCTGTAAAGAACTATAATCATATGAAAAATAACGCCTATTTATTCGGGGTTTTAAAATAAATATTGTTGCTGTTTGCGGTTGAAAGGTGTATCCACTCTTTTTCAAGGACTTTAAATGTGTTATTCTATCTTAATTAACTTAAGTGTTAGACATTCCTGAATCGCTTTTAATAGGTTTTTCTTTCTTTTCAAATCTATCAAAAAGCACGATGTGGATTACTGCAAAAATGATAGGTAATGACGCCAGAGCGGATAACCCGGATGATACTATAACCTGATCTCAAAATTAAGTGTTCACGTGTGTTTGTTTTTTTTGTAAAAGTGTTCACGAATTTGTTTGTTTTGTTTGTTGCTGTTGTTTTGTTTTTGTTTTTTGTTCTTGTTATTGTTCTGTTTAGTTAAAAAAAGCTAATTGTGCAGCTAGGCTCAAATAGGAAATACCTTTTTGTAATGAAGAGTGGGGTGTCATGCGGCACTTTTTATATAGGTATAAGACATCAAAGAACAGCATTTTGCAAGATTGTTGAAGGTAACAAATAAGCTTATGTTTGTTTGGGTTTATTTTTAGTTGTTGTTGTTGTTGTTGATAGTGTTGTTGTTGTTTATGTTGTTGTTGTTGTTGTTGTTTTAAAACATCAGGTCCAAATTCTCGGCTACCTCATTTAAATTATACACACATTCCCAAAAGTTTGGATAAAAGAAACAATCAAAGATCAATGCGTTTGAAAGGTAGTTAAATTTGGTAAATAATTTTTTCACTTACCACAGGCCGCTGGAATATAAAACAGTAAAAATATTATGTGAGCATTTTAAAATATAAATAAGAAAATGACATTTTACTGTATCATTATATTAGAATTAGAAATTTTACAGCTTTGTTGCAAATTGACACGATTATATGTTGATAACGCGTGCATCAAAGCGGTGCAATCACGTGCGAACTGATTATAACCCGACAGACAGACAGACAGACAGACAGACAGACAACACTTTTATTTCAACCAAGGTACAAGACAAGTACAGCAAGGGGAACAGTACAATACACAACATGGTATACAAAATGCCAATTCCGGTTAATTTTAGATTTTGGAGAAGGAGGGACAGTGTGCATATTTAGTTAATGGTTAATGCAATAAGAGTTAAAGAACGTATTTTTATGAAGGTGTTTTTCTTGTTTGTTTGTTTATTGGGTTTATTGTCGCACCAACAGGATTTCAGTTGTCTGGAGACGGTGTTCACTTGAAGCAGATATAGTGCTGGCTTCACTGTGTATAGCATGCCGTGAACACCTGGCATGATACCACACCCACTCACATCATCCTGACCCCGGGCCAACCAGTCGTCGAACTACCCTTATATTTGCTTGCTATACCATTACCATTTTAAGGTTTTGGTATGTCGCGGCCCGGCATCATATTTTATATATTTCATATGCTTCGACTCATGTGTATATACTACCATATTTTTTATATGCTTCGACTCATGTGTCTATAATACCATATCTAATATGCTTCGACTCATGTGTCTATAATACCATATTTATATACTTCGACTCATGTGTATATAATACCATATTTCATATGCTTCGACTCATGTGTGTCTACAATACCATATTTCATATGCTTCGACTCATGTGTATATACTACCATATTTCATATGCTTCGACTCATGTGTCTAAAATACCATATTTCATATGCTTCGACTCATGTGTCTATAATATCATATTTCATATGCTTCGACTCATGTGTATATAATACCATATTTCATATGCTTCGACTCATGTGTGTCTATAATACCATATTTCATATGCTTCGACTCATGTGTCTATAATACCATATTTCATATGCTTCGACTCATATGTATATAATACCATATTTCATATGCTTCGACTCATGTGTGTATATAATACCATATTTCATATGCTTCGACTCATGTGTGTATATAATACCATATGTCATATGCTTCGACTCATGTGTGTCTATAATACCATATTTCATATGCTTCGACTCATGTGTGTCTATAATACCATATTTCATATGCTTTGGCTCATGTGTGTCTATAAAACCATATTTCATATGCTTCGACTCATGTGTATATAGTACCATATTTCATATGCTTCGACTCATGTGTGTCTATAATACCATATTTCATATGCTTCGCCTCATGTGTATATACTACCATATTTCATATGCTTCGACTCATGTGTGTCTATAATACCATATTTCATATGCTTCGCCTCATGTGTGTCTATAATATCATATTTCATATGCTTCGACTCATGTGTCTATAATATCATATTTCATATGCTTCGACTCATGTGTATATAATACCATATTTCATATGCTTCGACTCATGTGTGTCTATAATACCATATTTCATATGCTTCGACTCATGTGTCTATAATACCATATTTCATGTGCTTCGACTCATGTGTCTATAATATCATATTTCATATGCTTCGACTCATGTGTATATAATACCATATTTCATATGCTTCGACTCATGTGTGTCTATAATACCATATTTCATATGCTTCGACTCATGTGTCTATAATACTATATTTCATATGCTTCGACTCATATGTATATAATACCATATTTCATATGCTTCGACTCATGTGTGTCTATAATACCATATTTCATATGCTTCGACTCATGTGTATATAGTACCATATTTCATATGCTTCGACTCATGTGTATATACTACCATATTTCATATGCTTCCGACTCATGTGTATAAAGTACCATATTTCATATGCTTTGACTCATGTGTGTCTATAAAACCATATTTCATATGCTTCGACTCATGTGTATATAGTACCATATTTCATATGCTTCGACTCATGTGTGTCTATAATACCATATTTCATATGCTTCGACTCATGTGTATATACTACCATATTTCATATGCTTCGACTCATGTGTATATAATACCATATTTCATATGCTTTGACTCATGTGTATCTATAATACCATTTTTCGTACGCATCGACTCATGTGTATATACTGTCATATTTTATATGCTTCGACTCATGTGTCTATAATACCATATTTCATATGCTTCGACTCATGTTTATATACTACCATATTTCATATGCTTTGACTCATGTGTGTCTATAATACCATATTTCATATGCATCTACTCATGTGTGTCTATAATACCATATTTCATATGCTTCGACTCATGTGTGTCTTTAATACCAGATTTCATATGCATTGACTCATGTGTGTCTATAATACCAGATTTCATATGCTTCGACTCATGTGTGTATATAATACCATATTTCATATGCTTCGACTCATGTGTGTCTATAATACCATATTTCATATGCTTCGACTCATGTGTGTCTATAATACCATATTTCATATGCTTCGACTCATGTGTGTCTATAATATCATATTTCATATGCTTCGACTCATGTGTATATACTACCATATTTCATATGCTTTGACTCATGTGTGTCTATAATACCATATTTCATATGCATCTACTCATGTGTGTCTATAATACCAGATTTCATATGCTTTGACTCATGTGTGTCTATAAAACCATATTTCATATGCTTCGACTCATGTGTGTCTATAATACCATATTTCATATGTTTCGACTCATGTGTATATACTACCATATTTCATATGCTTCGACTCATGTGTATATACTACCATATTTCATATGCTTTGACTCATGTGTGTCTATAATACCATATTTTATATGCTTCGACTCATGTGTATATACTACCATATTTCATATGCTTTGACTCATGTGTATCTATAATACCATTTTTCGTACGCATCGACTCATGTGTATATACTGCCATATTTTATATGCTTCGACTCATGTGTCTATAATACCATATTTCATATGCTTCGACTCATGTGAATATAATACCAAATTTCATATGCTTCGACTCATGTGTGTCTTTAATACCAGATTTCATATGCATTGACTCATGTGTATATATAATGCCAGATTTCATATGCATTGATTCATGTGTGTCTAAAATACCATATTTCATATGCTTCGACTCATGTGTCTAAAATACCATATTTCATATGCTTCGACTCATGTGTGTCTATAAAACCATATTTCATATGCTTCGACTAATGTGTATATAGTACCATATTTCATATGCTTCGACTCATGTGTATATACTACCATATTTCATATGCTTCGACTCATGTGTATATACTACCATATTTCATATGCTTTGACTCATGTGTATCTATAATACCATTTTTCGTAAGCATCGACTCATGTGTATATACTACCATATTTTATATGCTTCGACTCATGTGTATATACTACCATATTTCATATGCTTCGACTCATGTGTATATACTACCATATTTCATATGCTTTGACTCATGTGTATCTATAATACCATTTTTCGTAAGCATCGACTCATGTGTATATACTACCATATTTTATATGCTTCGACTCATGTGTATATACTACCATATTTCATATGCTTCGACTCATGTGTATATACTACCATATTTCATATACTTCGACTCATGTGTATATAATACTATATTTCATATGCATCGACTCATGTGTGTCTATAATACCATATTTCATATGCTTCGACTCATGTGTATATACTACCATATTTCATATGCTTCGACTCATGTGTGTCTATAATACCATATGTCATATGCATCTACTCATGTGTGTCTATAATACCATATTTCATATGCTTCGACTCATGTGTCTATAATACCAGATTTCATATGCATCGACTCATGTGTGTCTATAATGCCATATTTCATATGCATCGATTCATGTGTGTCTAAAATACCATATTTCATATGCTTCGACTCATGTGTATATACTACCATATTTCATATGCTTCGACTCATGTGTGTCTATAAAACCATATTTTATATGCTTTGACTCATGTGTATATACTACCATATTTCATATGCTTCGACTCATGTGTATATAGTACCACATTTCATATGCTTCGATTCATGTGTATATAATACCATATTTCATATGCTTCGACTCATGTGTGTCTATAATACCATATTTCATATACTTCGACTCATGTGTGTCTATAATACCATATTTCATATGCTTCGACTCATATGTGTCTATAATACCATATTTCATATGCTTCGACTCATGTGTGTCTATAATACCATATTTCATATGCATCGACTCATGTGTGTCTATAATACCATATTTCATATGCTTCGACTCATGTGTATATACTACCATATTTCATATGCTTCGACTCATGTGTATATATCCTATCATATTTCATATGCTTCGACTCATGTGTATATTCTACCATATTTCATATGCTTCGACTCATGTGTATATACTACCATATTTCATATGCTTCGACTCATGTGTATATACTACCATATTTCATATCTTGACTCATGTGTGTCTATAATACCATATTTCATATGCTTCCGACTCATGTGTGTATACTACCATATTTCATATGCTTCGACTCATGTGTGTCTATAAAACCATATTTTATATGCTTTGACTCATGTGTATATACTACCATATTTCATATGCTTCCGACTCATGTGTATATACTACCATATTTCATATGCTTCGACTCATGTGTATATACTACCATATTTCATATCTTGACTCATGTGTGTCTATAATACCATATTTCATATGCTTCCGACTCATGTGTGTATACTACCATATTTCATATGCTTCCGACTCATGTGTGCATGTAATACAAGATGCGATTCTATTGTATATGAAAATTGATAAGGACAGCTAGAGCTCCAAGAAAGAATTAATTATTGATTGCACAACAAGATTGATAACAACCGTACTTTACAGATTTATTGGACGTGAACAAATACACATAAAAGCACAATACCATGAACTTGCGTATCTAAGAAATTGATTCAAGTCAGAAATGCTTTTGTTCGGTGTTTGCAAGTATGGAATAAGACGAAAATTAATTTCCCTTGCTAAATAAGCTGCGATAGGTGGCGCAGTTTACTGCGGTTTTAGCACGATGTGCACAATACCTGATCATTCAGAAAAGCGAATAAGACGTACATTTTTAGGAAGAAATGCTTCCAAATTTGTCGGTTGGGCAAGTTTAGCTTACACCAAGTAAAATATATTATATGTTTGATATATTAGATTAATATTCATGCATAGGAAGGAAATGAATGTTTATGTATTAATGGAAATTGCTGAGTTTGTGATAAAACTAGAGGATACAACATGCATGGAGTTATCAAAGGCTGTTACAAAATACAAAATATTATTCATTATTTATAATTCATTATTGTTTGTTACGTTGCGGTTTCTATTGATTGTGCAATGATAAGAGTGTGTAACATACACAAATTATGCATATACTTGTAAAGTGCACAAATGTAGAAACGAATGCGCCTCATAAGCAATATGTAAGGTGATGGCTTGAAATACGGATGTCGCGGATTTAATCCCCAAAACCGTAACATACTTTTAAATAGTACTAGAAAAGTTTTGATGATGAATAGTAATGCCTTCATTAAATTCTTAAAAAGTGGGAAAAAGTTTTATGCATTGAGTATATACCAAATACCTACACACCATGGAGGTAAGAATGTAGTTTTTAATAGATAAAGCCCATTTACTTACGAAAACAGGGAATTTTAGTAGGAACACAAAAATATATCTTTATCTAAAGGAAGCAAACTCTGGGGCGAGAAGCCTGTGGCCTTGTGGCGAGAGTTGCCGATTTCAACCTACTCCTCTTCAATGGTCCCTGACCGCTGGAAATCCCGGTCGGTACGATAAGTTACGTGGGTCCTACAACTGACCTGCCCTGCGCCGGTGGTTCTACTCCAAAATTTATCTGGGGTCTTTCCCAACAACTAATAGCAATGATATTAACACAAGATTTAGCTGCGCTGTACCTCAAAACAAAACTCCAGTCAAAAAAAAACTGCAAGAGTGTTACAACACCACGAACCTGCCCATGGCGTTCTGGATAGTGTACCTACATGTAGCATGTGGCGTAAGATGTATCATCAAGCCTGTTGTTCCGTCAACGTATGTCGGGGTCTGGTTCTTGGTACAGCTCATGGGAGACTGGGACATGGCCACAGACCCGTTCGGAAACGTTTCTGACATCTGCAAGCAGGCATGTCATTTAAAGTTCAACGTACACTTAGTTAACATTGTGTTAAGGACGGACTTTTTTTTTAATTATAAATTGTGGGCCATGATTGGAGGTCCAAACGTCTTCACATCGTAGAAAATTTAGATTTTAAGGGAGGCAACAGCTTGCAATAAATAAAATAATTTAAAATGAATTAAATTCCCTTGTATTTTTATTCCTGTCATGACGTCTTCTTTGTCTTCTTCTATTAACTATTTAATAGTTAGGGATTAGGGATTAGGGATTAGCCGGCATTTTTTGCCGATACTGTGCAGCGACATTTCTATCATTACAGCACAGGGGCACTTATGAGATGCCCAAGGACTGAACCCGGCCGGTCCATTATACTGACACCGACGAGTCAGGCGTGATGCTGTCCCCGTAGCCCCGAGCGTTAGGAGGGAAGCCACTACTACCAACTTTAAAGTCTTTGGTATGACCCGGCCGGGGTTCGAACCCAAGACCTCCCGATCCGCAAGCCGACGCTCTACCATCTGAGCTATTGCGGCCGGTTATTGTCTCGTTCTGGTGTATTGTCGCTAATGTGTCATGTGAGGCGCCAACTATATGAAGCTGACTTTTAAAATATCTGTATCAAAAAGAAAAATATGCGGAAGTGGTGGTGATGTTTTTAAACGTTATAAACTCCTTATAACGAAATTTTGTCTCCTATGTTCCTACGTTCAGAAGAAACAAGAATATAGTATCATAAACAAATGATCGCCCGACTGTTACTGCTAATTTGGATTTAAGATGGTTTGAGAAAAGATGTACAATTCTTTAATTTTTATCGATTTCTGTCGCGTAGCGTTAGAAAGTGAGACGTTGTCGGATTGTGTTATTAATGGATTCTTAAAGCAGTTTGCGACTGTCCCAAAACAGACCTGGAACGCATAAGATCTATGTGTACATACAGAAGTGATCCATAGTGGGTTATGGATATCAAAACAGTATGGTTAATAACATTCGTTGAACAGAAAGATCTTAAACTGGCCTGGCGTTTGAATCCGCGTGGATAGTTGTACAAGAATAGGGATTATAAAATAAAGCCCATCTCTATTTTAGAGATTTTCTAGGAACACATCAGACATACGTACACATTGGGTCGAATCCATAGTAATGACTAGGGCAAACGTCCTACTTGAGGTATGATCATTTGAAAGCAAAAAGGCAGACATGAAAATACTTATTGTTGGACAGTGTGCTGTCCAATTAAAGTTATGTTATCGAAAAGGTAATATTACTCATTTAAGGGCACGCTGTAGCTATGATTTGAGCCACTCGGGTGAAGTGTCCCACAAATGAAATGACACTAAATGAAGACAATAACGAAGAAGGAAGCAATAACAGGAAATCGCAGCTGTTCGGAGATACTTTTCTTTAAAAGAACCGAGTATGGTGCGAGTAACCGTGTAGCCTGTAATTAAAGAAAGAGTAGCAAGCAATATTAGGAATTTGACGCCGCTTGGCGATATCTTAAAGGAACAAAGTGTATTGCCATTATAAGGACCCGAACTAGTCTTTTTATTGTTACAATTACTTCTAAAATCATATTCTCAGCTGCGCCTTCAAGTAAACTTTTTGTCGACAACTGACATACCTATCACACTATACGAGAAGTTGTATGTTACATGCTTTCGGTTTGAAGTCTCAATTATCATAAAATGTATACATTACATTTTTTTCTTTCATACAACTGTAATGCAGAAATTTAATAATTATTAGATTTAATGTAAGCAGAACAGCTCAGTTTGTTTCATTTCTTTATCGTCGCTTTAAATCACGCTGAAACTGAGCTTAACAAATTTGGCAGAACGCCTTTGTTTACAGTCTCAATGCAGCGCTGTATCATGTGTAATTCTAAAATACCCTGTTGTTCGGAAAACCAAATTGTACTGTAAACTGTCATTCGGAACATCTCGCCCTTTCAATCGGAACACCTCGGATAATTCACGAATCATCTCTCGGATGTATGTAGGTAGTCGGATCGCCTGAGCCATTTCCCTAAATGGGACTGCCCTTGTGTCAGACGTCAAAACAAAGATGGCAGCTCGGATGACAGCTCACTACAGTATGAAGCCTGTAAAACTTCATTTTGTGGCGGCTTCAATTTTAAATCATTCAAGTTTAATTTACAACAGCAACAGAAATGCAGCTGTCAAACGATGCCATTGTTCATGTTTTGTGCGAACTACATTTAGGCATATTTTTCTTCCGACTTCCGGCGAACAAAACGATCGTGTTTTCAATAAGTATCATTGCACCAGATACATCCGAAGAATGATTGTCCCGAGAACGGAATTACCCGAGGAGTTCCGATTGCTCGCTCTTTCTCTAGAAATGGGCGAAGAGTTTCGAATGTGTAACCTGTAGCTGTGTGTCACATACCAGACAAGTGAACCTGTACGAGGTAGGTGGGGAGACAGTGGAGTCGCGGTTAAGCACCGTCGTCAGTACATAGCTCCCGCTCACCAGTGACGCCATGCACCATACAGTCCCGGTAGCTAGAACAAAAAAAAATTAAACAAACATAATGTGTAATAGGCTAAGGACCAATGCCTACATGCTATTAACATAAAACATTTGGATGTGATTGGAGCGATTTTTTCCATCCCCAGTGACGCCATGCACCATACAGTTCCGGTATGATTGCATGGATATAACGTAACAAGCAAGTTCTAAATTAAGTTTTATAGTTTATTTTTATTTAAAATATACAAAAAATTTTCGGGGTGCTATTCGATATTTCCCATGACCATTGATGGTACGCATATTAGCGCACGTATTGGGGTGCATGGTTTTCGCATTAAAAATATAAATAATAACTGAATTAAATAATTTCATAATTTACGTTCAATCAACAGAGAGATCAGTTGTTGTTCTTTGTATCGTCCCGCCAAAAGCATTCAGTTATTTAGTGACTGTTTAGCTTGAAGCCAATATAGTGCTGCCTTCACTGTGTATAGCATGCCGTGAACATCTGTCATGATACCACACCCAATCACAATATCATAACACCGGGCTAACCAGACGTGAAACTATCCTTATATTTTTAGCGCAAGGCAGCTATACTACAACGTTTGTTTGAAAGGATTTGGTATGTCGCGGCCCGAGATCGAGCCTGGGACCTCCTGATTTGAAGAATTGGTAGTTGTAAATAGAAACAACGATCGTGTGGGTAGCATGAGAACTTATGATATTAATGTAAGGAATTCTAGCTCTCAAAAGCATTTGTTAACCATGTACGGTTTATGGTGTTTTCACATGAAAAATATATATATTTTCATTCATCATCTAAAGAAAAGTTATATAACATCGATAAGGGTTCGTACATATACTTTACTGCGAACTGCTATTAAAACAAAACTACAAAATATTCTAAAGCGGCTTTATCTGACTTTTTTTTCTAAACTGTACATAAAAGTCTTATTATGGTTCGGACGGCGAAGAAGTAACATGTACATCGAACTTTTAAACTTAAATTTAAAAACAACTCATCTTTGAACTTTCATTTGACACAATATAAAAACAATAACAAGCCAATAACAATACAAGAAAAGCGCATGTGTGGCGTGTGTTTTTTTATAATTTATTGTCACTTGTTTATGGCATTTTCTTGTATCAATATTTGTTATGTATAATATAATACACAAAACGATTATAAGCTTAATTATTAAATTCAATATATTTTGTTGTTTTGTTGGGTTTTTTATGTTTTGGCCAAATACGATATGGTCGCATCAAAATAGGTATGTTTATTTTATGAAAAGCCATAAAGGTTAGTCATACTTTCATTATAAATAAACGCACGTATATTTTAGTCTGTATTTCTTACATGAATATGCTATTTGGGTGCTGCATTGAGTGTAGTTGAAGTTCATCTGTCCCCTATCCTGACAAACGTCCCAGAGTTCACTCCCCTGACCGCACGTCGTACTGCCAGCGCTAGTGACGCTATAACTGAACTCGTCTTGCAGGGCCGTTGGGCAGGTCTGCCGGGCATCCGACTCGCTACCTGTCGACACCGCCGTAATACAAAGCGTCTATTAGCGATGATATTTTCTCTGTTCTTCAATCAACTTCTAAGAACTTGTGGTCGATGTTTATTGAGGACTTTCAGTATCTAAATATTTATAATTGTACTTAGACCTAAAACTAGAAATGGTAAAGAATTATGGGCAACGAAATTATGTTTTGCTATAATAGCGAGTGGCATATTTAAAATAATTACATATTGTTTTATAAGTACCATACAATTATGCAAAGGAAGGATTGAAACAGCAGTTTCAAATGTCGCTATTTAAGCTACGACTATACCATAAAACCACAAAGACATTTAATCAAGCTTTACTGGGGATGCAATTTCGAAAAAATGGTGGTACTTAGTACGATATAGTTAACGTTGAAATTAATGTAATGTCATGAAAATAATTTCACCAAACCTTCAACATTACATAGAAAACTCATGTTTTTACAAGAAAGACCTTCAGAACCAGTATAATCATCATATGCATGGATTATATTAAAACCTAGACAAAAACACATGCCCTTAAAATATAAAAAGGATTTTGACGGAAACGAAAAGGTAATATAATTCTTATTACATTCTTTTGAGACTTTTTTGTGTCTTGCAAACAGCCTTCATATTTGCTTTTTCTATGAATATTACGCCAGAGTAGATCAATTTTGATACATAAGCCGACAAACCGATAAAAAATGTTTGGTTAGTTGATGTATAAAAGGTGGCTGTTCACTTTGTTGTTGTTGTTTTTTTGTGTGATCAACAAATCACGTGATCTAATTATAAATTCATTTAACCTCATTTTAAACAAACTGGTTCCATGATATTACTCGCCTACTGGTTTGTACAATATGCGAGCGGGTAGCCAGTTGCAATATTACGTTATAGGCTGCCGTGAATAGCTTGAGTGAATTTCCTTGGTTAAACACTTGCATTGTGGATACAGTTAATGGTTCATACGCAGCTGAAAAAAATGGAAAAATCGACAATAATGTAAACGATCTTCCTATTCTTACGACATGACACTGCGTATTACCTGACCACCACAATTTAACGCATCTTAAATATTAACAGGTGTGAATGTAAAACAGTTATAGTCTTGCTTCGTCGTTTTTAGTTATATGATTTCAGTTTAGTCGAAACAATTTTGTTAAAGTTTTCTTTGGAAAAGAATCTTATTTTGTTTACCAAATTGCTAAAAATACATTCGAACGTTCGGTATCTGTCCGAATGTTCGAACGTTCGAATGCTCGCTTATGTCCCTATAATATATTGCATACATAAGAAGAGGATAAAAGAGTATAAACATTTGCAAGGACAGCGCAGAGACCCTTGAGCCATGGTTTGATCAAGAGGGAGCTAGAGCTGATGTACATACTGTCCTTTAGAAGGAAGTGGTATTCATTGACTGTGGGCCCCTGGGCTGACGTCAAGCACAGCGTCGACTCGGCGTTGGTGGACGTTATCGTCGCGACGTCACTCTCCAGGAACATTTTCACACGCTCGTAATCGAACCGCAACTCTTCCTCTAAAAGTAACCAGTTATGAAAAAGTATCAATAACCGATAGTATATCTGCCCGGACGACGAAAAGGTGAAACAATTGTTACGTGGTCTTGAACATTTATCATAGCATTAAAAGTAATACGCAATAAGTAATTTGTTTTGCTTTGTCTTGGCAATTTATAAATAAGAATATTAACATCGTATGCTTGTGATTTAGTTAGAGTGAAATTGTTAGTCTGTCTGTCAGTCTGCCTTTCTGCCTGTCCTGCCCTGCTGTCATGCCCTGTCCTAAACTGTCAGTTTGTATGTCTGTCTGTTTGTTTTCTTTGTCATCCCAACAACTTTTTTTCAGTAATCTTGAGACAGTGTCTACTTGAAACTTACTTAGTGCAATAAAACCTGACATGATTACACACCCTGTTACATTATTCGAACACCTGGCCGACCAGTCGCAGAACTACCCGTTTAATAGCATAAGCTATACCACGACCCTTTTACGCTTTCTGAACGCAGCCAGGCCAGTTTTTGAAACCAGGGCCTGCCGTACCTGAAGCCGACGCTCTACCATTTATTCTACCAGGGCCCGAGATTATACAACTCGGAGCAAGAATCTGATTTTCTGCAGTTTAAAGGCATCTCAAGAGCCTTATATAAGTGACCCCCCCCCCCCCCCATTTATTGCCCCACCCAGCATGTGAGGGCATCTGTTTTCTGATAAGCCAGGCTGCCACAGTCTGTAACGATGTGTCTGTCACACAGGTATTGTTCAAGATCCAAGTGTATGTATGCTATATCTGGGGGTTGAACATAGTCATTCACAGTTTGTAAAGGAAACAGTTGTGAATATACCAATTACGCAATCCAATATATATATATATATATATATATATATATATATATATATATATATATATATATATATATATATATATATATATATATATATATATATATATATATATATATATATATATATATATATATATATATATATAAATCTTTATTTGTTTTCTTTCTTACTTTGTTGGTTGATTTTGTTATTTCTTATACATTTTGTTATTTCTTTCATTCTTTTAGTTCTCATATATATTTAAAGTTATATTTTATTTCGATTTGTAAAATGTAACGAAACGTTTCTAACAAAAGCAATTTAAAAAGTCATTCATTGTCAGAATAATGTCCTTCAGAGTCATTTTGAATACTAAAACTTGTATCTCTCATGTATTTTCAAAATTAAATATTTAGCTATGAAATAAATTAGCAGGTCTGGTCATAGCATGTGGGGGCCTGGCTCAGTGGGATACCACATTCCTTTCGAGATGCCTTTAAGTGACATATAAAAGCAAATCAGAGAGTTGAGGATTATCTCAGATATCAGACTAACTTTTTGTCACATCGGTCCGGTGGTCATTTATCAGGAATGGATCCAGGGGGGTGGGGGAGGGTTATGCTTCCTCTCTCACACACACTCACACAAACACACACACACAGACACACGCACGCACGCACGCGCGCGCACACACGCACACACCAACCAGGTAAAAGATTAGAGCTATAAAACACATGCATGTAAGCTTAAAAATACTAAGATTTTAAAGTAAATAAAGCTTTTATAGTAAATTTTGTCTGCTGACTGCTTAGGTCGCAGTTTGAATTCCTATCTGTGATATATATATAAACCGAAAAGTGAAAGGCGATGGTAAATAAACCCATTCGGTCGGTCAATTGCATGTACTGCCAAACATGATACTTATGTCATTTGCCCATTCTGTTTAAAGGTATTCCCAGACTGCAGCTTTGCCCTACCTGCCTGTATGTAGTAGTAGTAGGAATAGCTGGAGACCGCTGTCAATCTTATGCACATGAAGGCCCGGTACTGGATGCTGATCAGGGATACAGTGTTCGTCGACCTGAGAATAGTATAGGAATAACTTGTTAGCGATATTTCTTTGTTAAAACCTTTTAATAAAAGAGTCGACGATTGTACACAGGATCTACTGTGCTTGTTTAAAAGTTTGTCTTTGGGTCAGATTTTTTTCTCAAACAATCAAATAAAGTATTGATACCAGAAAAGATTTTCTCAAACAATCAAATAAATTATTTTTACGAGAAAAGTTCCCGCGAAAGGCTAGGGTTGTTTTTTTGTTTTGTTTTTTTGTTGTTTTTTGTTTTGCTTTTTGATGTCGTACATCTATGAGAGAAGTGGAACTAACCCCCCACTCCCACCAACAGATTATTAAAAACATGTAACAATGATTTATTTGAGATTTTTTTTTGTCCAATCTGCCGAAAGCCATTTTTAAATTCACTGTTCATGGCACCTTACTTCGCGATGACAGTTTATCATTCAGAAAATGTGCCATTATTAAGGGTTGGATATCATTTTGCCGCCGTTTACGCTTAAACGCTGGTCGCCGTGCAAGCAATTTTATAAAGCGCGCTATAAAAATGAACGTCATTTTCTTGCGAAAATCTTTATGCATGGAGTTATGTGCCTTGCCATGTGATATCTTACTTCATAATGACGACGGTGTACCCGAGGGTTGATGTGTAGTCAATCCTGTAGAGACAGTTCCAACTAGACACGTCGAGGATGTCACTTATAGCAAGATTATACCCGGACATAACGGTGGTAGTAAAGGTCAATGAACCCTTGTCACTGTCCAACCAAACACTGTTCTGTAGTGGCACCGGCCAGTTACACTGGCCGCCTAAACAACACAAATGTCAGTAACAGTTTGTCAATACATGTATCTAATATATGTAACAATAAAGATCTTACCTCTGTCTAGAGTATATGTACAAAAAAAATAATAATAACAATTATTATTATCGTAACTGTTTATTATTATTATTATTATTATTATTATTATTATTATTATTATTATTATTATTATTATTATTATTATTAAAATAATAATAATAATAATTATTATTATTATTATTATTATTATTATTATTATTATTTATTTATTTATTTATTTATTTATTTATTTATTTATTTTATATCGATCTATTTTTATGCATATAGTACCATAAATGAGGTCATATGAACCATGTCCTACATTTTTTGTAAATCACTTATTAATATATTTGAAATTGTACAATGTTCCGCTATATTATGTTAAATGCTATTTACCTATTTATCTATTGTTTAAACATGTACTGCCGCCATGCTTTTGACACCACATGGATCGTATGACCTTCTGGTTTGCTTTGAATAAACTTTGAAACTTTGAAACTTTTGAAAACTATGTACATAATTTCGAACGATAATTTTCGTCATAACTTATTAAAGAAAACATCAGCACTTGGACATTTTTGTATTCAAATTGATCAGTTCTTTTCATTGCTTGCATTTGAGAAACCCATCTGGAAGTGCGAGGTTATAGCTCTGTAAAACCAGTTTATGCACCCCAGTCGGCCCATATTGCCGACTGACCGTTCCAAGGCGGTAACCCTCGGGTTTGCTATTTTTGTTAAATGACTCATCAGTGATTTGTTCTTAATTTTGTCCTGTGCTTTTAAAATTTTGGTATATGTTGCAAAGCTCATTTCCTATTTAAATTGCCACCCCACTTGTAATTCAGTTTATATGTTTATATATGTAACAATAAAGATCTTACCTCTGTCTAGGGTGTATGTACATATATAATTTCTGCAGAAAAAAGCATCATACCTAAGTCTAAACTATGACGATTCTCAACAGTATCTCAAATTTAGAGTATCTCAAATTTAGAGCAGTAGTAGAGCCTGTTGCATGGGGTGTATACAAGAACGACGAACGATAACTGCATAGTTATATGATTGACAGGCATGTCATTTGTCATTGTGTTCACCTTCATGACAACACACGATTTAAGTAATGACCCTCTTGGGGCAGTATATAAACTCATTAAACCCCAACTCAAATGGCAGATGTCTCTGGTACAATTATAAAAAACTTGTAAAAATCTGTGAAAATATAAATGGATAGTCTTTCATAGCTTAAATACAGCCAAAAAGAAAAGAAATACGTTACACTTTCGGGGAAAAAAATAGATAAAAACAAAAATATGTACTTACATGTTTTGTTAATAAAACAAATAAAAACAACCATAAAAATCCTGTACATTTTGATTTTGACACCTCCAGTGAATGATTTGACAAGTACTAGTTTCAATGTCAGTCCATTTAATCTTTCATTTGTTAATGAACGTTTCTTTTTAACCGTAAAGTTTAAGATTATCGATACTCCAAAATGATAGTCGATTTCCTTCGGTGCTTATGAAAAAGCTATTGACCCTTTAAAACAATGCCGAAGAAAACAATCCCCATAGGCGGATCTACATATTACAACAGAGCCCATTGAAATGAAACAAAAATGTCTAAGATGTTTTTCCTTGTTTCTTTTTTTATTTAGAATGGATTGGCTTAAAAGAACATCTAAAAAATAAATGGTGCATACAAAAACAATTGTTGCTTAAAATATAAAATTAAGTTCATCGGGAAAGTAGCACAATGTTAAAAGATAATGGGAATCATATAAGTCCTATATTGTTAATTGGAATTACTGTTGTGGGTAGGTACGTGAACTGTAACGAGTACAGTTCATATGAATGTTGTTCGTTTTTTTAATTATTGCTACAATATCGAACCAATCATGCACCGTCATGACAGATATACCATATGTGACAATATTTTCCACTTGTATTTCTTTAAAGTTTAAACCATGATAGTTGAGAAATTTCGAATGACTTAAGCAAAATAGTTATGGAAAGCAAATAACCCGTTCATGCATTAATGGTCGAGTGATAATGCTGGTTGATTCCCATAGTCGAGGTCGCTAGCTCGAACACTGTATATGAGATTATTTGTTTGGGTGTTTTGGCAACAAGTTTACAAAGGTTAATGGTGATTTTTGCATTATATTTTCTTTATCACATATTGAGGACAAAAATGAAGAGAATCCATAAGGCAGGACTGTTGATCTAAATCCACTTGTAAGGGTAGGCGATAAATTCGTACACAAGCATCGTAACAAATTCAAATAAAAATATTAAGCTACTAACTTTACCAAAAGTTGTTATGATTTCGACAAGATTTTTATCAACAGCATCGTGATCGCTTTAAATGTGATAACCGACAGTTTGCCTATATCAAATACATGTACATGTAACACTATCTGACCATTGATTGTGTTATTTGGACATAATTTCAGCAGAGTTCGTTTGTTTTGTTTGTTTTGCTTTTGTTTTGAAATACATTGCAGTGACCATTTATGATCGATATAGCAACGTCCAGCTTTTGGTGACGGAAGACCCCAGACACATGTCTGGATAGAACCACCGGTGCACCGCAATTCAGCTGGCAGACCTTCTTACATTAGGTCCTGCGCCCCGAACGGGGCTCGAACCCACGCAGTGAGAGGCTAAGCAGTCAGAGAAGTTTCAAATCGGCGACTCTTCCACTACGCTTCTGGCGCCCCACTCAGCAGAATTCATTCCATAGTATATGCAAAGGCGTTTTCAAGCCTACCTATGACAACTCACCTTGCCCTCGGAACTCCTCGGGTAATTCCATCCTGTACGTAATCATATATCCGAAGCTTGCCGGAGGGAGATCGCCGAGAAGGTACGATTGCTCACCTCGTTTTAAAACTCCTCAAAAATGTTCATCCTTTCCAATCAGTATAGGCACGACTGTGAGTTCTCCTAAAAAGACAACGGCGTCTCGGCGGACTAACCGGCTGAAGATATAGAACAGAAAAGAACAGAACATATATCTATTCCTATTTATACAGAGCACATCATCTTACGACGAATGTGACAACAAAGTAAAACGCTGGCGACAGTGATGCAAGAAAGAATAGGTTTCAGTTTATGATGTTGGCAGGCTATTTCTTAACAACATCTATTTTTTAATAAACAGAGACAAATTATACAGCATTTTCTTATCATTTGAATAAAGCAGACAGGTCAATTTATAAACAGAATAAACTTATAAATTTATATATTGTGCTCTCATAAGTAAGTGGTCATGTGTTTTTGTTGTTGTTGTTTTGTTGTTGTTGTTTTTGCTGTTGTTGTTGTCTTATTGTTGTTTTTAATGCTGCCCTCACACATACCTCGCGACCTTACTGCGACCTGAAAACTAGTAAAATAGCATTTTTCTTTCGAAAATCGTTTGGTTTTCTTTCAAATTTCTCTCGCAGACGGTCCGGGGCTCTGCAGTCTTGTGTTCAGTACGTTTTCTCTATGTCCTCAATACGACCCTTCTACGTCCATGGCGTTTCCACTGCGACTATATTGCGTCCCCATGGCGACCCCACGGCGATCATCGGCGACCCAGATGCGACTGTGCTACGTTCTCTGCGTCCTTACGGCGACTCTACGGCGACTGTTGCGTTTGTCCGGCGACTGTACGACGACCCTACTACGTCCTTGCTACGTCTATAAAAATAATACTTTTTACCATAAATTTCATTCTGAGTGTGACCTTCAACGAGTGAAGACGATTTCTTGTAATTTCATCGGCGACTCTACGGCGTCCTTAGTACGAGTGTACTACGTTTATTGCGTTCTTATTGCGTCCTTACTACGATGCTGCTGCGACTATGGCGAATCCACTGCGATCCCACGGCGACCTAACCAGGACTCAGCAAGAATGCAGAGTTTCTGCGACTGTTTTGTGCATGTTCAAAATATTCGCCGACGGTCTGCGACCTTGTGCGTCCTTGGGTTCCTCGCTACGACCTCGCTACGTCCCTGCTGCGTCCATGGCGACTGTGCTGCGTCCTGGGTCGTAGCAAGGTCGCAGTAAGGACGCAGTAAGGTCGCGAGGTATGTGTGAGGGCAGTTTAAACAGCTAGCTTTTGCAGCGTGTCCCATTTAGGAAATATATGTTTGAGAGGACGAGTAGGTTGTTAAGCATCACTTTTTACATAGATGTAGGAAAAGTCACCTTCATGGTCGCAATAAAAAACAAAATGATGTCTATACGCTATTAAACGAATAATACAGAAGTGTTCTTCAGACCACTATCACGGACAGCTAGGTGCCTTCCGTCAGTACAGCTATTTCATGTATATGAAAAATTATATTACACTTGTTATACAACTACATGTTTACTGTTTAGGAACGTGAAACACGATCCGCACCTGTTATGTTCCCTGTCTTGTACATAGAGACTACGGTCTACGGACTAGGCCTGGTATCGTCACATTCACCCGCCAGGCGTGTCTGAAAATCGGGTGTCATATAACGGCCCCATTGTCTCAGTTCCCGTTCCGCTTAGGCCTGTGTACTTTCTATCTTTGATCTACAATCACACAATCCGACCAAGGTCATTGAGTCACTGAGTTCAATGAATGGTTAATATGGGAATAATACACGAGTATTTTAAATTAACAATTTTCATTTGTCATGATTTTGGCTTGAATTTTCAGCCATTCAGATATTTATCCAAGGAATTTAGTGCTGCCTTAACTTTTTTATACCAGCAAAGTGAAAATTGCAGCCATATATTTTCTACAGACTTAAAGGGGGGATAAAGGGCTGCCCTTCCAGTTTTTGATTTTATATACGGAGAAAAGAATTAGTATCTAATACCCAGTCATATTATCCTGACATCGGTACCATCGGTCCTAGTTTATACATAAAGACTACCCGTACCTAAGCAATGTAAGAATACGAGTATACCATTTAAAGTAAGCCTTTGGACGGACTGATGCCAGAACCTTCCACATTTAATACCGCATAACAGCTTCTGAGCCAACGGGGCTACTTTAAGGTGGTATCAGGCAGTTTGGACCACTATTTCTTCCTTGAATAACCAAATAAGCCATTGTTACCTTAAAAAGGTGCTGTTAATTCACCTCTGTCTGTGTGAACAGCACAGCATAAATCTCCATTCGTCATTACAAACACATATTTCCTATCTGAGCCTTCCTGCAGAGATAGTTATTTTTAAACCATGTAACAACTTACATTTGAGATCCGCTCTGACGTCGATGTGTATTTTACTAAATATACGTTTGTTAAAAGAAGGTTTGTGTGTTAGTTCAAGTTGTAACCTATTATGTTTTCTGAATGTTTAACTACAGAGGTGACGTAATTACACCAGAATTATCATTTTGACATATTTCCGACGTCATAATATGAAACTTTTGTATAATTGTTCGACATTAAGCATTAATTATGAAACATATTTTTCTCTTAAGGTATATCAAATGTAATACTGCACCGCCAATTGAATTGTATAAAAAAAGGGTTAAAATGTTTCAAAACTTGGGGTTGAGGGTTCGAATCCCAGTATCGGCACGAATGATCAACTTTTTTTCTTTCTACTTTTTCATTTTAACAATTATTTCTGCATCCCTCTACCAGATTTAAAAGGAAGCATGCATAGTTTTCAATTTTATTTTTGTTAATGCATCTTAATTGAATTATTTGTGCTAAGTTCGGTTACAAATTTGTTATATTCAAATTTTAAGGTTCTGGACCTGTAACTAACTTCGGTAAACATCGGCACTCGGTATGATCCGGTTTTATTTTAATAGCATTCGTCGTGAAGTGTCGTATATGCTATTTTTAGTAGTTTTTCACCACGTGATATGAATTTTCCATGACGTCATTGGGTTACCCATTTCTCAAAAATGAGGGAACCGGGAGCTCGACAGCGTGATCGTCGAGGGCGATATTGTAAAAATAGTGGTTTACCGACAACAAAGTCATGTAAAGTTGAAGTGGATCATAACTATTGGGTTAGTTTCCTGTGTACAGGTGAAAAATGCACTGTTTCATCTTGTGTTTGCGATTTAAATTTGCCTTCGCATGCTAACCGCGAGAGTTAGCGACATGGTTTGACGCTCGCTCACCTTCGTCTGATATTTCCTCCGGATGGCCAGGATGGACTTTTAAATGTGTTCAGGGGTCAAAATTGTGAGGGACAACCAGGTGTCACTAATACCAAAAGAGTGCTTGACTCAATTATTCCTAAACTGTCGGATTTTTTTACGAAAAACGTGTAAAGTGGTTAATTTCAAATATTTCCCTCAAGCCAGCCAAAATCAGTAAAGAGAAGGTTTTCATGTAATAATGCAGAGTTTTACATACACATTTCCATCTCTTATACCAACTGTAGGTGATTTTTTGTATAAAGGAGTATAATCTGTAATTGACCATTTGAAGTTATTTTCGCTAAAAATTCTCTTGCAGTTTCATTATAGTAACCTTTTCAAATTCTTATAAATTTTATTAGGAACTGTTAAATGCCTTTAAAATCTCATATTATGGGCAGTTCATATTGCAGACAATTTTAAAACTAGTTGTATGTGTCTAACTAGCTTCAAACTTGAGATATTTGCTTTTATAGATAGAGTAAACTTTTAAACACACCCAAAAAACTCGGATTTTTGCTCGGGGGTACATGTATGCAAAGTTCTGTAAATTTTATTAGGAACGGTAAAATGCCTTTAAAATCTCATATTATGGGCAGCTCATTTTGCAGACAATTTTAAAACTACATGTTGTAGTTGTATGTGTCTAACCAGCTTCAAACTTGAGATATTTGCTTTTATAGATAGAGTAAATTTTTAAACACACCCAAAAAACTCGGATTTTTGCTCGGGGGTACATGTATGCAAAGTTCTGTAAATTTTATTAGGAACGGTAAAATGCCTTTAAAATCTCATATTATGGGCAGTTCATATTGCAGACAATTTTAAAACTAGTTGAATGTGTCTAACTAGCTTCAAACTTGAGATATTTGCTTTTATAGATAGAGTAAATTTTTTAACACACCCAAAAAACTCGGATTTTTGCTCGGGGGTACATGTATGCAAAGTTCTGTATTTTTATAAGTATTTGTCCAAAGTGTAATCTTATTGTTCTGATTTATCATGACATGATTGTGTAACAGGAAAATTGGTAAAAATTTGAATAAAGAACAGTAGAATTTGAAAAAATGGTACTTTTTCATTTTTTTGTTCCAGCACAATTTACGGTGTTTTTTGAAAATCAAGGGTCACTTTATAAAAAATGTACATAACTTGAGTTACAAACGGTAAACTTCCTTAAAAATTCACCGTACGATGTGTTTTATAGTACAGATTCAAGAAACAGCATCATTATAAGGATTGTGGAATGTCACCATTACAGGTCCAGAACCTTAAAAATAAAACTATGCGGAGGATTTTTTTTTTATATTTTGCAGCATCAACTAAAAAACTTTAAAGAGCATTTAGGGCAACTCTGAAATAAATTGTGTGGCTATAAAGAGCACGGTGCTATTTGCAATATAGAACAGTACGCAGAAAAAAATGAAATAAATCAGTCTTAAACATTCCGGGTTCTTAAACATTGAATTACATTTTTGGAAGAATTTGAGTCAAACAATTCAAGTAGCATATTTTGTTGGTTTGCCTAATGGTATATCTTGTTTTCAAATGATACTCAGCAGCAAAACACTTCTCCTAAAGAGGATATAACATACTATTTGGGCTTTTCTTATTTATAAACAAGAGACATCTTAAATGCTAAGTTTACAAGATAAAAATATTTTTAATTTTAACACTGGATGGAGAATTTTCGCAAAGTTTTGGCATACATGTCTACTTTAAAGTATACAACTTATCCGTTGTGTTCATTTTCATATTATGTATATTTCTATTAAACTTGCTTTACCATAATGTTTAGATAACAAAAGTACATTCTGTTATTTAAAGCGACTTGCCGCAATATGCTTTAGAGGTAGACAACTCACAATTATTGCAGTTAAATAGTCATATTAGAGTTACTTTCCCGATATAAAATTATTAAAATATGTTGAGTTAATCAATCGAGGTATACTTTTTATAAAAAAACATTATCTCTTCTGTATTGAATCAAAACATTCTTTTATAAATAATTTGCGTCAAATGCGTTATAGAGCTATTTTATTGCCTCAGGTAAAATAACGAATTGCTCATAAATAGGAAAAAGTTCTTTCCTTCAAATCAAATACCTATGTCTTTGGTATAATGGACTGGCCGTAATGATTAATTTATTCGATCGAACTTATCAAACAAAAACACACAAAGTATTAATTGTGATTAGCAACTTGGTTGGTGATTCTATGCTAACAATGACAATGAAATACATCAACAGGGGAACTTTTGGTGAAATGCATTCATACAAAGCAATAGTAGAAACAATAGCATTAATTTATAGAAGGTTTGAACATTTTATTTAATAGTACTCTTCGTCTGTAAATTTTAATCAAATAAAAAATGCATAAAGTAACAATGAGAATTTTAACTCTTGCAATTAAGTCAACTGCTCTTGTAGAGAGAGATGTTGACAACACTACAATTCAATGACATTTACAGTTCGCTATTTTAAACCAGTTACTTCCCTTGTTCCCAACCTTAAACAAATTGAAAATGATAAACAAGTCGCGGCTATGAAGCCATTAATAACATCCTAGCTATATTAATTGCAGTGAGAATTTTTATGCAGCCATTCGTTTCTGTTTGAAAGCGTTTCTTCAGAAATGTTATGTATCTTTCCTTTAATGTTATTCAGCTTGAGCAAATAGATCTAGTCTGAGTGGTTAACTGCAGCAGACTAAGCCAAAGGATTAAATGTGTATCCAACAGTTTGGGCCATTTTTTCTCTCATGCAGTCAAATTTTTATTTTTGTCGAAATCAACCTACAAAGAACACTTTAATGTTGCCCTATAAAACTACATGAAAAGTAAAGCATGCCATCCCACCATGTGTCATTAAAAGCAAATGTATTTCCTGTCCTAGCCACGTTCCACAGTGAGCTATCTTTAAACTAGGAAACCCACATGACAGTTTACCTTTGAGACCACATTACATTATCATCCTGGAAATCATAACTGACATCAGTATCTATTTTAAGCAGAAATCCCTTCATGCCTATTCATAGATTTTGAAAGAATATATTTATGATTTGTAGTGTCTAACCATTGAGGTAATAAGTAAAGTGCAGTTTCTTGCAGCAACTATGCCCAAATTACCCATTACAAGAGTAAGTTGTGCATTCTGATACAGGCAAACTGGTGGATATCACCTTTAATCTTGGGGTGCCCATGGCCTAGTGGTAGAGTCGCAAATTTGTAACTCCTCTGACTGCCCTCACCGCGTGGGTTCGAGTCCCGTTCGGGGCAAAGGACTTAATGTGAGAAGGACTTCCAGCTGACTTACTCATGCCAGTGGTTCTACCCAGACATGTCTTCTTCCACCAAAAAGCTGAACGTTGCTATAATGATCATAAATAATCGCTGCAATTTTTATTCAAAAACAAAACAACAAAACAAAACCACCCTTAAGCACTTTGACTGTTACTGTATAAATATTGTGATTTAGAGGTTATTTCAAAATATCTGTGTACCTTATGAACTTTTAGTTTAGACTTTTGTTTACTCTTCTTTTCATATAGTCTCATTTTAAAGATGTATATATTTATCAAGCCAAAATTCCTTTTTATACCAGATGGCTTTGTCCAGATCATTATTCATGGTGACTATTGGAGTACTGACTGGGCTGCTGCTGTTCAATCTATGCCCACAGTTCCCTGAGACTGTTTCTAACCGCTGGGCGAAAATGTTCATCTGCACATTTCAAAACCTTTTGGTGCTTATAGTGAGTTAAAAAAAATTCTGAACCGTTAAAACATGTTTAAAATATTTCACAATTCCATGTAGGACTAATCAGTGTCACAGAGAAATCATTTATGGTCAAGCTAGATATTTTTTGGTGACCATTACAACTTTTAAATTTCTTATACAATGTCTAAGTCTTTAAGCTCAAGAATAAGGCAAATGTGCAGATTCCACATAAATAAATATTTGCAAAACCACATTCATGTTACAATTACTGTGTTAATAAGCTCCAAAATTTAAAAAGGGAAGCTGTTGTCATGAATCTTTTTTTGGCAATGTCACTGGCCAGCCCTTGTTAAGGTCTGTGTCTTAACTTTATTTTTTTTTTGTATATTTCTACTCACATATTTTAATTTTAATCTAATCATACTTTATTGACTTTGAAACTTATTGTATTCGGCACCATAAAACCTATCTTGATATCTGACTTGTGTCAGCATGCCCTGAAGCCCAAAATACAAATACAAAATAAGGTCTTTTTCTTGAAAACAGCAAAAAATATTCACCTCACACATGAAATACATTATACTTGTTTACTATAATATATAGAACACATTTTAATAGGGTAAGAAACCTCATTAACCTCCAATGTCAACATTTGCACTCAAGGCACTAACTAAATATAACATTCTTTTATATGACAACCTGAAAGCATAAATGTTCTCTTGTACAGGTTTTACATGTAACTGATTTTCTTTATAAATATGTTTAAATGCAATAAATTGGTTCTTATACTTTTATTATCATAAATAGTATATGAACAATTATCAAAATATTCTATGAACAACTCGTTGAATAACTTTTGTGCTTCACAATAGAATTCTTATACATGTCCAGGAAAGTTTGGGGTCTTTTTTTAAGTAAAGATATACGAACTACAGCTAAACATAACAGTTGTAAATATATTCTCCGAACATTAGCCTGACCTTTTTTTTCCAGGGATCTTACGGAGAGTGTGTTGGATTGTCATTCATAGCAATTATGAGATGTTTGATCAGGATTGGAAAGTATGTCATACCATCAAGCGACACCATCCTGGTAAAAATGATGCAGTTATTTCAGTTAAGCTGAAACATTTTTAATTGTAGATATCTCCATTATCTCATTACCAATTGTAACCCTTAAAACTTTTAATTATTGTCTAGAAGGTATAAATAACTGTAAAACTTTTATTATCTACATTTTATTATCTGATTAAAATAACTACTTGTTAAAAATAACTTTAAACTAAAGCTTTTTTAAAATAAATGTACATAGATTGAAATTATTCATTTTCCTATAAAGTGCGGGAGATTTCTGTGTAATGTTGTTACAGGAAAACTCAACTCGGCTAGCCGGAGTGCCAGTGGTCATATCCAGACCCAAGGGAAGTAATTCCAACCTGCTACCTGCAATTGTGTATTACCATGCTGGGGGCTGGTCTCTCTTTGATGCAGGTATATTGTAATACCATAGCATAACAGGTGTATATTCAGATTGCATGGTTACTGTTACCAGATTTTTAACACCTCATAGCATGGTTTGAGTACAGTTTTTCTTTGCCTTTTGTGTTACAATGCAGTGACACAATAACAGTTTTGGTCTTATTGGCAATGTCCAGCTTATTACTGGTGGAAAAAGACCCCAGACAATACCTTGGTAGATCCACTGGCACACCACAGGTCAAATGGAAGATTTCCCCATATGAAGGTCCTCACCAGGTCTTGGACCTGTGTGGTTAGAGGCTGAGGAGTTATTAGCTTGAGACTCCTTTGCCATGGGTGTCTCAGGATTTAGGTACATGTTGAGTGGAAAACTTATGTAAGGAGTTGGCCTGTGTCATTGTTTAATCGGTTTCAAGCCCTGCTACCTTTCATGCAGTTCAGTATGGGTGAACGACAACATGTGCTAAAAATAAAAATTATGTAGATTAAAAGAATATTGGCATTTAAAAAGCATAAAACATTATATACACCAATAAACAATATAATATTGTAGATTATTTTAAAAGGTATAATAAAAGTAGTAATGATGTGTTATATATGTAGTATAGAGGTGACAATAGTTTATTGACAACGCCATATATTGAATGGACTTGCCCCTTGCATCAATTATTCTGCCAGGATTAGATTCATTGAGGGGGATGGGGCTGAAAAGTAGATAAGATTTGTAAATCTAAATTTATATATCCATATATCACATATAGTGGCATAGGCATAGTGGTAGAGTTTCCGATTTCTATAGAGTGCTGATTTTTAACTCCTTCTTCAAGCTGACCTGCAGAGCACTGGTGGTTCTACATTTGTCAGGGGTATTTCTATACCAAAACAGCTTGACATTTTATTATTATTTTATTATTTGGTTGCTGTGATGTATCTCAAAAACAAAACAAAACATTTTGAGAATGTCAGTAATTGTCTGCTTTCTGAAAAATTGTCAAAAAACTAATTCCATAAAAATGATCTCATGTCTGTTTAAAAATTCATTACAATTTGGTGTGAAATTGATAACATAAAAAATATTTTTTGTATTCCATTCAACAACTTGTGTTAAATTCAGATACCTACATTTCAGTGTCTAGACTGAGGATACAGATGTAATGCTGCTCCATATTTCATACCCTGTCATTACATGAGCACATGCATGAATGAAAAAAGTGTAACACAACTAGAACACTTTGGCTTTTAATAAGCCTTCAAACTTTTGGGCAAAAATACATTAAAGATAAATAAGTATGGACGGGTGATCAAAACATCTACTGATTGATAAACATGACATGACAAAGTGGCATAGTTTTTCTACAGTTTTTGATGATGTTTGTGTCTGTAAGAATGGATGTTGAAGGTGTATTTGTTGAATGAACCATCATAACAAGCTGGATATGCAGTTAAAGGCAAAGTTTATGTTTGAAACCAGAATGGGAGTGTGTGTTTGCTGTTTACATGGCTTTACCAATGGTGATTAGAAAGGGGTGCTGAAGCAGATGTTTATATTTACTAGAATGGGCTGTTCATAGTTGCCTTTTTTCATTAAATTGTACATAAAATGACTTATTTTAATTATAATGTATAACTGTTAATTAATGTATGCTTTGATAGCTCACATCATTTTGACTTTTCATTTAAAAAGATTTTTGTTTTTGCATTCATTCATAAAAACGATGCAGTAGTAAAGTTAGGTTCTGCCCACTGAGAATAGATGCATGCACATAATTTGTGAACCTTTGACTGCTATTTTCTTCAGATAGCTTATTTGATTTAAGCAGTTAAATATTTATAGTATAAATTGTCTTCATATAAAAATTGAAAAACACTAAGTTAATATGTCTGGCTGTTGTTATTTGCTATGTACAGAAAACAGTCAAAGGAAAATTAAAATTATTATGACCTTTTCATATATGAAGTGGATTTTAATCCAGCAAAATATTCATCATTCTTTTTAGCAGTTCTATTGACAAATTTTTACTGTTTTCTTTTAAAGAGTCTGCAGTCCCTCTTACAAGGATTCTAGCCGAGCAAACAGAATCCGTAATTGTATCTGTCAGGTAAGCTCATTTCTTATTTTTTGTTTGAATTAATAGCTTTTGAGAAGGTACAAAAAAAAAAATTTGTATAAAAAGATTCTTAATTTAGTTTGAGTTAAGATCGAACCAAAAAGTACATAAGTTCATTTTTTGTACCACACCGACATAAATGGTCATGTTGGCAACATTTAATAAATTATTGGCATAGAAAGACCTTTAATCTTTGTCTGGTTAATTCTACACTGTTTTAGCTTTTTCTGCTCTAAAGGGTGCTATTACCTACAAAATAGCAAAAACAGTCACCAAACAAAAGAAAATACTTTTCAGTATCAAGAAAAACTTATGTCAGGTGGTTTCCATCCAATAATCATTGATGTTTGCCACCCCTGTACATGTTTATGGTTACAGAAAGGCCCTAGAACATGTGTCACCTAACTGAAGGTACGTGTTTGTAGTTAAAGCAAGGTCATAGACCATATGTCACCTAACTGTTAGGTACATGTTTATTATTACAGATAGGCCCAAGAGCAAGTGTCCCCTAACTGTTTGGTACATGTTTACAGTTACAGAAAACGCCAATGAGAAAATATCACCTAACTGGTAGGTGCATGTTTAAAGTTGCAGAAAGGCCCTAGAACATGTGTCACCTAACTGTAGGTATATGTTTGTAGTTAAAGCAATGCCATAGAGAACATATGTCACCTAACTGTTAGGAACATGTTTATTATTACAGATAGGCCCAAGAGCAAGTGTCCCCTAACTGTTTGGTACATGTTTACAGTTACAGAAAACGCCATAGAGAATATATCACCTAACTGGTAGGTGCATGTTTATAGTTGCAGAAAGGCCCTAGAACATGTGTCACCTAACTGTAGGTACATGTTTGTAGTTAAAGCAAGGCCATAGAAAATATTTCACCTAACTGTTAGGTAAATGCGTATTATTACAGAAGGGCCTCAGAGCAAGTGTCACCTAACTGTTAGGTGCATGTTTACAGTTAAAGAAAAAGCCATAGAGAATATGTCACCTAACTGGTAGGTGCATATTTACAGTTAAAGAAAACGCCATAGAGAATATGTCACCTAACTGGTAGGTGCATGTTTATAGTTACAGAAATGCCATAGAGAATATGTCAACTAACTGGTAGGTCCATAGTTATAGTTACAGAAATGCCATAGAGAATATGTCATCTAACTGGTAGGTCCATAGTTATAGTTACAGAAATGCCATAGAGAATATGTCATCTAACTGGTAGGTCCATAGTTATAGTTACAGAAAGGCCATAGAGAATATGTCACCTAACTGGTAGGTGCATGTTTATAGTTACAGAAAGGCCATGTGAATATGTCACCTAGCTGGTAGGTACATGTTTACAGTTACAGAAATGCCATAGAGAATATGTCACCTAACTGGTAGGTGCATGTTTATAGTTACAGAAAGGCTCCAGAGCATGTGTTTCCAGCTGCTTTTGAAGATTCATTGGCAGTGGCTGAGTATGTACTTCTCCATGGGGAGGAATTGGGTATCAATGTACAGAAGGTTGCTGTGAAAGGTAAGGTAGACATTATTCACATATCTTTATTATAAACTGTAGCTTCTACATATATTTGCATGATATAAACATTACCTGCAAGCATACAAAGTAGAAAGGAAATTAATTTAATAGGCTTTATAAGTGGAGCATCAACACTAGGTTAGGAAAAGCTCAAAGTAAGGACTTACCCAAATGTTTTAAGCTGGCACTTTCAGCTTATTTAGGCAAGTTCTGGTTGTCCTAGTGCTGATGTGGTGTCAGTCTCTCAAAGTGGAGGCAAAATCAGCTTCAAATAACATACATATTCAAAAGGTTGAAAAATTAGTTAATATTTAAACAAGGGGAAATTATGAGGGGACGACAAAAAATACTTACTAAATTATTTACCTGTTTTATGCCAGATTTGACAGTTGGACCCAATTTAAACTACCCGTTTTCTTTTGTTTATCTTTATAATGGAATTTAGTTAAGTATTTTTCTGAATTTAATTTTTTTTATTTCTTTCAGGTGACAGTTCTGGGGGTAACCTGGCCATGGCTGTTGCTTTGTATATAAGCAACCAGAAATCCGACCAACATCCTCCGTTGCGACTGGTATCCCTTGAAAACCCAGCTCTGCAGGCCCTTGATTTCAACCTTCCATCATACACCAAGTATGCCACTGGTCCTTGCTACTTAAACAAGAAATTAATGTTGAGATTCTGGCTCGACTATGCTTTTGGGAATAATCAGCACTTGAATGAGTTTTCTGTAAATAACCACACATGGTTTCTAAAGGACCTTCCTCATTTTGAGAAATATGTGAGTCAATCCCTTTTGCCAAAAGAATTTCAGGAGGATTCAAAAACATCACAACAGAAAGATAATTCTAATAAGAATGAACATCTATCAAAGTCTGTGAAGTCTTTGATTACCAATCCCTACTTTGCCCCCCTGATGGCGTCAGATGAAGAGTTGGGACATCTTCCTCAAGTTTATATTGTGGCTGTAGAATTTGATGTTCTCAGGGATGATAGCTTCCTTCTAGCAGGGAGATTGGCCAGACTTGGATTAAAGCCTGAGCTATCATACTACCCCACAGAAATGCATGCTTTTGTGTCCATGGTGAACTTTGACAGAAAAGCAATGACAGAAATACAGAAGTTTACAGCATTTTTCAAAGGGAATATGGCTGAGCAGAATTCATGATAAAAGACAATGTATCTAGAATAATATCTAAAACTAAACAGACTTACTTCCATAACCTAAAATTGTGTTATCCAAGTATATAGCAAGGTAACATTGAACTGGCACTCATTGGTTTTCGGCATGGTGACTTTACTGTCCTATCTGACAAACGGGTAAGAATCGTCTTAAATAGATTCTTTGTCCAGTTTGTAAACCATTTAAATGTTTACGAAAGTAAGTGAATATGCATGAGTGCCAGTTACATGTTGTCAAATTATATATTTTTGTACTGTTGTTCTTGTCAGTCCACTCATAACAGCTTAAACCCTTTGCTAGCGGTAAACACCATTTAGCCTATGCAAATAAAATGCACCCTACCCTAATGGTGTTTTTAGCAAAGTGTAAATCATAAAAATATATTTAGAAATATTCTTCAGCAAAATAATTGTTTACTAAATGGACTGGAGGTGTAAGCCCAGGCGTATTTTAAATGTATGTTTAGAAAATAGATTATGCATTGTGACATGAAGAAGACTGTATGATTGTTTGTTAGCCTACTTAAAATACCATAGGAAACATATGTTTGCCTCCTATATGTTTCCAGATAAGACATTACCATGAGAAACATATGTTTGCCTCCTATGTTTCCAGATAAGACATTACCATAAGAAATGTATGTTTGCCTCCTATATGTTTCCAGATAAGACATTACCATAAGAAACATATGTTTGCCTCCTCTATGTTTCCAGATAAGACATTACCATAAGAAACCTATGTTTGCCTCCTGTATGTTTCCAGATAAGACATTACCATAAGAAATGTATGTTTGCCTCCTATATGTTTCCAGATAAGACATTACCATAAGAAACATATGTTTGCCTCCTCTATGTTTCCAGATAAGACATTACCATAAGAAACCTATGTTTGCCTCCTGTATGTTTCCAGATAAGACATTACCATAAGAAACATATGTTTGCCTCCTCTATGTTTCCAGATAAGACATTACCATAAGAAACCTATGTTTGCCTCCTGTATGTTTCCAGATAAGACATTACCATAAGAAATGTATGTTTGCCTCCTATATGTTTCCAGATAAGACATTACCATAAGAAACATATGTTTGCCTCCTCTATGTTTCCAGATAAGACATTACCATAAGAAACCTATGTTTGCCTCCTGTATGTTTCCAGATAAGACATTACCATAAGAAACATATGTTTGCCTCCTGTATGTTTCCAGATAAGACATTACCATAAGAAACATATGTTTGCCTCCTATATGTTTCCAGATAAGACATTACCATAAGAAACATATGTTTGCCTCCTATATGTTTCCAGATAAGACATTACCATAAGAAACATATGTTTGCCTCCTATATGTTTCCAGGTAAGACATTACCATAAGAAACATATGTTTGCCTCCTATATGTTTCCAGATAAGACATTACCATAAGAAACATATGTTTGCCTCCTATATGTTTCCAGATAAGACATTACCATAAGAAACATATGTTTGCCTCCTATATGTTTCCAGATAAGACATTACCATAAGAAACATATGTTTGCCTTATTATATTTTCGTCAAGGAAATCATGCAAAAGTAGATCTATCATTTATATCTTTCATATTCCTGTAGCAGTGTTCTTCCAGTTTATACTGTTAAGCAGCATGGCCACAGTTAAACTTACTGGTATGTACATGATCTATAGAACCTCACAAACTGCTAATTCTAATGAACTAATCAGAGTGGTGTTTGTGACTAACATTTACTGATGATATGTATTTCATCTTGTTGTTGTCTTCATGATGTTGTTTATTTCAAAGTAGTTCTAGCTTGCTGATTCTTCTTATAATTATTACAAGTAGAATTAGATATTAATTTAAATTGTTGCGCTGCTTTTGACTTCTCAATCACAGGTAAACTCTTGGGTTTTTTAAGGATGACATGTTCACATATCATTTAGTAATTGGAGTTATTAATTCCTTATTCAATGTGGTCTACCAAAGACTTTCTTTATTATGCAAACATTTAAATCCGTATCTTTGGCCAATTCTGGCCAAGTTGCTTTATTATGTGGCTAATATCAGGGTTGGAAAATTCTTGCAAAAAGTTCCTCAACCTGTAGGACAAGTGAATTACATTCTTCACTCATCCTACATGAAAAATTACTCGTCTTATATTGAAGTTTAATTTTTTAAACGAAAAGCATTTGTAAAATTAACACAGACTTTGTAGCAATTCTATGTAATAAAGTAGGTCTACAATACAAACAAAAATTAAATGGCTAGCAAGGAGCTGAAGTAAAGAAACTGTTAACAATTTAACACAGTTTAGTCTGTATCACTGTCTGATAAAGTGGTCGTGTTCTTGGTTTTGTTTCCCTAAGGCCCTGTAGGCTTGTGGCCTTGAAGGTGCCTTGATCCTTTGGAGGAATCAATCCAATGAATGACACTGCTGGTGGGAGAAAAATTCTTCAGTTTAGGCCCATCTGATTATTTTTTTTACTTGTCCGGCCCGACAAGCAGTTTGAATTTTAAACTGGCCCTGCAGCAGGTTTGACTTGACATGATGAGCGGACAAGTGAAGGATTCCAACCCTGTGATATGTTGTAGTGCTAACATGACTGAATGGTAATCAAAACTCACATGTGTCGACCATTGCATCATACTTTTTGGTTTTGGCTAAAGCTTGCATATTTAATTGGAAGACATTCATTCATTTTCCCCATGTTTTTTGTTTTTTTTGCTAAAGTTTTAGTTTTAAAATGGAAGAAATTAATTACCTATTTTCACAAGATGTTTTGTTTTTTGCTAAAGCTTGCATTTTAAAATGAAAGAAATTCTTTAGCTACTTTAACAAGTTTTTCGTTTATGCTAAAGTTTGTGTTTTACAATGGAAGAAATTCATTGCACCAAGTTTTTGTTTTTGCTTAAGGTTTCGTTTTAATATGTAAGAAATTTGTTACCGATTTTACAATGGGGATTTTATGCTTAAGTTTGAGTTTTAAATTAGAAGAAAATCATTACCTATTTACACCAGGTTTTGTTTATGCTAAAGTTTGAGTCTGAAAATGGAAGAAATTCTATTTCTTGTTTTACCAAGTATTTTGTTTTACTAAAGCTTGAGTTTTAATATGTAAGAAATTCATTTACTATTTTCCCCAGGTTTTTGTTTATGTTAAGGTTTAAGTTTCAAAATGAAAGAAATTAATTCCATTTCTTCACCAGGTTTCTGTTTTTGATGAAGCTTCAGTTTTAACATGAAAAAAAAATCACTATATTCTGTTCACTGCTTAAATTTATTTTGTGCAATAAAATGAACAAATGACTAGAAGTATTATTATTATTATTATTTTATTCCCCAAACATGTCATGTAATTCAAAGTTATGTCACAAAAATCACATTAAAATATATAATAAATATTTTTAAAAAAAAACATTAAAATATATAATAAATATTGAAAAATAACATTAAAATATATAATAAATATAAAAAATAACATTAAAATATTTAATAAATATTTAAAAATAACATTAAAATATATATAATAAAAATTAAAAAATAACATTAAAATATATAATAATTTTTTAAAAATAACATTAAAATATATAATAAATATTAAAAAATAACATTAAATATATAATAAATATTTTTTAAAAAAAACATTAAAATATATAATAAATATTAAAAAATAACATTAAAATATATAATAAATATTAAACAATAACATTAAAATATATAATAAATATTAAAAAAATAACATTAAAATATATAATAAATATTAAAATTTGGTTAAGTGTCAGCATGCTGACACTCTATATCACAATGAATCACATCTTAATACTTGGCATTTATATGCACTTTATTTAATAATTACTAAGGCATGACAATATGTTACACAATGCCTAGGGACTTATTTAAATATCTTGCAAAGTTCTCCGCCTCTTCTGTTGCTATAGGATCAAGGCGCACAAGGTTAAGGAAACCATGTTCCTCGGTCGGGTAGTATTTGTGCTCCACTGGGACACCAACCCGCCGCAACCTCTCAGCCAGGATAAACCCATCGTCTCTAAGTACATCAAACTCCGCATTCATTATATACGCTGGCGGTAACTTCGACAGCTGTTCGTCAGTCGCCATTAAAGGTGAGAAAAAAATATCAGTAGCAAACTTTTCAAGTTTAGCTACGGCGTCCTTGTTTTCAGTTAGCACAGGTTTGTAGTTAGAAAATTCTCCTTGAATATCTGCAGGAATAAGGGAGGCGTCAACGTATTTCGAAAGTGCAGATGATTTAGTTGTACTAGTAGTATGGTTGTTTGAGCAGATGTTGGAAAATAAAAAATCGTACTCATCAGTCACGCCAGAAGAATAGAGAATCCAATAGTAAACCATACGCTTTTGGTCCACAAAACCTGGACCGTACTTAAACTGCCTGTAGCTTGGTAGGTTCAGATCAAACATCTGCAAGGCTGGATAGTCAAGGGACATGAACTTTAGAGGCGGCAGAGTATCGTCGCCATCTTGAGTCAACCGTAGAGCCGCCGCCATGGCTAAGTTGCCTCCAGCACTGTCACCTATATAGATGAAGTAAAGATGAGAATAATGAATTTGTTTAACGAAACGATTTGTAGAGAGGGACATTGCAAAGTGTTTGCCACAGAAAATTGTTTTAGTTAAGTATTGTACACAAATGTTCAGTTACAGTACCGCTTTGTGTTCCCGTAAGTACCAGTAAAGAGTCCATTAGAGCAATAATAATTAAATAACTTCACGTCAAACGTCTTGAGGTTTTCAAATGTCTGATAATAATTAGGCTTTTATCCAAGCGTATGCATGTGCGTACAGAACGAAATTAAAAATGGCACAAAGTTCAAAAAGTAATGAAAATGAAGCCTTACCCCGGTAGAAGTTTAATGGCTTGATTTCAAGTATTCACAATTGTCGATATTTATTTAGATAATAATATATGGCGAAGCTATGCCGAGAACTGATATTTGGCCCGCTGGCAAAGTAACGTCACGATGGTCTTCAGGTCAGAATCTCACTATTTTATATATTTTAGATATAGACAATGGACAGACGATGGACAGAAGCTCTAGCATTACCACACCAACAACAGGGCCAAATATTGAACTGTCAACTGCATGATTGTTTGTTTATTGGCGTAATCGTCCCACCAACAGTGTTTTAGTTATCTGGAGTTGGTGTCACACTCTTTAAATCTTAGGTCTTAACAAGGTAGCTGTGTGCGTATTTTACGTTGGTTATTTGGGCATTTTTTTCTGTATTCAGTAATAAAAAGTACACATAATCAGAACGAAGCAGTTTATCTAGACGAAAATGTATGGAGACACCAGACACATGTTTACCTGGAACCACAGGTGCACCGCAGGTCAGCTAGAAGATCGTCGCACGTTAATTCTATCGCCGCGACTGGGACTCGAACCCAGCCGATGAGACGTTTAGCAGTCAGGGGAATTATAATCGGCGACTCTACCACTAGGCCACGGGCACCACTGGCCATACGTGTGTATAATCATGTTTTCGATGTGGGCAGGTTAATTTAATATGGACAAATGGTTATACGATTCAATAAGATCTGAATAGGTTCATATGTTCAGAATGTATGATTGCGTGCATAAAAGACGCTTAGAAGTTCGCTTAAGTAAACAGAAATGCCAAACCTTTGACACCAATTTTGGTTCTATCCACGCCGTATTTTTCCGGATCCGCCAGGAAATGTCTAGTCGCCCTTAGACAGTCTTCTAATGGTATTGGGTATAGATGCTCGGGAGCCCTTCTGTAGCTGAAATAAATCAAAAGAAATTCCAAAATCGGCAAATCTGTATCATGTCTCAGAGTATATAGATGATTCTCTTCTATTTAACATACCGCTTAACATGAGACGATGGCAAACTACTGTCTTTGGATATTTAGGAATGATATCTGACCATAGTTAAAGGTGTGCAATGTTAATAAAGTTACCGGTTTACATGCAGTTACGGGTGTACACAAAGTTACAGGTGTACATGATAAATGAAGTTACAGGTGTACATGAAGTTACGGGTGTACATGATAGATGAAGTTACATGTGTACATAAATTTACAGGTATACACGAAGTATAAATGAAGTTACATATGTACATGAAGTTACAGGTGTACATGAAGATACAGGTGTACATTAAGTTACAGATGAACATGAAGTTACAGGTGTAAGCGAAAAATTAAGTTGCAGATGTACATGAAGTTACAAGAGTACATGAAGTTACAGGTGTACAGTGAAGCAGATACTTACTTCACAGATATTATCACACTTTTTGATTTGTCTACAAGGGTCCGCAACACAGGTGCATAAGCGGCTGCGTAAAAATAATGCAATTAAAATAGTACTATAAAATCAATTATTAAACTGGGTTATGTATACTTAAAAGATAAATGATTCAATTCACAAATATTAATATCAAAAGCTTACAAAATAGCAGTTGGTTTAATTAAGCCAACCAATATAAACGTGGTATTCGACAGTTTGAACCAAATTTGTTTTCTTTAAACAACCAAATTCAAATACATATATGCTGCTTATTGAGTTCCTACATGAAAACTGAAGAATAACACCCAAATTATAACTTAAAATGTATTTCCTATCTGAGCCACGCTGCACAGTTAACTATTTTAAGCTAAGAAAACCATTTAGTTTTGTGATCACGTTATATCCTCATTCGGGTGCTTCGCTCTGAAGTCGACGTCTATTTGTAACAGAAGTCAAAATAGTGCTTATTTATAGATTTGTCAAGTTCAAACATTTAAGCGTTTTTAACGTCTACAAATATATAGAGAGAGAGATAGAGAGATAGATAGATAGAGAGAGAGAGAGAGAGGAGAGAGAGACAGACAGACAGACAGACAGAGACAGACAGAGAGACAGAGAGAGACAGAGAGAGAGACAGACAGACAGAGAGAGAGAGAGAGACAGAGAGAGAGAGAGAGAATGGGGGAGAGACAGACAGGGACACAAGACAGACACAGAGACACAGAGAGGCACAGAGAGAGAGAGAGAGTGAGAGAGAGAGAGAGAGAGAGAGAGAGAGAGAGAGAGAGAGAGAGAGAGAGAATTTTATTATTTATTTATAATTTTATTCGCTGTTAAATGAAACATCCACACAAATCTGGGACATCCTCAGATAGCATTAAGTCTAACCTTAAGTACATGCAAGCAATATCTCTTACATATACCTAGTTCTTGTTTGCCTGAGTGATATCATGTGTATATGGGTTAGTATTGAAAGTTTATCTGACACAATAATATGGCGTTTGCGTTATTTTTAAGGCCTAACCGTGTCAGAAAACGTTAATGCCCTCAACCGAAATGCTCTGCGTATGTGAGCAAAAACGATCCTTACCTGGGTCCATAAGCGCCCAGCCGCCGCCGTGGTAATGTATAATGCCGGGCAGGAGTCGATCCCGGGACCCAGCCGGTCGGAATATCATCACTTCCACACCGTCCATGGTAGTCGTGAACTCCTAACAGAATATAATTGATTCGCTTAGATCAATTAAGCTTCACACAAACCCTCCCCGATTTCTTGGCTACAATAACAAAACATTCATACCAAATGGCAAAAAACAACACCCTGGTAAGTTTACTTCGTTTCACAAATAAACGCGCATCTGTTTCTAATTACACCTGCCTTAACGACTAATGTGTGTTTACTGGTTTTAGCTAGTTTACGTTCCTTGATTAAGCACAGGAATGTTCGGTTCTGTAAATTTAAGTACCGCAGATTAGAGCATAATCTTTCGTAGACTGTGTCAGCACTTTAAACTTCAAGGATTTTCTTAGTCTGGAGTTCCTTCCCCTTTCATTACGTTATCGGGTCAGGCACAGGCTGAAAATGGCGACCGCCAATGTAAGTTTACAGACACATTTAGCGAAGCACGAGTTATAATTTATCGTTGTGCCATTCGAAAGATGTTTTTATTATGATCATAACTTAGTTCATATAAGCGATTACAATAAGTAATTTTAAATGGTACATTACCTGTTTCTAGAAATTTGTTAGTAGAATGGTGTCGATGTTTTTACAATAATGTCTTGACAATACTTAATTATAGAGTCTTAACTTCTTGGCACACTTGCAAAGGTTATAACACCAAACAGTACCGTGTTATTTTCCAATACAGCGGAGGCCGCCATTGTTAGCACCAGCCAGACGTACTATTGCGTAGGATAGTACACTGGGAACCAGACTAGGATTTTCTATTTATTATTCAAAGTTACATGCTAAACAGATGAATTTAGCAGAAAGAAACCGCTAATCTATCATACTTAAATAAAAAATAAAACTACTTGACATAATTTCATCTTCGAACTGAATACGTTTAGTTTTTGCATCCTTATTTCCACCGATGACGCGATCATCGCACCGACCAGGCGCATAGATGCCTGTACGCAGAATACGCCGCTGCGTAGACACTTTCTCCATAGAAAAAAAACACATCAACATATTAAATCTGCAATAAAAAAATCTTACCCTAGTAGGGGCAAGCTATATATCTATTAATAATTATTATATAATTAATTATTATTTATGTAAACTAGTACCGCTATTTATACCATGAAAATATGATGCTTGCTAAATCGATTTATCAACTTTTCTGTAGCTCCTGGTATGGGACAATTGTACTCTTATATTTCAAATCAAAACTTCCCAGATAATTCCATCCTCAAGACGATCTTGCATTATATTTTACTTGAAATCTAGTTATATCTTGATACCGATTTCGCCCCAGAAGCCCCCATTTACGATCTAGAAACACAAGATTTTAGGGGAGAGCATGGCCCCGGTCCACCCTACACCATATCATGCCCAGCTACGCCTCTGCCGACACAATAAGTTATTTTGGGTGGCGGAAACCCCAGACAAATATCTATGTAGGACCACCGATGCATTGCAGATCGAGTGGATGATCTCTTTCCAGCGAAGTTTCTTATCCAAACTTGGATGCAGGGAGGTGGGGATGGGCTGGGGAATGGAGGCAAAGTTTTGCAGGGAGGTGGAGAGGGGCTGGGGAGGGGAGGCAAATCTTTGCAGGGAGGTGGAGCGGGGCTGGGGAATGGAGGCAAAGTTTTGTGGGGAGGTGGGGAGGGGCTGGGGAGGGGAGGCAAATCTTTGCAGGGAGGTGGGGAGGGGCTGGGGAGGGGAGGCAAATCTATGCAGGGAGGTGGAGAGGGGCTGGGGAGGAGAGGCAAATCTTTGCAGGGAGGTGGAGAGGGGCTGGGGAGGAGAGGCAAATCTTTGTGGGGAGGTGGAGAGGGGCTGGGGAATGGAGGCAAATCTTTGCAGGGAGGTGGGGAGGGGCTGGGGAGGGGAGGCAAATCTATGCAGGGAGGTGGAGAGGGGCTGGGGAGGAGAGGCAAATCTTTGCAGGGAGGTGGGGAGGGGCTGGGGAGGGGAGGCAAATCTTTGCAGGGAGATGGGGAGGGGCTGGGGAGGGGAGGCAAATCTATGCAGGGAGGTGGAGAGGGGCTGGGAAGGAGAGGCAAATCTTTGCAGGGAGGTGGGGAGGGGCTGGGGATTGGAGGCAAAGTTTTGCAGGGAGGTGGAGAGGGGCTGGGGAGGGGAGGCAAATCTATGCAGGGAGGTGGAGAGGGGCTGGGGAGGAGAGGCAAATCTTTGTGGGGAGGTGGAGAGGGGCTGGGGAATGGAGGCAAAGTTTTGTGGGGAGGTGGGGAGGGGCTGGGGAGGGGAGGCAAATCTTTGCAGGGAGGTGGGGAGGGGCTGGGGAGGGGAGGCAAATCTTTGCAGGGAGGTTGGGAGGGGCTGGGGAGGAGAGGCAAATCTTTGTGGGGAGGTGGGGAGGGGAGGCAAATCTTTGTGGGGAGGTGGAGAGGGGCTGGGGAGGGGAGGCAAATCTTTGCAGGGAGGTGCGGAGGGGCTGGGGAGGGAAGGCAGATCTTTGCAGGGAGGTGGGGAGGGGCTGGAAAGGAGAGGCAAATCTTTGTGGGGAGGTGGGGGGCTGGGGAGGGGAGGCAAATCTTTGCAGGGAGTTGGGGAGGGGCTGGGGAGGGGAGGCAAATCTTTGCAGGGAGATGGGGAGGGGCTGGGGAGAAGAGGCAAATCTTTGTGGGGAGGTGGGGAGGGGCTGGGGAGGGGAGGCAAATCTTTGCAGGGAGGTGGGGAGGGGCTGGGGAGGGGAGGGGAGGCAAATCTTTGCAGGGAGGTGGAGAGGGGCTGGGGAGGGGAGGCAAATCTTTGCAGGGAGGTGGAGCGGGGCTGGGGAGGGGAGACAAATCTTTGTGGGGAGGTGCGGAGGGGCTGGGGAAGGGAGCTGGGGCGGGGAGGGACTGGGCTGGTGAGCTTACGTTGGCGACCATAGCTACTCAACCGCTATTGTCCCTGTTTCTTAAATGATATCTTAAATAGCATACAGTGTAACTTTTGGGTATATGATTGCTACAATACCTTGTGCAATGTAACAAAGTTGAGTATTATTAACATTTTAAAATATATATCATGCAATTGTGAGACACCTCTAGCCATTGCACATTTTTATGAAAGGCGCACAGACATATCACCAGAGATCAATTGCATCTTAGTTGCATGTATGTAGCCACGTTGTCTTTCACAATTAACAGATTACCGTATACATGAAGGTGCAATAATCGTTGTTGTAATCTGTTACTTATTGTCAGTAATGAAATATTTGAACTTCAATTTAGGTGCACCCTTGGCCGAGCGATAAGCGCCACCTACATGTAACACCTCAGTTAAATTTGTCAAATAATTAACATTTTCTAGTATACTAAACTCAGGATGGATTCGGGCGGATTCGGGGATGCATCCTCCAGTACTGTGTATATACATTTAGTATTTACTTATTCACTGCGATTAAGTTGTATGGATTTTGATACAAACCCCGACCCCACTCCACACCCTACCACCAGCACCACCAAAAATTTCTTTCTCCCCACCGTTTCTGCTGAAACATATACATATTTGTTATAATTGGTACTTTGGGGGAAAAGGCATAATTAATTATTTCCAAATAAGTGCCTATTCCGGTTATTATACCATAGATTTGTTTGATAGTTTGCACCAACAATATTTTAAGCCAACAACAAATACAATGTGTGAGAAATGTACAAATGACACTTGATACCTCAAATTACAATGGGCAACGTGTATAATTGTTTCCGAATCAACAAGCAATATAATAATCATCCTACCTCTACCGAGTCATGTTTCTTGTCCAGAAATGCCGCCAAACCAAGCAAGCTGCGGGTGATGTTGATGGGGTTGAAACCCAGAACGCCGCCGACGTAGCTCTGAAACGTGATATGTAAAATCTTAACGTCGCATGACGCGGTCTAGACATGTAATTCAAATGAATATACGTAAATAATAAGGGCAGGTATCTGATGTTGTTGTTTTTTTACAATAAGAATCTCGCATTCAATTAAAATATAAACTTTGATGTGTTCTTTTGTGTGGTACGTTGACGTCGATTGACGTGAAAGCCACCAGATATTGTACGCTCTGGTTGATCATATAAAACGTCTATACATGTACACCAAAATGTAAAAATGGTGAAAAAATTGCACATGCATGATATATTGATTCTGTCCTACGCATTCGTTAGCTTATGTCTATATTACCTTGACAGATTAAAGGTAGGAGCCGTCGATACTATTTTAAGCAGAGACCACTATCGAGTTATATTTTTATACAGTTGGTAAGAGTGGGGTCGGGGCGTGGGGGGTCACAATTAGTGCTGTCTAACAATTCAGTTACTGTTCAAACTCGTATTTATTAAGACTAAAGAATTAACTTATACAAAAATTATACCGATATTCTCCAAAGCAGTATTTCGATATTGTTATATGTATTTGATATAGGCAAACTGTCGGATATCACCTTTAAAGACTTTAAAGTGAATGTCAAATATATCGCTCTCATTATCAACATTTTCGAAATTGCTTCATTTGAAAAATATAGATAATCAATTTTTCATATCATTCGTTTCATCTTCTCTTTGACAAAACCAATGGTCTGGAATTGGCGACTTGCACGAAGTAAAACGTTCATTTAAAATTGTACTATATTTTCAGCAAGTTAACTAGACATGTGAGCGGTCGAATCTTGCTTCAGTATTATCGTTTGTCCATTTATTCACATCCGTTTAAACGGTGCAGAAAAAAACAAGTTCACGAGAGATTATCTTTCGCACATTTATAATTTGGATTTGAACAAGCTACCGACAAAGGTGTTATACAATAAAAACAAAAACATGCTGTGATATACGGTAAATAGATATAGATAAAAGCATTATTGGCGACGCTCTGGCGCGCGACGCATGTATAGATGCTCACTGAAATTCGCACATGGGGAAAGTTTGTTTAGCGGACTTCGTAATCCTGGTAAAATACGGGTCCTAAGTCGGTAAATGGCGTTCTAATTTATATATTTATATTTTATATTTTTATAATATTTTTTTGTGTGGCTGTAACTTTCATTATAAGATGGCAGAAAACGATGAAATTTTGGTTTATTTCTTTTTGTAATTAAAATTTCTAAACCTTTAATAACTTATGACAGTAGATAGGAATGCTCTTCGGTACGTCTTTGATGTTCAGACTGCATTTTAACAAATTGAAATTATCTGTTAGCAACGAAACATTCCATAGCCAGAAATGGTTTGATCCATTGAATATGCACGGTAAAGTCTGACTTGAGGTGCAATGTTTATACAACATTTATACTTGCAATATATATGTAATAATAATAAACGATTATAATGTCCGCTCGTATCTAAAAATAGCATTTCCGGTGCAGCCAGCGTGCGTGAATGCTTATAAAGCATCTCTGAAGAGTTTTTGGGCAAGAGATTATGTTTCTGGACTCGGGATCGGGGGATTTTAAATTAAAACCCTAGCCATGACACGACAAGTTTTCAAAATCGTATTGAAGATTCGGATGATCTTGCACAAAAGAAACGTGCAACACACCAAGAAAACATGGCATGTTTGAAGTGTTTCTGGTCAAGAGGTTACGGTTATGCACTCGGGATCGGAGGGGTCTGGGTTCAAACCCTAGACCTGGCATGAGATTGTGTTTCTTGTCCAAGACTTTTATTACACGAACATTTTGCGAAATCAGCATATGCTCAGACTTACTATCGCTCCCTTACACACATATTTACTAAAAGGTAGTATCCATCTTTGATACTATTATAATACTGCTTTTCATAATAAGTCATTTGATATTTTGTTGTAGTTTGGATGATATACATACTACCTTTCACTTGACATCAACTTTTGTTAAGTTGTATTCTTAATGTCAGCTGAGTGTGTAATGAATAAACCTCAGCAGCACATACTTAGTTTCGTTCCAACAGTAGTTCCATCTGGATTCAGAACATATCAGATTTTTATGTTTTTACTGTCTCAGTTTGTCTTCATTCATTTCACTTGAAATGTGTGAACGAGGTTAAGTTTAGGAAATAATAAACATTGTTCTTTATAAACATAATCTAGATACAAAAATGCTTAATTGTAATTGTAATTATTTTTTCTTCTTCTACGTAGGTAACATCTAGAGAAACATATAAAATTGTGTCGGCTTTTGCTTTTTTATTTTGTTTTAAACTATTCTATCCTTAAACCAGTCTCAAGAATTATCATTATACATATTTTTTTTTTCTGGAGATTTATAGAATATTAAAAGTTTCTAATAAAACCCATACGTAAAAGTTTTAGAACTCCAAAGGTACAATCGGTCGCAATAGCTCAGGTGGTAGAGCGTCGGCTTGCGGATCGGGAGATTCAAACCTCGGCCGGGTCTAACCAAAGACTTTAAAGTTGGTAGTAGTGACTTCCCTCCTAACGCTCGGGGCTAAGGGGACAGCATTACGCCTGACTCGTCGGTGTCAGTATAATGGACCGGCCGGGTTCAATCCCTGGGCACCTCATAAGTGCCCCTTTGCTAAAATGATAGAAATGTCGCTGCACAGTATTGGCAAACATGCCGATTAATCCCTAATCCATAGGTACAGCGTGACCGAGTGACGTTTTTGGACCAAGGTTTTGTTGCTCAGGTAACCAAATGAAGTATTGCTATCTTAAGGCCTTTATTCGCCAACTATTCTTAAGCCTAATTCATGACATAAATATGTCTTTATTACTTGCGGCCATATTGCTTTAACATGTTTACTTGTTTCAGCTTCGCAACAATTGTTTTTCTTGTTTGTATAATGGACATAATATAAATAAGACAATAAATACGTTCAATTCTTAGGTAAAAAATGCACGCACCATACCGTTAATTGGTAGACAGTTATTTATCATTAAAACGTGTTTATGGTGAAACTTCCTTCTGGTTATTTTTTTAAAATTTTGTGAATTCCCTAGGTACATGTATGCGTGAGAGTGGCGGTTTGGACGAAGGTTTTGTTGCTCAGGTCACCAAATAAAGGATTGCTACCTTAAGGCCCTTATTCATTAACCATTCTTAAGCCTAAGTCATGACTTAAGCCCAAGTCACTAGTTAAAGTGTCATTCAAAAATACAGACATATAGCTAAATACATAATGAAGATATTTTAGATTGAAATCCGTGACTTGAGCAATTCTTCCTTAAGAATGGTTGGTGAATGCGGACCTAAATCGCAATGCTGATTATTGATGTCCTACTTCTATGCGAAAAGTGAAGCAAAGAAAAACACCATATGTCACTACAAACATGTATTTTCTATCTGAGTCACGCTGCATTGTTAGCTTTTTTTAAACGATAATTACCACATGACCTCTTACTTTTAAGGTCATGTTATATCATCAACAGATCATTCGTTCTGACGTCAATATCTGTTTTTAACACTAATCCCCATAGTGTTTATTTATAGATATGGAAAAACGACCATTTAGATAGATTTATTTCATGATTTGTTCTATTTAACAATTGTGGTAGTGTTTAAAATCGCTTTTAGACTAAAAACCGAATTTATAAAGTAACTTTGCCAAAATTTGCTAAAACAGAGGTAATATAGTTTTTCATTTATATGCTATAAGAAACTGTCAGATACCACCTCAAAAGCGCAACACTCAGCCCGGAAGTGCAACCCCTGGCAGATACGATAACTGCCTCCGATACTCGTAATGAATGCCATCGTTCGTCGCAATTTTTAAAACTGTCAGGTTTATTTACCTGTTATTGATTGTCATTGATACTTATGGTAAAAAAGAAAAAAATTGTCTTTGGCTTTATTTTCCTTGAAATGGAATGGAGATAGATAACGTAGCGGGTTATTTGAAAAACGTTACGTAACAATGACAAACATTTTATCATTTATCGGTTAGGAAATCGCGAATCGTTTTCCTGTTCTGACCATTTGATGTCACAAACTAAAATTACCATGAAGCGCACAATTTGGTGGAGAAAAAAGAAGAATTAGAAAAATGCTATATCTAATCAAATAAATATATTTAATAAAATAATTGATCATATTACTCTAAAGTTTTGCTTAGAATTCCTAAGAAAAGCGCGGAGGAAAAAACAACAATTCGATTAAAAAAAAATTAAGTTAACTAAAAACCATTTTTGTGGTGAGTCATACATAATGACGGTTGATTAGGGAAGGTATGTAGAGACATTCCCACCGTGGTACGACACTACTCGCTACTCCCAATTTCGTCATATAATGACCTAATGAAATTCGCCTGAGGTTTGAAATGGTCTTGTCACTTAAAAGTTAAATTAATGTTTACGTTTATTGGTTTTATCATCCCACCAACAGTATATAAGTTATCTGGAAACGGTGTCCACTTGAAGTAGATATAGTGCTGCCTTCAATGTGTATAGCATGCCGTGAACACCTGGCAGGGTACCACACCCAGTCACATTATCCTGACACCGGGCCAACCAGTCGTGGAACTACTCTTATATTTGCTTGAGCTAAAATGGAGCTATACCAGTACCATTTTAACGACTTAACTATTTCGCGGACCGGGATCGAACCCGGGGCCTCCCATACGAGGAGCCGAAGCTCTACTGAATGCGTTACCAGGGCGAGTCAGAAATTACTGACAAAGAATGACAAGAACTTACGTATTAAACATTAGAATACAAATGATATGTCTCTATAATCATATGGTTACATATGATGTCTCTATAATCGATCAAACGAGGGTGTGTTTTTGTACAGATTTTAGCCCCAAAAGGGTAAACAACCCTTCTTTTTTCGTTTTTATAGCGATGCATTGAGAAATTCTTTTATTGAACTTGTATTATAATAAAACAATCATTTATTTTGCTCTTGTTATAAAGAGTTATCAAATCTTTGTGAAATAGATGTACTTTTATTGTAATTGTTCATTGATAGAATAGTTTAGCTGATCAATATTAAAATATTTTTCAGTCAACTTATAGAAATAAATTGACACAAAACAGTTCTGCTTCACAGAAGGAGTTTGAAAAATTATTCACGCAAAAATTCCCTTATATGTATGTAAGTTAAATATGCTTAATACATACTTTTAACATTAATTGACATTTATTCATTTTTTTTAAATATGTAAATTTATTATCGTATGAAAACAGGGGTCTTACCACGACATCGATGAGTTTTACGTAGAGTCCAAGGCATACTTTTTGCGTTCGGTTATTTGCCGTTTCGGGGAACTGTGGTCGAGCGTAATACGCCAGTCCTATCACCACGATACTCAGTACGAGCCCCAGGCGTAAACCCTGGCGAAACATCCTGATGAAATACTCCGAACTTAAATCCACCCAGAAATCAAATCTTTTTAATGTATACACCCGACCGCTGATAGCTGATGTACCAAACGAGTCTCAAGTCTATTTTGGATAAAGATAAAATTTAACAACAAGCAAAGTCGCAAAGTTTCATTTACGATGTTTAAACAACTCGTTTACCTTTATCGTCAGAGCTCGCATATCAAAGATTGCATATATGCCGTGCGATATCTGGCCAATCTAACCTGTTATCTCGTTTGTTTACACTGCCATTCTGACTACGGAGGGGCTAAGGTAAATATCCCAATTATGGGGTGGGTGGAAATTTTACAGTTTGAGGTTTACTATAAATTTGCTGATGGCAACTTATACATGTAAACAATTGGATGTCGACTCGCCTATGAATCCCAAATATAGTGCATTATCCATAAAGTTGTGGGTGCCGGCAACTCCCATTATGCGACAAGTTTACATGCACGCCCACAACCAAAGCAGGTGTAATAAAATAATTTAAGGTTACCAAGTAGGTTATGTTATACCATAGAGCATTCCCATTTTCTTTTAAACAACAGTTTGAATTAATATTATATGTTATTATATCATTTATATTATTTCTTTTTTTAAATACATCGCAGCGACCAATTATGATCATTATAGCGACGTCCAGCTGTTTAAGTGGAGGAAGGCCCCACACAAATGTCGCGGTGGGAGGCTAAGCAGAGAGGTTACAAAACGGCAACTCTAACACTACGCCAAGGGCGCCCAAAATATATTCTTGGTTTATTTTGACATTATTTTTCAGTGACGTCACTACTTTCGTCATAACTTATAGAAAATATCGGCGCTTGGACATTTTGTATTCAAATAGATCGTTTTTCTTTTCATTGCTTGCATTTGAGAAACTCGTCAGGAAGTGCGAGGTTAGAGCTCTGTAAAACCTGTTTAAGCACCCAAGTCGGTCCATATTGCCGATTGACCGTTCCAAGGCGGTAACTGTCGGGTTTGCTCTTTTCGTTAAATGACTCATAACAAATTTGTTCTTACTTTTCACATGGCTTGCATGTGAAATACCTTTGTTCTGTGCCTTTTCGGAGTTTGGTATATGTTGCAAAGCTCATAGGACTTTGTCATATATTCTTAGTTTTTATACTGCTATACATGTAGTTAAGCGATCCCGAAATAAACTTTGTCAGTGCATGATTATTCGTGATGTAACAGGTAAATATAGAGCACCAAACTGTGGGAAACATGTTTTAAAGAGCATATTTTACGACAACAGCCACGCAGCCACTTTATTTTCTTGTTGCTTTAATGTTACAATGTAACAAATTAATTTACGTCGCCATGTCGCGGTGTCCGCTAAACTCTTCCTACGAAATTAATGTTTTATCAAGTAATTTCACATGTTATCTTGTCCAATTCGTAGACTTCATACTTCACACAGTTAAAGGCGGTATCAGACTGTTTGTCTAAATCAAATACATGTATCAATATCTTACCACTGCTTTGGGCATTTGAGCATAATTTCTGCATAAACTCTTTCTTTATTCTAAATAAAAACGATTTTGTATATTTTACTGTTAGACAATATTAGAAAAAGAAAGAAAGAAAGAAAGAAAGAAAGAAAGAATAAAGAAAGAAAGAAAGAAAGAAAGAAAGAATAAAGAAAGAAAGAAAGAAAGAAAGAAAGAAAGAAAGAAAGAAAGAAAGAAAGAAAGAAAGAAAGAAAAAGAGAAAAAAAGAAACTAGAAAATTAATGTTATTCTTTATTAATCTATAAATAGCGCAATAGTGGTCTCTGCTTAAAATATAAATCGACGCCAGAGCGGATTTTACGGATGACGATATAAATTAAATCTGATTAAAAATCATATCCTGAAAACCGCTCCGCTATCAGGATCTGACGACGAGTCAATAAAACCTTCCCAACCAATCAGATTGCACCCTACAATCTGTAAATAAAGTAAAATGATGATCCGAAGCGTTCTGAATATCTCCTTTTAATGGCTGCGCCCATTTACAAAGAAATGTAAACATGGACAGTCCGCGAAAGACTTATGTTACTGAAGACAAGTGCGTTGTATGCGGTATCTCATTTGTTTCAACATCAGTAACATCTTCAGGTCGAAAGTTAACTAACGAGCGAATTCCTAATTTTTGTCGGAACACTTTTCTACTACGGGCCGTCACCAGAACTTACATTTTGTAAGATCTGACTTTAGTGAGATTGATATAACTTGATCTTAAAAGTAAGTGGTCACATGGTTTTCTTAGTTTAAAAAATGCTATCCCTTCGCATGGTTCGGATCGGAAATGACGTGTTTGCAATGATGAATGGGAATTTATGCTTGAAAGTTCACACATCAATGAGCAGCATTTTGCAGGTCCTGTTCATGTAATAATGACTTATTTGGTTAAGTGAGAAAAGAAAATTTGGTCCAAACTGTCGAATACCATCTTTAATGCAAAAATATGGAACATAATCCCTAAACATTTGATCGCCGCCCACACGGACGTCACATGAAAACCTAAGCCATGTTCAGCCATGTTCAGTAGATTAAAGTTCAGATTATGAGTTAATCTTAGTTTAAAATGAAGACAGAAATGATTTACAACTTCAAACTTCATTACTTATAGGGTCATTATTATTTTTATATAGCGTATCAAAGTTAAAAGCAAATGGGAAACCGTTCAGTGTGCAAAGAACAAAACTTCATGATTATTTAAATGATACGTCACTATTGAGCCGATAAGAATACTCTGTATAACTGAAGTATACAATGTACATACAAAATATAATTCCGCACTAGAGTTCGGAGATATACTAAGTTGTTTAGACATAAAAAAGGTTACAACCCTTTTAGACATTTTGGATTCTGCCAATCAAAGACAGCATTATGAAGGACTGCATGATCACATATAATGCATAGAAGTAATCAGTATTTCCATCTATTGTTCTTTTGTGGTTTTGAAAAAAGACATCCATAGATTACCAACTGTCCATGAAATGCGTCCATGCCGTGCGATTTTATCCGTACTCCAAACAAGAACAACTCAGTCATGAAATGCCTATTTACATGTTATGTTATGTACAGTAGTACATCAGCGTTTAAGGTTACGCTAGTCAGGCTAAGGGTTGTTTTGATGGCGTAGCATTCGCGTAACTGCTAGAAGAAAAGGATTTGTTTATTTTTAACTGGGCTTCGAGAATGTTCTGGGTTCGAGAATGTTCTGGAAATTCTTTGGGTATATATAAGGGCGTGTTTGCCGAATTAAAGTAAGTTTGGAAGTTTGGATATAAAGTTTGGATAAACGTTTGGACATATAGTTTGGAAATACTTGCAGCTTCTATATTAAATCTTTCTGTGTTGGAACTTACGTGGACTTACTATATTCTACAGTGATATAAATATTAAAGTGTCGAATTTGGAATTATATTATTAACATTCGTGTATTGTTCTACCTTTGGATTATTTCAACTGTGCTTATCTACGAGGACATTCCACCGAAAACTCTTCAGGATTATTCGACGTTGGATTATTTATTGGACTGTTAAAGGGACACCTCCTAAAGGGACAAACTGTAAGCTTACATTTATTTTGCTTTCTGAAATTTTGTCTGATTTATTTGTTTTTATTTTTTTTACGCCATAGATTTAATTGTTTATTAAAATAAAACATTATTGAACTAGTTTGTTGCTGGCTTGTTCTTTGTGTTACACCATTTCGTCGTTTAGTAAACGTGACATTTTATAAATAAAACTTAAATAGCGACACAGGTCGTAACAGTTACCTGAGTACTTCTGTGGAAGGTACACGCGATATGAAAGCATAATTTGTCGATTTCATAGCTAAAGCTAAATTGGTGATAGGTATAACTTAAACAATGTAGATTATTTACATTTTATTAAGGATGGAGTATGATTGTTTTCTTGGCACACTTATTACGACATTCTCCTGAGTATATATCCCTTTGCCATTAATGCGGGATTCATTTTGGAAAATGTATTCACTTTTTTTGTTCAATCACTTCAACCAAGGTTTAACGATTTTTTACCCACAACGGATTATTTTATTATCAACTATTAACTAAAAGAAAATCACCTAGCACAAATAATACTACCAGAAGCTACCTAAATATATGAATTAATTGACAAAATGACGATCAGTAGCGACCTTACACTTCCTGTCCCTACTGTCAAGTAGTACGTATTTCGCCCGCTCTACGTCACTGTGATGGCTAGGGTCATATAAAAGAATCTGCGAAAGTTCTCCGCAACTTTTTTTGTTATGTTGTCAGCACATGACTTTAGGATTCCTCGGCCGGGTAGCATCAACATATAAATGAATTAAAAATTGAGGATCAGGAAAGACACTCCCTCTTGCAGTTCCAAGTAACATTTATTTTTTATCCATGCTACGCCCCAGCAATGCCCAGAATCTTATTAAAATACCTAAGAAAGTTCTCTGCCTCTTCCACGTTTATGGAATCAACGCGCGCCAAGATAAGGAAACCGTGTTCTTCAGTAGAGTAGTACTTGTGCTCCACTGGGACACCAACCCGCCGCAACCTCTCAGCCAGGATAAACCCATCGTCTCTCAGTACGTCAAACTCCACATTCATTATATACGCCGGGGGTAACTTCGACAGCTGTTCGTCAGTCGCCATTAAAGGTGAGAAATAAATATCAGTAGCAAACTTTTCAAGTTTAGCTACAGCGTCCTTGTTTTCAGTTAGCACAGGTTTGTAGTTAGAAAATTCTCCTTGAATATCTGCAGGAATAAGGGAGGCGTCAACGTATTTCGAAAGTGCAGATGATTTAGTTGTACTAGTAGTATGGTTGTTCGCCCACATGTTGGAAAATAAGAAATCGTAATCACTAGTCAGGCCTGACGAATACAGGACCCAAAAACTAATCATCCGTTTTTTGTTCAGAAATCCTGGACCGTATGCATACTGCCTGTAACTGGGTAGGTTCAGATCAAACATCTGCAAGGCTGGATAGTCAAGGGACATGAACTTTAGAGGCGGCAGGGTATCGTCGCCATCTTGAGTCAATCGCAGGGCCACCGCCATGGCTAAGTTGCCTCCAGCACTGTCACCTATTCAAATGGAGTTAACAGTAAATAAATTGTACCGTAAATATCTGTTTAAACATTAAGCCATTTCTGGGCTTTTATTTTGAGGAGGAAGGGGGGTAACTTAGTGTTGCAGTATGCAATTAATTGTAAGACTATCAAAAATGTATGTACACTAACAAGAGGGCAACCTACAACTTCATACTACCGTAAATACAGTAATTACGGTACCGTAAATCATATGTCTACAAGTATTATACGATGAAAAAGGCTCATAGCCCAGCAAATAGTAATTACTAATTAGGTAGTAACAACAATCGATGAAACGAACTTGACATCTTTGACATCATATACCTATTACAGGATGAGTATCGAATTTATGTTCGGCGGATGATTCAATTCGTTAACGTAGTAGTGGACGCATGTATTTGTTGCTAATAATATAAATCCTGACTTAAGCAAAAGTTTACATCCTTCACTGGATAAAACTGTGTTTTAGAAAGGGAGTCATAACTATTTTACCACGGCTCAATCACGCGTGAAAGAACTTTACTTTACTGATGAACAACAAAATGACTGACGCTAGTAACAGTGCAGTAACGATTGTCAGTAACGATCGTCCTATGACGTTTCCCATGCGCTTTGCAAAAACCGCGCGGTTTACTTAAAATAGTATTAAAAGGCTACGTAGGAGAAGAAATGTGTGAAGTACACCATAATGTTGTTGTTACTGTTGTTGTTATTGTTGTTGCTGTTTTACTAAAATGGCAGTAAATCCATCAATAAAATGTTAAACGTAACAATATTCAATGTGCATCATCATCATAAATTATTTCTTCTAATTCTAATATAAGCCCAACAAGTGCACTACTGACTTATACCTCCGGAAAGCTCAATGGTGTAATAAATCATGCGCTTTTTATCAAAGGGGAATGATTCCGATAATAGAATGTGAAACTTCACAACACTTAAAAGTTGCGTATTTCTCTAATTATGATACACTTTCCTACCAGATTTTATGTACATCCACCCAAGCACCACTGCCATATAGCTCCGACAAGAAAAGCACAAAAAGTGGATTTTTATCAAGGGCAAAAACTGTATTTACAGAAAAAAGAAACGTCGGGGCATTTGTCGTACAATATTTACCTATTATGGAAATTATATCTACTAAGTTTCATTTAAATCCAACTAAACACTACTGACTTATTCGGAAAGAAAAAATGTGACTGTCGGAAGGAAGGACGATCAGATGGACAACAAAACAATACCTCTGGCACGGCGAGGGTGATTAGCGCCAACTATACCTTTTAAACCGATCTTGGTTCTGTCTACGCCGAATTTCTCCGGATTCTTCAGCAAATGTTTAGTCGCTAGGTAACAATCTTCCATCGCTTTGGGGTACAGGTGCTCAGGGGCTCGTCTGTAGCTGATGGACAATACATTAATTAGTATTTATAGTTACACATTCGAGCATAAACACTGTTTAAACGCTCGATACAAAAGATTTTTCTAACATCACTTTTTTCTACGTACAGATCTTAGTCGTTCTTTAATATTTCAATTAAGGCAGTAGGTTTAAAAGAAACATTTTAAACTGATACAACTTAAAATGAATAGTTCTTATACAAATTTATTACAATTTACAATTTTACACACAAACAAAAAAACAAAACACTTACTTGACAGATAGTATTACACTTTGTGTCTTGTCAGCAAGCATCCTCAATTGAGGTGCATATTCAGCTAAATGAGAGAAAATTTATATAAATATATCACTCTTGTCATTTAATAGATGTTCATTAAATCACAGTATGTAATTAAAATATTTTTAATTCACTACAAGCGACAGATGTCCAATGGCAAATGCATAACAAATAGAATGAGATAACTAATACTAGTGTAACCGGGTGATAGGGAGAGAACGTGTAGGCGGTCCGGTTAGCTCAGTCGGTAGAGCATTCGCTCTGTTAGCGAAGTGTCTCGGGTTCGAGTCCCGAACTGGCTGCACATTTTTCTTCCTATGTTACACTAGCGTATGTGTGTACTCTGATTTCGTCGGAAATATCGTACACGTCAGATATGAATTATTCTGAAGCAAACAATTTTTTTGCCTTAAAATATCCCGAAGAAAGAATTTTATTGAAGTCTTAATTCTATGAGAAAAGTGCAGCAAAGTGCACACCACTCGGTACATACATGTACTTCCTATCTAAGCCACGTTGCTTAGTTAGCTATTTTTAAACTAACAGTCATGTGACCACTAACTTTTGAGTTCAAGTTAGTCAGGTTTATCCGCACTGCCGCAAGAATCTATTTTTAGCAGAAATGCCCAGCATCGCTATTTATAGATCTGAATAGAATTTAGAGCAAGGTTTTCAAGACAAGTACTGTCTGAAAATTGAGTTTGCGTTTAAAATCGATTTTATTTAGACTCAATCGTGAGTGTGTGCAGAAACAATGTCCAGTTTCTCGAAAATAGGGGGTTTGCTAGTTAGATTGAATATAGGCAAATTGTCGCATACCCCCTTTAACATATAATATATGTGTAAGGCCATGTGCCTGGACCGGCCCAGTTACGTGGTCGAGAACAAGTCAGAACCAAAACTTTCATGTAGAAATATCCTAACCACCAATAGGTAGAGTGGGCTATCCAGCCATTTGTCTGAGATCTTCTTCTCCAAAAATCATACATCTAGGTTTTAAGGAAATGATAACACCTAAAAAGATGGTATCCGACAGTTTGGACCAAATTATTTTTCTCAAATTACCGAATAAGTCATTGTTACCTGAAAGATTTTGCTGCTCATTGATGCCCTAGATCAGTATGAACAGTGAAACATAAATCCCCATTACTCATTGCAAGACAGGTATTCCCTATCTGCGCCACGCAGCAGAGATAGGTATTTTTAACTAGGACAACTACGTGAAAACTCCCTTTTGAGATTACGTTATATCGTCATCTGGGTAATCCAATCTGACGTCGGTGTCTATTTTTAGCAAAGATCACTATCGTGCTAATTTATAGATTTGGAACTATTGAACTTTTAGAGTGTTTAACCATGTAGGCAGTGTTTAAAACCATCTTAACTTATACTAAAGTATGAGTTTATGCGAAATTTTAGACTAAATTCCCCAAAGCAATGGTAAGGTGTTGTTACATGAATTTGATATAGACAAACTGTCTGATACCACCTTTAATGTGTTTCAATACAAATAGATCCAAAGGATACGTGAATTCTGTCGAAGAAAGTGCTAGTCAAGGCAGAAAAACACGTAATTGCCGGTACCGTACATAATGTTAATTGAAGTCTTAAAACAAAGCACAATTACCCAAGAAGCAATATATGTAAGACGAGAAACAGAAATTGGACATTAGATGCCACCCTTCATAGCATATATGACAATTGCATGAAATCCACATTAACCTGGTTGCAGGACCACCCAGCCTCCACCGTGGTAATGCATTATGCCAGGCAACAGTCTGTCCCGGGACCCAGCCGGCCGGAATACCATCACCTCCACGCCGTCCATGGTGGTCGTAAAATCCTGCAGAACAGAATATAACAGTTTTGTATTGATCTAATATTTATAAATTAGTCTCGAATTACTGGCAACAACAGAGACAAAGCATTTGTATTATTTCTATATGGCACACAACATGAAGCATTCAAGCTTGTCACCTTGTGCAAGATAAAGACATATTTTAACCCCTTTTAAGCAAATGTAATATTTGCCTTAGTCATAAATATAGTTTCTTCTATAAATAAAGGATAGCATGAGTCTATCATAGATGACCGCTGCATGTGACTGCAAGCAGGTAAGCCAAGAAAGGCTAGAAATTTTCAAAGACACAATGTCTTGAGATGGCAAATTTGGCAAAGAAAAAAATGTGTGAAGATGGCAAAGTGGAAACAGAGAAAAGCTTAAAGTTGGCAAAGAGGGAATAGAGAATTTGTGTGAAGTTATCAATGTGAAAACAACCAATATAACATCATGACATTCTTGTCTGTTTTGTGAGTTTTTAAGGACACACAGACATTACTTTTACATTTACTACTACTTCTACTACTACTTCCACAACTCCTTCTACTACTTCTACTACTACTACTAATACTTCTTCTTTTTCTTCTTCTTCCTCCTCCTTCTCTACATATACTACAACCACTATAACTTTTACAACTGCAACCATTAAGGTCAAGGTCTTACTGAAGAACATTCTTTAAAGCTGGCTACCTAAGCTATAGATCTGTGTCACAGCTATGCCATTTATAACAATACTTCAAATACACTTGACCGTCTTACAGAGGTGTGTGTCGCGCATACCATTTACAAGTACATCGTCAGGTTATGTGAAGTACATCACCATGTCAATGGTATACACGTATACGGAAGCCCTGGAGGGTTAATGAACAGATGAACAGGTACCACTTTACACCCAGATCATCATCACTTGTAATCCAGTGTGTATTACCAGTAGACTGCCGATAACAAATAATAACAAAAAGTAACAAAAGCGTGTTTCCAGGGTTCCGTACATACATTATGAAGTGAATGAGGTATAGCACTTGCAAATGCAACTATTAATGTAATTATCACTTTATGTGCCAATGTCATGCTTCAAGTCATTGCAACTTCGGAGGCATATATCTATTTTAAGAAAATTTCTTGTTTTTATGTTGTTTTTTGTTCGTTTTGTTATCTAAATAAACATAAACATAGTTATATTTCTACATGCCTTGGCATTGTTAAGTCAGCGTAAATGCTAAGTGAAAGCTTAAAAAATCTGCTCTAATATGCTTTGCATGGTTTTATTGTACTCTTCCAAAGTTCGTGATCTTGTAGCTATGTTTTCACATGGTGGCAGGGATGGTTTCTAAAATTCTATCATCGACTGAAAGCTTATTGGTTATTTACTCTTTCTTACAACTATCTTGCCAAGCTGAAGGTGTGTAAAAGTTGGAAATTGCGTTACGTATGTAACATTTTGTCAGAAGTCAAAGATTAAACAAAACGAGGCAAAACAAATGCGTCTTCCCACACAGAGCTGTCGTTCTTTACAATCGCATATACCCCAGAAACGGAAATAAAGATTCTTTATATATATATATGTTGACTTAAAATGATGAATTAATAACTGACATTTCATTTATAAATATGGACATAGTTCATCTTTATCCTACAAAAATTTCACAAGCTAAGCATGTAGCCGATTTGAAACTGTTTTCAAATTCCTAACACCGTTAAAGGGACACACCTGAGGGTAAAATAGGCTCAGTTCGAGTTATAGATTTGAATAATTTGATTATCAACTGCTAGGGGTCATTAATATATCCCATATGACCCATTGAGTCAACCCTAAAGTTCGGCGGTTCGTTGCTGATAAGCCGTTAATGTGGTGTTTACATTTGAAAAGTTCGTAACTCAATTTTCTCGACAATGTTTACAAACAAAACACTACGTAGTACGCGTAATGCATCGTGGGTATTATTTTCTTGAATCTCATTGGCCGAAAAATCCAACATGGCGAGCAGAGCAAGAAGAGTAACATTTTCGGAGTTGAAGATAGAAAAGAGTGAATGCATGCGCAGCGACCGTTCACAAAGAGTGATTTTTTTACGATGCTTTTACCGAATGGATGGATTCACGAAACATTCTGTTGATCAGAGTAAACGAGTAACTGGCCAAGCTTCATTTTGGAAAGGTACGTCAGGGGTTTTCTCAAACAAATTAGCGAAACGATATCACATTTCGACGTTTCGGTATTTTTTTGTTGTTGGTTTTTAACCCTTAAGCTATATTTCTTCAGTTTTAAGATGTTTCCACTTTAGTTAGTTAGAATCGAAAGGGTGTTGTTACAAAAGTTCTTGATATATTTGAAAAACGCCGAAAAATGGTCTTAGAACGTCGATTTTACATAACAGGATATTTGTTTACATAAGTTTTCGTCTTATTAACTTGCAGTTGCTCACATGAACTGATAATGGATACATTGGTAGATTGAACTCAATACCACCACAAAGGCTTTAGGCCTATTTGTACGCATCACAAGCTCAAGATGGGTTCTGCAAAGCTTAAAACAACGTCACTGGTACACTTTTGTGTGGACTTCATCAAATTATTTACATGAAATTAGGATTAATAGTTACTGCGTCTGAGAAACATGCACATGAAACTATCACTGACATATTGCTTAATGATATATTACAAAGTGCTTTCAAGTGTTGCTAAACTTACTTTGTTGCATATAACCACCATAAATGGATATGTCTTGTTTTAAGTACAAAATTATGGTGATATTGAATATTGAAGAGGTGAAGGTTTGTAACTGATTGCCTAATCTATGCCATCTCTTAAATATTTCATCTATGTTTTCTTGAGTAAATTCTTTTATCAAACCCCTGAGTGGTTCTGAATCAATGCTAAAATATATGATGCATATCAATTCAGACAAAGTAATTTTTCTTCTAATCCATACCTTATGGAATTATGGAAAGTAATTGATTTCCTACATTGATATTGCTAACTTAAGTGCCAGTTGATATGATTACACGTTTTGTTAGATTTGGGTATCTTATAGAATTACTACTTGATTTATTTCAACATTACCAACAGCAAAAAATATGTTTTGCTGCTTTTTAGCTTCAAGAAAGATGCCAGGCCCAGAAAAGAGAAAAGAAAACTTACACCTACACCTGGATTCCTACCAAGAACAGTAACTTAACAGCAATGGACAAACACTCTAACAACATGGTCTGCTGCACCGGTTTAACACATAAAGGTATAAATATTTATATACATTGTAGTTTAAATCTTATTTTAATAGACTTTATGTTAGTAGGTTTACTCGGCTGAGTTAAACTATTTCTTTTTTCCTATTGGTTTGCTTCATTTATTTTTATGCTCTTTATGTTGCAGTGACCCTTTTACTAAGAACATTATAGTGAAATCAATTCTAAAAATTGTGTTAGCTTGTTTCTTTGAGAAATATGCCACAAACAGACATGTAAATTTCAAACTAGGACATAGTGTACCACTTGGTCAGACAAAGTGTAGATGTTTCCAAAAATAAAATACACACAAGTGCTTACTAACCACTATTTTCATTTTTTCTAAAGTATAGACCATAACCTATTATTTGATTCTATTTTTGTACACAAACGATAAAAGGTAGGAACCACCATTTACATACACCCCACTTTACAACTTTGTAGATTGTTTATTGTTTAATGGGTTTATCGTCCCACCAATAATATTTCAGTTATCTGGAGACAGTGTCCACTTGAAGCAGATATGATGCTGCCTTCACTGTGTATAGCATGCCATGAACACCTGGCATGACACCACACCCAGTCACATTATCCTTACACTGTGCCAACCAGTCATGGAACTGCCCCTATATTTGCCAGAGCATTAGCAAGGGAGCTATGCCACTACCATTTTTAATGACTTTGGTATGTCATGGCCTGGGATCGAACCCGGGCCTCCCGTACCTAGAGCTGACACTCTACCGATTTCGCTACCAGGTCTGGTACTTTGTAGATGATATGCTTCGTCTTAAAGTGGGGACACTGATACAATGGTACTCAAAAGCATTAGACTTCCTGCATCCCAGAGATGTCACATCATTCAGTTTTATGAAAGTTGATCTAATATTACTAATTAGAGATGGCAATGGTTAATCTTCATGAAATGTGTATTGCTGTCTTTTATCTTCAAGAAACATGCCAGGCCAGCAAAGAAAGAGAAGAAAAGTGATGTCTACATCTGAACCTACATAATGCTACTGTAGAAAAGGACAGACACCCCAACACCATGGTTTTCTTTGCCATTAAAACACAAAAGGTAAAAATCTGTATATCAGTACAGATTGTGATAAAGTATTAAATCAGTAAAGTTGACCTCCATTCAATACTATTGTTGCTGCATTTGTGTTTTTGTATTGTCAATATTGTGTTTTTTCCTTTAAATGTTAATGATACAGAAGAGAAAAATATTGTGAGTGCTTGTGGTTTGAAAAAAATAATACAGAAGAGAAAAGATTTCATACTATGTTGAGGATTCAAAGGATATCTCTATTTTTGAGAGATAATCCATTTTTCGCAAATCAAATACTCTTCATGTTCCACCACAATTTGATTATTGATAAGCGACATTCCAGGTAATAAACTAAATTTAAGCAAATCAATTAATGAGCTAAATGTTCATATATACTCTTCTGAAATACCTCATTATGCAGTTTCTCTTGTTTCAGCATCAGATAATTAAAAACCCAACATCCCCTTCTGGTCCAAAACTTCACAACATGATCTGCTAACACCTGAGCCAAATAGCACTACTTGTACAGGTAGATTTATTTCTTTGCAATTCTTTTTTTTATCATACTGCTTTTACCAGCATGAAGTGGTAGGATTGCTGACTCATACAAATCCTTGGCCTCTAACTGTGTGGGTGTAGCCGTGTAATAGGTAGAGAATGTGTAAGTTGTCCGGTTGGCTCAAATGGTAGAGCATTCGCCTTGTTTACAAAGGGTTCGAGTCCGAGACCGACTGCACATTTTCCTCCCTATGTTACAATGGTGCCTAACATAAATGACAAGCAATTGTTATGGTACAGGTGCTAAAGGGGTGAGTTACATTTAGAGCTAATGGTCTGTGGAAATACGAGGATAAATTTCAAGTTGCCCTGGATGTATGTAGCTGGATAGGGAGATAATATATAAGCCGTCCGGTTAGCTCAGTCGGTAGAGCATTTGGCCTGTTAGTGAAGGGTCCCGGTTTCGAGTCCCAGACTGGCTGCACATTTGTCTGCCTATGTTACATGGGTATGATTTTTAGATGGGATAAAGGACTTAAAGTGGAAGTCTTACAGTTGATTGCTGTGGCATTGGTTCTACCCAGACATTTATCAATAGCCAGATGTTACTAAAATGATTAATGTATCTGCAAATACAGCTAAATGTTGCAGCTTAGCATTTATTTGTGGTTTTCCTCCATCATAAATAGTTATATCTTGGATATTGGATCATTTAATTGTCACTGTAATTTGCTAGTTTTCCAGTTAATGACAGAAAACATAGAACACATCTATTTACATTTTTATTTCATCTGAACTGCTTTACAGGTAAAGATTACTAAGTGCCATACCTTAGGGAATCAGCATATCACTAGATTGAGGCATTTGGTAGACAGAAAAAAATCACTAGATAGCTTGACCTAGATATTCCAAAAGTGATGACAAATGCTAGTCATTTGAGTGGATTGTACTTGGGCCACTATTGCAGAACAATTCTCAATAAGTTGTTTATTGTTGTTGTTGTTTTAGAAATATATTGAAGGAAGAAAGTATGCCCATAGTAGCGATAATGGATGAAGACCCTAGAAAATGTTTGGGTAGTACCACTGGTGCACCTGAGGTCAGCTTGAAAACCTTTTCCCTTCATGTTTGTTACCCGAACTGGAAGTTGAACTCATGTGGTGAGAGGCCATGGTCCAGTAGGAGTCAGAGGAGTTAGGTATCTTGTCCATGGACAACCCCTTGTTCTTGATTTTAATGAAAACATTCAGTTTGGGAAGATCATGACAGTCCAGTTGTTATAAATAGAGAAACATTTAACACAAATACCTTGGTTACATTACAGGTCTTTTTAATTTCCTTGATGAAAGTTTTTAAACCAACTGAGGCTAAAACCTAATCTGAAGTAATTGTCAGTTTGATTTTTGACACTCTGTTGTTATTATAGCATTGTTGTCAACTTAACAAGCCATAATGTGAGTATATTTGATAATCAAGACAACATTTAAGTTGAGAAAGGTCTTTCTTCTGACTTTATTTGAATAAAGGTGGTTCACTAATCAGTGAAGCTTTTTTAAGCCAGATATATGTACACTATCAACATGTATTATTATATAGATGCAAAGTTGCAGCCATCTGCAAATTAAGACAAAGCAAATTGGTCACAGTTTATTGTAGGAACATGACACAACCACTGATCTGCATTTTAATGTTACAACATCACTGTTGACTCATGAGTCAACATATTGATTATTATTGACACACAAATAATGAATATAACTGCATGCTCAGTTTGAAAATGAATTAATGTAGTTTTTGCGCTCAGTAAGGTTAAAAAACTAGGGAAAATGTTGCAACACTATTATTTTTCCAACCTAAACAAAGGTTTTGTTTGTTTGTTTATTGGGTTTATCGTCCCACCAACAGTATTTCAGTTATCTGGAGACGGTGTCCACTTGAAGCAGTTATAGTGCTGCTTTCACTGTGTATAGCATGCCGTGAACACCTGGCATGATACCACACCCAGTCACATTATCCTGACACCGGGCCAACCAGTCGTAGAACTACCCTTATATTTGCTTGAGCGTTAGCAAGGGAGCTATACCACTACCATTTTTAACGACTTTGGTTTGTCGCGGCCCAGGCGAACCCGGGGCCTCCCGTACATGAGTCGACGCTCTATCGATTGCGCTGCCAGGTCCGGTCAAAGGTTTTGAAGGGCAGCATTTCACATAATATAGTGGTCAGAGGTATCAAAACAACTTATTGTTTTACTATCTGTAGTTAAGTAGTCTTTGCTTTTTTGTAGCAAAAAAGAAAAGAAATTGTAAACTTTACAAACTGTGAACAATTCACCTTTAAAGCTATGTACAAGTTGAAACCTTTTCAGACATGCTAATTATAATGGAAACCTTTTTTAGAACTGTTTTTGTAGCATGGTTTATTTTTTACTAATGTTGATATTTCAAGCTTTATTCTGAAATATTGAGTGTGATTTATTATTTCATATGTAAGTTTTACCTGCTTATTTGTGGTCATAATGGTGTAATAACCACTTTTACAAGTCGAGAAAAATGCTTTGAAGTTATATGAAAGGCCTCCTTATGTTGAAAACCAGATGATCTGCCTGCTCACCAGATCTACTTTTTGTGCTAAATGTATTAGTATTGTGTTGAATGCCAAGTATTATGTTTTAGTCTTGTGTTGAATGTTAAGTCATGGGAATTTAAGACTAATTTGCTAAATACTGGGATAATTGGTAGCTTTTATTGATACAATGTTGAACACACACACAAGTACCATAGCTCACATCCAAATTTTTCATTATTCATTATCCCCTTTTAGGATACCATTTTACTGCAACAGAACTGCTGATGCTCATTATTATGCTACAGCTAATCATTATCCAACAGATTAACATAAGACCGGCCGCAATAGCTCAGGTGGTAGAGCGTCGGCTTGCGGATCTGTAGGTAGTGGGTTCGAACCCCGGACGGGTCAAACCAAAGACTTTAGAGTTGGTAGTAGTGGCTTCCCTCCTAACGCTCGGGGCTAAGGTGACAGCATTACGCCCCACTCGTCGGTGTCAGTATATTGGACCGACCGGGTTCAGGCCTTGGGCACCTCATAAGTGCCCCTGTGCTATAATGATAGAAATGTTGCTGCGCAGTATCGGCAAAAATGCTGGCTAATCCCAATCCCCGATTAACATAAGACTTGAAGTCCAGACATTTAAAGGCTTGTAACCTATCTATGTGATGCCTTTAATGCAGTTTGTATATAGTTACAAGGAATTAAAAGTAACACTAAACAAGTTCATGAATTTGCATATGCTTTATCCGGGATTTGTTTTATATTTCAGTTACACAAACTCCTGCTCAAAAGCTGCCAACCAAAGGCCGACGTCTGATTATACGAGACCCCCAGTTTTTAAGATTTTGTCAATCTGCACAAGAGTAACACCTTAGGTAGATTATCAACAATAAATAACGCTCAAAAGTGAAAGCTCCTACTGAAGTGAAATGTATACAGCTATGGAGGCAGTGTTAAACACGTTTAATATATACATCTCAGCATGGAGTGTAAGCTATTTCTTTTCAGACACGTGAAAGTAAAAATCATTGCAGAACTTACTTGTTGTATTGCAATTTGTTTCTTGTTAAAATAAAAGTATTTCATAAAAAATTATGTTGCTTTGTTCTTTAAAGCATAATGCACTAACATTGACCTGACCCTGACCCTAAATTTAACATCGATCATTAATGCATCTAAAAATGAGATTTATTTTCTTTCTGTCACAATTTCCAAAAATGTAAATCTTGTATCAATAAATAACAGTTTATTTCTGTGTTAAGGTCAGGATAAACTGCATGTTGGTGCATAATTTCACCGTAGTGTATTTTTTTATTTGAAAAAAGTTAGACATATTATACAAACAGTTTTCATCTTTATAACATAACTTTAAGTGTAAAAAGGGAATTAAAAAATGAAGCAGACATAGTTATAAAACATATTTAATTCCAAAAGGCATTACATAATTTTTATACACTTGAAAAGCAATTGTTAACTAAAAAAAAACAAGCTATGAACTCTTTCTTAAAAAAATATAATTAAAAAAATCAGTTGACTGCAGCATAACTTTTGAGTGTTCATTGTCATTTTCAAAGATTGAATCCTTTGTAAACATGTCCACACACACACATTGAAGAACCCAGCTCTGTAATCATTCACTGAATGTCCTGGAAAAAAGAGGAGTCATTTAGCATTGGATTTAAGCTAATTTTATGCCTAAACTATTAATATGTGTATAATACACTGGAATGTTGAACTCGTCCAATAAACCAGCAGACCCCGGATCTGGTAGAGCAAGCATTAGTCCGTTAGCTCCAGGTACGGCAGGCACCAGGTTCAATCCCAGGCCGCAGCATACCAATCGTTAAAAAATGTAGTTTTGTAGCTCCCTTAGAAATGCACTAACAAATATAAGGGGAGTTCCATGACTTGTTGATCTGATGTCAGGATAATGTGACTGGGTGTAGTATCGTGCCAGGTGATCATGGCATGCTATACAGTGAAGGAAGAACTATATGTCCTTCAAGTGAACACTTGTCTCCGGATAAATGAAATACTGTTGGGGTCGATAAACACAGTAAACGAAAACCAGCTAATACAAGTAACTCTAATCAGTAAATTAAACAATAGGTCTGTTGCACAAAAAATGTAAAATTAAGATGCAAATGATTCATATAGTGTATTACACAAACGTTTCAACTGTTCAACTTCATACAATTTCTGTTATGCAAAATCTATGTTTGCTTACATTACACTTTTTCTTTTTTATCTATTAGGCATTCCTTTGAAATATTACACACAATTTGAATACACATGGTCATGTGTATATAAACAAACAAATAATTTAGATTTAGGAAAGTTAACTGCCATTATAAATGTGTTGGGTTTATCTTCAATTCACCTGTATATCAATTATCTAGATACTGTGTCCACTTGATGCATATATGTTCTGCCTTCACTGTGTATACCATGTTGTGAACACCTGGCATAATACCAAACCCACTAACATTATCCTGACACCAGATCAACCAGTTGTGGGACTACCCTTATATTTGCTTGATCACTCTACCGATTGGGCTACCTTGTCTTGCTCCCTAAGTATCACCAACCAACATTGATAGCCTGCCGTGCTTCTGTGTATATAAACAATTCCTAACAAGTGGGATGAGAAGTGGACTCTTCAGTTTAATTTGTACATTTTGCTCATACACTCCATAGGCTCTGATTTCCAAGTCAAGAATGATTTAAGTTAAAGCTGTCATATGCAAGACCATAACTTAGGTAATTTTCATCTTGATAATAATGCAATTTTAATTGGTAAGATAGAAGGCTAAAATGAACTAACTGGCATTTGACTGAAGTACATTTCCTTGGACCATTGTCAGCTTCACCATGTCATATCAAGGGGTCAATGGCTACATCAAGGGGTCTACGTGGTTGAATGAGTCATAGGGAGGCAAGGCGAAATATGACAGTTTTGTTGTCCTGAAGAATAGTACAAGACATGAATATATTTACAAGCATTTTAAGTTCTTATCCACATTTATTCACAAACTAAAGGATGAGCTCTAAGTGTTTAACAGTATGTTTAATTAAGAAAATACAACCAATTGGAGGGATCTGTTAAGAATATTAAGTTAAATCCAACACAGTGACCTAAGTCACCATACAAAAAGCAAAGCATGAGCAAACTAGTTTGTAACTGATTGTTTTAAATTGGACATTATTATAGCTAGAATGATTAATACTATTTTTTAACAGTTTGCTTTCAGAAAAAGCATTTTAATGCTATGAAGGGATTGGAATTTCATAACTAATGCTAGTGTAAATTTTATCACCAAATAGCCAGTTTTGTATGCACACACAGAGGTGCAAAGACAGATAGCCACCTGCAGTGAGGATCTGCACTGTATGCCTGGGGCTCACAGTAAATAGGTCTCTGAGCAGCAAAGGGTTAACTAAATAAAGACGGAATAATTCTGTGGAGGTGGCAAAATCAAAATAAAGAATGCTTACCCATATTTTTCTTATTCTTCAGCAAATCATTGTGACCATCTAGACTCTTTTTAGCCCCCTGACAAGACTCCAGTCCCATTCTCTCCTACTACTCATCCTCATGTACAACCTCCATTTTTTATCATGGCTTTTCTTTATTTTTCATGGTGCCACAACTGAAGACATCTAAGAAAGAAAAGAAAGTCTAATTAACAAAAATGCATAAGTTTTTGCTTAAACACTAAATAAATAATTTGGTAAAACAGGCAGAAAATGACGATAGCAAACTAAGACTTCTTTATTTTTTTTGTAAATCTAGGCATTTAAAAGCAAGAAAGAGCCACTGCTGGCATTAGTACTACAATAAAGTTTGGGGGAGCTACAGTTAAAATGGCCACATTACACATGCAATTTAAAATATATAAAGAATGCACAAAAAATGTAGAAATTAATAAATACTTAAAAACACTGAATTTTCACCCATATTCTCAAATAAACTGGCCAATTTGGCTGTGTCAAAATATATTATGGCTTAATATTACTACTGCCAGATGGGACTAGTGCCAATTACTTTGTGCCAAGATTTAAATTAGTGCAATAATGTTGAAAGAATTATGGCCCTGTATGCTAGCTTGCACATATTTTAGCGATTGCATGTATCCCAATTGTTTTCTCAAAATATTTGGTCAAGTTAATGTGTTAACATCATAAACTAAAAATGTTAAAAACAATGCTAATCAATTCTGGTCGTTGCCTGTACAAACACGATATTATAAAACAATATTTTTTAGCAAATGTATGTTTTGAGATTACCCCCTAATCATGAACATCTGTAAATAAAGCCGACTTTTTCATGATTAGTGACTAAAAATAAGCATTCGACACTTGCTTTCTCTTTGGCCTCGTCCGCAAAAATAAAACACAATTAAAATAACTAGAATTCGTGTATAATCATGTAAAACTACCAAGTATTTAATGAAAAATACTATTTACTTACGGTCTCCAGCGACTCCAACGGCCATTGTTCTCGTGAAACTTCGCGACCTCACGTTTATCCAATGAGGTAAGGCTAATTAATTTCCCGAATTCATTTGTTTACATTAGCTGACCTATGGACCTCAATAAACTACATTTTTGTGCAATATACTTTTAAAAAAACATAAGCAAATGTGTTATATATGTAATTTTGAATTAATAATTCATTTTTAAACATATATGCTTTATTCCCAATATTCCTGTGTTTGTTACTCAGGTGTGTCCCTTTAATCCTGGCGTTACGTTAAGTCAGGTGGCTTAAAAGAGCATAAACCTTTGACAGACGTAAATGTTATAAACAGACAGTGAAATGGGCAATGTACGTTTTGAACTTTAATAGGCCACTAAATTGACACGTGCTAACTCCAATTCCATGTGGCGATATATATGCAAAGCAGGCTGGCGTTTTTCTGCTATCCATACACCAGCCACAGAAATCGTTATTTTTGGAAGCAGCTTAAACGCTTCACTAAAGTGCTTATATGTCTACCATTGTGTCCGTTATACATACATAAATGTGAATTGCGAGAATTTCTTTATCACCAAGCCTGATAACAATCTTACCTCGACCGAGACTCGTGTAAAGTCCAGTAATCCCATCAAGCCAAACATGCTTCGGCTGATGCCGATAGGGTTGAAACCCAGATATTGACCGAAATAACCCTGAAACGGAGTAAATTATGTAAGTTAAATATACACGTCTCTTGACCTAGTGAGCTTAAGTAATGCTTAAGAGGCTAGGATACGCCAAAGAATCGGATCCGCATGTGCATGTGAACATATTAGTAACATTTGGTGTTGTTCTGTCGACACCCCTACCCCCACAGCCACCTACTCCCCGGCCATCGTAACCAGATGCATTTGGCTCAATGTGATGGTTACCACGTGTTAAAGGTGGTACCCATCAGTTTCTCTATATCTCATATGTAACAGTATCTGACCTCTGTTTTGGGTATTTGTGCATAATTTCTGTAGAAAAAAAACAAACATCATACTTTAGTCTAAGCTTTGACGAGTCTCTACATTATCTCAATTTTGGGGGCAGTAAAACTCGGTAATAAACACTCAAAATTCATGCTTTTTCAAATCTATAAATAAGAAAAATTGCGATTTCTGCTAAAAATAGACATCGGTGGCACAGTGGATGATGTGGATAAGGTAAAACTTTTATGGTCGCGTGATTTTCCTCGTTCAGAAATAGCAAACTGTGCAGCGTGGCTTAGATAGGAAATATATGTTTGTAGTGACGATTGTGGCGTCAGGGTACACTATTGAGACAGGTGTAGGACACCAATAAACAACATTTTGTGATATCTGTTTAGGTAATAATAGTTTATTAAGATTTTTAATGAAAATATTTTGGTTCAAAATGTCGGACACCACCTTTAAAGGTTAAAAATTACAGGAAATACATGATTAGCTGACGTCGCTTGACGTAGACACCTCTAGGCGTTGTGCGCGTTTGAATGAACTTCCACCAAGAATCGGAGCACAGGCCTCCTTTAAACTAGCGAGTATTTTATCTGAGCTCAAGAGCCACGGTGAGCGAATATCTAGGTTAACTGCTACACGCCATCTGGGCTTGCTTTATACTTTTATGCAACCGAGTTGTTATTCTTTTGTTGATGTTCTAAGCGAGGTTGGAAAATTTGTTTCAGAAGTTTAAGTGCAAAAGAAATGCCTGACCACTAATTAAGAAATCTTCTAGTCAGTTTACTTAGTATGTTGTATGGTATTAATCTCTCAAATGTTTCAGTATAGAAACATTTAAATATTAAATAATAAATTAAATACTTTAAGCAAAACTGTCCCCATAAATGTCAACAACGAAAGTAACGCTCCCCTCAGCCTAAGGTGCACACGATGTTCACTGAAACTTAAGTATTTCGTGTCATTCATGAAGAACGTTAACCGATATTGCTTTGGTTGTTCTCCTTAATCTGCAGTTTACAAATCTTCAAATATATACTATTAAAAAAGATATATACAATAAAATCTGGACGTTTGAACAAACAGATCTTACCACAATGTCGATGAGATTTATGTAGAGTCCAAAACATACTTTCAGTGTTCTGTTGTTTGCCGTGTCAGGGAACTGTGGTCGAGCGTAAAACGCCAGTCCTACCACCACAATACTCACTACAAGTCCCAGGCGTAAACCCTTTCGAAACATCCTGCTGTATACTATATTCCAATAACCCTAAATGAAAACTATGTAACCAAGAGTACACCTTTGTCCCAGACGCGCATAACTAAAATAGGCCTACCAAACAGAGGCTCAAGTATTTCCGGTTCAAGATCAAACTGCACAAAGACAATGTCTCTGAGAGTCGCGCTCAGTATCGTTTATGATGTTAAAGGTGGTATCCGACAGTTATCCTACATGTAACAAATTCGTACCACATCTACTGTTTGGGGAAATTGTGGGCATAATTTCTGCATTAACTCAAACTTAAGTCTAAGTAAAGACGATTTTAAACACTGCATATATTGTTAGACTGATCGCGAACAGAATCACTCTTTATGGTCATTCTTTCAACTTAAGCACGATAGTGGTCTCTGCTAAAAACAGATATCAACGTCAGAGCGGATTATCCGCATGACGATAAAGCGGGATTTTAAAGGTTAGTCGTCACATGGTTTTCTTAGTTTAAAAACAGCTATCTCTGCAGCGTGGATTAGTAAGGAAATATCTGTTAGCAATGATGGGTAGGGGATTTATGTTTTACTATTCATATAAATCTATGGCATCAATGAATAACATTTGGCAGGACCTATTCAGGTAACAATGACTTATTTGGTTATTTTCGAGAAGAAAATGGCCCAAACTGTCGGATACCCCTTTAAAGCAATCCTTGAACTCGATGGGCATTTTAAATTGTTATCTTGTTTAGAATGTTTACCGTGGTGAATACTCTACGTATAAAGATTGATAAAAAGTTTAAAAATTAGGATGACCAAAAGACAATTATACATTGGCTGCTGGCAACTAAAGTGAAAACGTGACAGTCTGCACCGAGATGAGATGAATAGTCGATTATTACCATATATGCTATCATAATCATGTTCACAGCATGCTTTACACGTAAAGGCAGCACTATATCTGCTTCAAGTAGACACCGTCTCCAGATAAATGAAATAATGTTGGTGGAACGATAAACCCAATAAACATAAACATTTAACGTTGTTTTCTTACAGTTGCAATGTAATCGTGATTTTCAGCCATTTGAGACAAGAAGATATTGCTCGTATCCATCTAAGAAATACATTTGTTATTTAAGCATTTTATGTCCCAAAACAATAACAATGATAATGTATTCACGCCTGCGAATAAATAGTAACATAATTTTGAAGTTTTTAATAAAATACTGAGAGCTAAGTTGTCTACAAGAAATTCTTACTACAGCAGTGACCTTGAATTCTTAAAAGTTATTGGGTGTCATAAACAGATATTGCAGAGATTAAGTATGTATCAAGAATCAAAACACGTTACCCCCTGTTTTGGACTGCTATGCGTCAAAAAACCACGAAACCCTTGATGAAATAAAGACCAAATTGTTAATTCTTAAAATTGTTAATTTAAACAAAGTTTTGCTAGTAAGCAATGTCAATATAATTGTATTGCTTGCAATGAAATTAATGCCATTTACATCCAGGCATTCTTGGATGATTTTACGATGTGGACTTGTATGGATATTTATGATGGTTTATGTTTCCTACTTGGTAACATATTTTCATAACATATGGTGACATCTGACTTATACAAGTGACTGATTTTCCGATGCTGCCACCATACAAGGAAATCAGCTGTGAAGGTTGCAGATTTGTTCTACTTCTTTTAATGTGACCTTATATATATACACAGTATGTTATCACCCTCTACCAAAAGTCAACTTAAAGAAGCGTCCTATTTAACATCGATATTCAAACTATACACGTAGATAACCCTTACGTCATCTAAATCATTCTTCTGGAGCGTTCGTGGTCTAGTGGTTAAAACGCTGGACTCCGGATAGGAGGGTCCCGGGTTCAAACCCCGAAACTGACCACGTGAGCAAGACTATTTACTGCACATTGCTCCAGGTATTCAGTACCTGAGTACTGGTTTTACCCAGGAAGTGGACAGTCAAGAGGGATTAATATAAGTTAAAAGAACTAGTTTCCCAATCGACTATAAATAAATAGATTTGAACTAAATCATCCACCTGACTTGCCCTTCAGAACTTTGACGGGATATTTTTATTTACACTGATAGAAAAACCTTCAGAAAGTGCGAGGGTGGGGCGCTCCACAAACCAGGTTTAAACACCCCAGTCGGTCCCCGTTTGGCGACTGACCGTTCCAAGGCTTGCATAAGAGTACACCTGTCTTGTGGCTAATCAAGTTCTAGAATACGTTGCCACGCTCTAGGACTTCGTCATATATCCTTATTCATGATTATAATAATGTTACCTATGCAGTTTGGAAGTCATAAAACAACTCCCCGCGTAAAATATGTTGTCATTTAATTCATCCATTGAAGATTGTTACGTTTATTTCTTTTGATGGGCAGTGAACTTTGGTTCCACGATTCCATCTACACATGAATAGGATGCTAAAATCATGTATACATCTTTTCTGGTCATTGTTTACATGATTCAGAAGTGTACTTTTATTTAGTAAACAATCTTCATTACGTAGTTCTTCTAAAATGAATAATAGTTTTCTCTCTTATAAATCAAATGTGGACATTATTTATCAATAACGTCATTCCTCTCTTTTAATGAAGTCATTACTTATCTAGGAAAATGTCAGCGCTTGTTCGTTGTATTTATTCAAATAGATCGGTTTTCTTTCCATTGATTACATTTGAGAAACCGCCCAGGAACAGAGAGGTAAGAGCTCTGTAAAAGTCGGTTCAAGCACCCCAGTCGGTCCCTTTTGCCGACTGATCGTTCAAATGTGGTTATTGTTGGGTTTGCTCTTTTTGTTTAATGACTCGTCATAGATTTGTTCTTATATTTTCATCTGGCTTTTACCTTTGTCCTGTGGCTTTTCAAATTTTAGTTTTAATGCTCTTAGAATTCATATTTCCTTTTTCCTATAATTAACCATATAACCATGTAAGTAATTTGGCCACGCAACCTTTCGTTCACACTGCATGCTGAAGCTTCTGATGATGTTTTTTTTTTTCTGGGCTAGTGGTTTTAGAGATGTCGCTAGGGAATATTGCAGGTCTCGTTACGCCGGACGACTAGTTCACTCTTGGCATATGCTTAGGTGAGCTAAAAAGCTACGTCAAGACCAATGTGGCATATCGTTTAGGCGAACTTTCTCGGCACACAGTAATAGTATAGTTAACTAAGACATTTTTCTTACTTGCCTTATTTTAATTTGTCGACCAATAAAATTATCGTGTTCGAACCTGTGTATTACATTTTGGTTTTCCTTGCAAACAGATACGGAAGATGTTAGTCGTTAAAGGTGGTATCCAACAGTTTGCCTATATCAAATTCATGTAACAATACCACTGTTTTGGGGAATTAGGACACAACTTCTGCATAATCCCAGATTTCAGTATAAGTAAAGACGGGTTTGAAGACTGAATCTATTGTTAGACAGTACAAATCGCTATAAATGCACTACAAAAGTTCAATGATTCCAAGTCTGTAAATAGGCATGATGACGTGTCTGCTTTGGCAACATTGCAATGCAGTAATCTTCACACAGTAACCTCTGCCACCAAAATGAAAAATCGTCTACGGGCTTGATATTTAAAAAAAATGATAATATTGTGCTAGAATTTTAATTGTATACCATTATAGTGTTATTGTAAGGATCAAGTCGAAGACTGTTAAAATTTAAAAAATATATTTTTTTTTTATTTATTTAAACTTAAATTGTATGGAATATTTTAACATGGTTACTGAGGAACAGCGAAATGTAACAGGGGTGTGGTACCGAGTACTCGTACTTTTTATATGTTTGTTTTAACAATCAAGTATACAGAACAGAACAGAACAAATTTTATTGGCATAAAATATTAACAATATTTGTAGCCATACAATGTAAAATAACAGATAGTGGTGACAATATCATTATCATAGAAGAATAAATACATGCGTTTTTAAACTATTTAAAACATCGAACAATTTTACAATGCAATTTTTCTATATCATAATAATTTTATATTTAAATTTCATGCAGTGTGCTTGATAGTGTTTAATAAAAATATTAGTGTAGTGTTTCCGTGGTTATTTATTTATTTATTTGTTACGAATGTTATAACAGTTTCAAATGAAAAGTGTAATGGAACCTTTCACTGAGTATGTAGAACCTGTAAATCTCTATAAATCCGAAGACTATATTTAATGAAAATTAAAAAATACAAAACATATAGACTGTGTTATGTGACAAGTTCGACACATTTTCAAGTTTTTGTAAAGTTTAGTTTAAAAGTTGTTCATGAAATTGTACAAAAATGCATAATTGTACATTTTAATTTTTTACGAATTGTTTGGCCCTTCCACGTTTATCAAGAGAATTTCACACAGGCTTTACTTACTTTAAGCGTTTCCGTTCGCTTAAGCGAACAATAAGAACTATTATTAGAAGAATCATTATTATAGCACTAAAAAGCGAGCGAAGCCCGTGTGACAAAGGCCGCTGGTCGGTCCGAGCAATACTAGGAAAAATATATGACGTTCCCTTTGGAGACATACTTTATTATATTGTACAGTTAGCATTCCCTTATTAGGGATTGGGATTTGCCGGCATTTTTCTATCATTATAGCACACGGGCACTTATGATGTGCCCAGGGACTGAACCTGGTCGGTCCATTATACTGACACCGACGAGTCAGGCGTAATGCTGCCCCCTTAGCCCCGAGCATTAGGAGGGAAGCCACTGTTACCAACTTTAAAGTCTTTGGTTTGACCCGGCCGGGGTTTGAACCAACGACCTCCTGATCCGCAAGCCGACGCTCTACCACCTGAGCTAGTGCGGCTGGTCATTCCCTTATAAGGTTGTAAAAAAGTAAACCGAGAGGTAATGAAGTGTAACATCTGACAACACCATTGGTCTATCGGTGGTCATAATGTCCTTTAAAGGTGTTTTGTTCTTAGATACATGCCGCAACACAAGTATGGTCATTATAGCGAAGTCCACATACAAATGTTGGAGACAGATCACAAGAGAATGCCTATGTAGAACAACTGCAGGCTGCTGGCGTCATCATAATGATCAAAACATATCAGCATGAATTTCAGTTTATTTGTATATGTCCTGCATATCATGCCCTAAGAAGGCAATATATTCATAAACGATTTTACGAAAGACCATCTGTTTATAAATTGACCAGTATACTTTATTACATAGAAGGGGATATCCGCCAATGTTCTAATTACTACTCCTAATTTTCAGTACACGTATTTGTAACTTCAAATGTCAATTTGTTAATTGCAACACCGCGTATGCTAAATACCGCTAAATACATCCTAACTTTTAGGCTATATATCACATGAAAAGGTTCACATTTCAACATTACATTTGAATAATCTCACATTTCCCGCATACACAAATTACAAATCGCGCGGAGAAAATCATGAATATATTTTACATTTCCAGAATCTAATTTACAAGTTAGATCTACTTATCTAGAGGCGCAAATCTCTAATGCAAAACGTACACTGCATAACACTAATTCTACATTAGGACACGGGAATGTCCGTCTATAAATAGAATGTACCGCTTGACTGGTCCGCGTCAGTGTGTACTTTCAAGTTGTGAGTTTCTTACCGACAGAATCCTACACATGTATTATTTATTTGTGCTTTACGATTTCAGGGATATTATTCTGATGATTATGATATGACTACATATGTGTGTGTGTGTGTGTGTGAGAGAGAGAGAGGGGGGGGGGGGGGGGGGGGGGGGAGAGAGAGAGTGTTTGTGTGTGCGTGCGTGCGTTCGTAATAATAGAAGATCAAGTCATAATTCAGTATTAGGGGCTCCTTAAGAAAAATGCGTGATACGTGTATTTATGATCATTCGTGACATGTACAGTAGACATGCACCAACAAAAGTTGGTCCATATTCAGACTCTACTTTTTCCTCAAACTGTATGAATCTGTTCAAATGTTGCTCAAATATTGTTAGTATATTTTTATCTCTCATGTCTGAAAGCCCAAACCCCCACTTTAAACCTTTATGGCCCCACCCTCATTCATTTAACTGCATACATGCCGATTTAACCGGTGATCAGAGCTGGCAAAATTTCGTTACCAGTACACAGTATTTAGTTCGAACCCACGACCTTCTCCGTAATCAGGTGCTCTACCACCTGATCTATCTGGGCAGACAGCTTTTAACCTCCCTTATTTTTAGCCAGGCATCAACTGGAGAGAACCACCAGTACCAAGCCTGTTTCTGCTCCACGTGGTTCTCTAAAGAACCTCTTCTGATGCCACTGAAGTAAGCTGGAAATATCCCATTACTGAGGGAGGGGGTCGAACCCAAGACCTCCTGCTCTTGAGGTAGGTGCTCTAGCAACTAAGCTACATGACACCTGACTCTGGGGAAAGCCTACTCACTACATCACGTACCCCTGTTGTTGAAGTTCATTTCCAATGCATTTAAACAAATCTGAAGGCGAATGATATAGAATGTTCTCCTGGAAACGTCCGGTAAGTATATTAAATTGGACTGAATGTAATTTTAAGACAACAAAGTCCTTATATAGTAAAATTACTTGCAGTATTTGAATATATACATAAATAACTACTTTAGGCAAAAGATAACGCGTTCAACTTGACGCCAAATAACGTTAGCTTTTTCTGTTTTATCTCCTTTGAAGAATCATTTATAATTGCATTCTGTTTTTAACTTAGTGACGTCTATATTTATGTTGTACCACCACCTAGCGTCTAAATGTTGTCAATTCTTAACTTGTACATTAGTAATTTGTGACTTAAGAATTGTTACTTTGAGATTTGCAACTTGTAAATTGTAAGCGAACATAAAATTTGTGACTTGACTGCAAACTTAAGCATATGCAGTGTTGCAATTTGCAAATTAGAAATTGAATATTTGCAGATATTCCTATCCATGTTATTAAATGAAAAGAATCAAATCAAAAGGAAAAACTGTATAATTTGTCTCTATTTATTAAAAAACGATGTTGTTAAGAAATAGCCTGTCAAAATCATAAACTGAAATCTGTTCTTTCTTGCACTACTGTGACCAACATTTTACTTTGTTTTCACATTTATTGTAAGATGGTGTAATTTGTACAAATCTGAATAAATATCTGTTCTGTTCTGCTTATTAAAGAAATGGTCACAGATGTGCATTTTTGCAAATACAAAAAAGATACTTTGTTAAACAAAAACTGATATCGGCTTAACATATTATCTCTGGACGATGGGGCATATGCAGTAGAAATCAGTCAAAAACAATACACTGATGGACTATCATGAGGCACAAATACTCAAATGAATAAACATAAGGTGAAGTCGTGAGATTCTATTGGGCATTTGCCTACACTGAATTGTCACCATGTTGCTGTCATAAAACGAAATGCTGTGAACATTAAATAATTTAATGCATTATTAAGTGTTGCTATAAAGGGCTTGAAGTAAATATAAAAATTCGAAATTACTACCCTGCAAGCTCTGAACTCCACTTCAGCATGGTACAGTTAAACCTTATTTGTACAGGATCAGCATGTGTCCAGAAAAAATAGTGCATGTACAATTACATAGGTAGGTATTACCGGCTTGTTGCCTGATGCCATATATCTAAAATCAATCTAAGATGTAAAATAACAAAGTTATTCAATGCTGTCTAGATCACCCATCTAAAAGCAATGTTGGCCTTTGTTCACTTTTAACTGTAGTGGATCTTACTAATTATATATTGCAAATAATTGAAAAGGCAATATACATGTATCTTATTCAAACCTGTTATTATTCATTCATGTAATATTTGTTTTCGTTACATATATACAACACATTTATGGTCATTCTGGCACTGTCCAGATATTATTGGTGGAGAAAGACCTCAGACTGTCTGAGTAGAACCACCAGCACACTGCAGATTAGTTGCAAAATCTCCCCACATGGAATTATTGCCCACACCGGGACTTGAACCCACATGCTAAGGGGATGAAAAGTCAGCGACTGTTACCATAAGGCCAAGGGTGCCCCTCATGTAATTTGTACAATGTAACATTATTATTCAATGGAAATGAGTGCTGGCATTGGTGTTGCAAGCATTCCATGGTACCTCTTTTTTCTAATTTCTTTATTGTTTTTTATAGCAATGTTTACATTTATGTAGTACAAATGAATTGTCTGTAAACCATTGTATATTTATTATGCCTAAATTAATGTTTCATGTCCTTTTCATTTTGTTTTAAGACTTGAGCATAGTGCAGACACTATACAATACCTAGAGCAATGATTCATACTAGTACAACTCTTCCATCTTGAAACTTTGAAAAAAAATGTTACTTATTAGAACTTGAAGTGACTCAATGTGGCAATTTGAATGGGTACATACCACATGTGGTTGAATTCAATATTATTTGATATAATACTTCAACCAACTCAAATGTCTTAGGTGTAGTTTTGCGTATCTCATTATCACCGACACCTGGACTCGAACCCACGTGCTGAGGGGCTAAAAAGTTGAAGGCTTGTTGATAAAAGTAAGTGTAAAGTTGATCAAAATTTTTTTTATAATTTGCCTGATTTTTAGCGTTCGTCGATTTCAAACCTGCAGAATATCATTTTTTGTGGATCTTCATATGTTTATAATGATTTCCAGAATCTGAAGATTTTTTGCCACAGATGTTACATGTATAGGGCTTCTGCCCAGTGTGAATTCGCTCATGAGGCACTAAATACTTTTTGCAAGTGAATGCTTTAGGACAAAATGAACACTTAAAGGGTGTAACTTTTGAATGAGAAAACTGATGAACCTTTAAATAGTAATTCTTCGTGAAACGGGCATCACATTCAGAACAAGCAAACTTTTTCTCAACATGAACATTGGCATGATGATATTGCAGTCGAAGGTCATTTTTGAACACTAAACCACATATAGGACACTTTGCCTTTTGAGTGCTATGAACAGACTTTGTGTGGAAATTTAGAGAACTCTTGTCTTTATAAGATGCACCACACAACTCACAAATAATGTCTCGTATCTTGCTGGAATGCACCGATTTAAGATGGCGTTTAAGGTCCCATGTATATGCGAATGTTTTTCCACACACTTCACACTTGTATTTACCTGTATGTCTGGCTATGTGTCGTTGCAAGTTTCGTCCAGACTGTAGCTCCTTACCGCATATTTTACATGCAAAATTAGGAAATGAATGTTCCAACAGGTGATTCCTTAAGTCCGTTCTTGTATAAAATCCTAATGCACAAATTTCACAAAGATGTGGCTTTTCACCAGTATGAACTGAACGTTCATGTCGCTCTAATGAATCCATACATGAAAACCTTTCATCGCAGAATCGGCAACAAAATATTTTTATTTGATCTGATTTTTTACGTGAGGAGATTTTCTGAATAAACAGCTCATCCAGGAAGACTTCCTCGCTGCTGTTGGAATTTCCTGGCTCCTGTTTCAAAGCTGACTGGCCAGAATTGACTCGTGAAACAGTTGTGTAGACCAAAATGCGAGGCATCTTCATTGTCTGGTTCTGCACATATGATCCATCTACTTCTGGAACACCAACTGGTTCACTGGGACTTACAATGTCGCTCCAAATAGCCTTAGCACCACTGCCATTGACTACTTCTTCAATTGTTCCCTCCCCGTCAGATAAGTTATTCCTATGTTTCGTGTCAATATTATTTTCTAATGAATGAAGTTGAACTAATTTACACACCCGCCTACTAATATGGCTATCGCGATCCTTTGGTCTTTGAAAAATATGGTTACACCTTTTGCAACGCAAGCTTCTGCGAACATACGACACGATGTCTCCATTCTTGCGTGTTGTTTCAATCTTCCCTTCTAAAGTTATCTTATATTCAATATGGAAAGTTATTACATGCACCCTTAGCTTAAAAATATCATTATAATGTTTTCCACAGTAGTAGCATATTAAAGGTTTATTTTCAATTTTGGTACAGACGTGGGCAGCCTTTTCTTCTGTCGTGTCGAATGTCTCCAAGCAATCTACACAATTCAAAACATCTTGCTTCCAAGTTTTTGGATCGTTGTGGTAAAAGTACTTTTTGTCACATTGCAAGTTCTCTTTCCTTTCAAAGGTGCATAGTGACTTTGTACTCATCTTTGGTTTAGATCTGTGGAGACCTTCCGCAATTCCACCCTCCTCGCTTGAAACAGCATTCATGTTCTTGGTACTTGATTCATCCTGCAAAACACACACACAAACTAGGTTAGATCTAATTGGCATTTGGTAATAAATAAAGGAAAGAATGCATGTGTATGAATATTGAGCAATTTACAGTTACATTTCTGAAATACAGTATTATTAGCTTTGGCTCTTTACCATAATGTGTTTGACAAGGGACATAACTCAAACTATACAAATTGAGTTAAATTATTTGTATAGTTTGAGTTATGTCCCTTGACAAGGAGATAATTTTCTTTGTGGGTAGTATTTGTATTTACGTACTATAGAACTACTGTATAAATAATTTATTCACTTGCTTAATGATTTCTAACATGTGCATAAAATCATATTAGTGGATATTTGCAGAGTAAGATAGGAATGAATAAAGGAGATAAGATCAAGGAATGAATAAAGGAGATAAGATCTTAAAACAGGGAAATAAATGAGAGAAGGGTTTTCCTTTTAAAACTTTTATACATGTGTATGAAAATAACAAGATTAGAGATTCATTAGGTTTATCTGTTTTTTTGTTTTGTTTTTGTTACATACCATCAACACGATAATGGTCATATTGGTGACAACCAGCTAATTAGTGGTGGAGGAAGACCCCAGAATTATGCCTGGGTAGAACCAACATCGCACTGCAGGTTTTGTGTTTACCATTCCACCAATAGTATTTCAGTTATCTAAAGACGGCATCCACTGGAAGCAAATATAGTGTTGCCTTCACTGTGTATAACATGCCATGAACACCTAGCATGATACCACACCCTATCATGTTATCCTGACATTGGGCCAAAAAAACAGTCATGGAACTACCCTTTTCTTTGCTCAAATGTACATAATCCTTAAGTATACTTTTGTTTACTTTTAAGGAACATAACCAAACAGTGGCTATAAAATTGACCACAAAGTCCCTGTATTATTGCCATAGTAAAATCAACTATCCCTCTAACTGTTTTGTTTATAAAGGGACATTACTCACATTCACATATTACCTCATGGATTGGTATTTTGTATATCTTTATAGTAGAAAAAACAGGTTGTTTTTTTCTTCACCTTTTTACCAATTAGGAATACAGAAGATGGCAGCAAGCATCAGCAAGCACACACAAAAATATTATTGCTATTGAAAAGATCAAAATAAGTAACAGTGTTTGAGCATTATATTGAAAATAAAGAAATTAAGAAGAAAAATCAGAAAATTTCTTATATAAGGGACATAACGATTCATGGTAATGCATCGTAATTTGTGATTCACAGCTACAATACGATGCAATGTATAATGTTGACTAAATTCACAACAGTTCAATATTTCAACGAGTTTTGCCTTATTTTTACCATACACTATCCCTTATCCTTTTGATGGCTTTATTTTCAATGTCTACTATTAACAAAATGCTAAAAAACTTTCCACATTTTTTTTTACTTTACACTTTTGTTACTTTAGTTTGTTAGATGTTATTATGTTAATACAGATGTTTGCTGTTTCAATAGAAATAATTAATGTTTTTTTGATTAACTTATTAATATATAAACATCAATACTTTGTCTTTATATTTTCAGTAAGTTAAAGAGCACAACACACAGTACAAGTCAAGCTTACATACCTCATTCTCATAACTGTATTGTATCATAAGATATCAAATCGAGACATCAAATCAAGACATAAACTTACGATATGTACCATATCACGGAGAGAGCTTACCATAACAACACTACAAAAGATATGGAGTAAAAAAAAAAACTAAAAGGGTGATAACTAGTATTTTACTATAATTTAAAAATATGGTAACAGGTCTATAATCGTGATGGTTGATGCAACAATCAAGAACTATTAATATTGTGATGGTACATTTGACTGCAATAATCACCACTTATTATTAATATTGTGATGGTACATTTGACTGCAATAATCACCACTTATTGCTGATATTGTGATGGTACATTTGACTGCAATAATCAACATTTATTATTAATACTGTGATGGTACATTTAATTGCAATAATCAACACATATTGCTGATATTGTGATGGTACATTTGACTGCAATAATCAACATTTATTATTAATACTGTGATGGTACATTTAATTGCAATAATCAACACATATTGCTGATATTGTGATGGTACATTTGACTGCAATAATCACCACTTATTGCTGATATAGTGATGGTACATTTGACTGCAATAATCACCACTTATTGCTGATACTGTGATGGTACATTTGACTGCAATAATCAACACTTATTGCTGATATTGTGATGGTACATTTGACTGCAATAATCAACACTTATTGCTGATATTGTGATGGTACATTTGACTGCAATAATCAACACTTATTAATATTGTGATGGTACATTTGACTGCAATAATCACCACTTATTGCTGATATTGTGATGGTACATTTGACTGCAATAATCAACACTTATTAATATTGTGATGGTACATTTGACTGCAATAATCAACACTTATTATTGACATTTATGCATAAATTAATTAAATGTGTTTTAAAAGTATAAAATATACACAGAAATTGCTGACTGCCAATTACCTTATCCAAAATATCAAGCTGTCCGCTATCCGAATCTTTGTCAGATATTGTTACATTTTCATCACAGTTTTCTGGCTGTGTATCTGCCTTGACACCATTATTTTCTGGACTGTCGGTTAAAATGTCTTGTTCTTTGGGTGACATGTCAACATCCATGACTGTGTCATAATATGAAAACATTCCATCATGATCTACATCATCTTCAAGATGAATGTTGCCATTTCCACTCCCTGCTACATCTGACTTTGTTCTTGGTCCAGTGAGTAACTCTGTTTCTGAATGTACCTTCTTATGTTTTAAAAGTTCCGAAAAGTTTCTAAAATCAGTAGATTGTATCATAGATTCTTTAACACTTGCATTTTTTGATTTCTGTGTTTGGTCTTCTTGCAAACCATCCTCTTGATGTGATGCAGTGGTATCTGCAGGATTGTTTACAACAGTATCAATATCTTCTGAAAGATCATCTTCATCATACCCCTCACAAGGGGGAGAAGCAGTTACTTTACAGCCACTTTGAGCATCATCCACATCACAGCCGACTTGACTTGACTCAAAGCTAACAAGTTCCAGAGTTTTCTGAATCAGGCTCATCAGAAATTCAATGTCCATCACAAACTCTTCAACTGTGGTGCAATCTTCCATCATTTTCCCCATTTCCTTTTTTAGGTGGAGAAGAAATTTCTTCAACTGGTCAAGTGTTGAGCTTCCCATTGCTGGATCTCTGTAAATATATAAATGTTTGACATGTTAGATACAATGACGTTTGAATTAGATAGAATATTTGAGTCACGCTAGAATACTCCTTTTACATAAATAGATCTTTATATCATACCAGAAATTAGTTTTTGCCCACTGCTATGTTCAAGATTAAGTTTAAATGTAAAGATCAAAATATTATCTTTGCCAGCAGCAGCAACTAAACTACTAGTCTAAGCTTCAAACACCTATACACCCAGAGATATCTTCATAAAGATAAAGAAAACCCTGATCATAATCAACAGAGGACTGTCCTAGTTTTAATCAGAGACAAAACTATTCTAACTACAAAATAATGCTAAAAAAATCTTTTTAACAAATATTAACCCTTTCGCTGCTAAGCCATATTCTGAGGAATTTTTTATAAATTTCCTAAGAAAATGCCATATGTCACTAAATCACTTATAATGTTGGATATATAAAACTATATATCATTAGAAAGGTAATTGAATATGGATTCAGAATAATATAAAATTTAATTATTATCATGTGATATAAAAATGTTATGAACTTTCAAAACTAGAAAAAAAAGTTGGAAAAAAAATCCAGAACTTTTACTTTTTTCTTTGGTATTTCACTCCTTCACCTTCCCAAAATATGAATAATTCTAAGAAAAGGAAAACACTGTAAGTTACTGTCAAGGGGAGTCACTCCTGTCATACTTTTATATGCAATAAGCAAGCTGTAAACACTCCAAAACAATAGACTGAATAGTAAAAATGGACATACAGTGTACGTATCAGAGAATTGTGAGTGGTTAAAAATAGACATACACAGCAGTGAAAAGGTTAAATAACACAATAAAACAACAATTATAATAAAAGGTAAAAAAAAAAGTTTTGACCTTCTCCTGTAAAATATGAAGAAAAAAACAAATATCACAAATTATTCAATAAAAATCATATTAAAATGCCAAATAAAAGGTAATTGTTTCCTTCTAAATCTGTTTATGAGTGATACAGATATAGCTGTCAAAGTGGAAAAGTAGGAAAAAAAGTTTTGTATGATAACGTTCAGGTAAAAATACAATTGAATCGGATACCGGTCACTTCGGTAAATGACCACTTTGGTAAATTGATATAATATAGGGATTAGTCCGGACGTTTCGGTAAATAGGTAAACATATAGTATAATACATGATTGATACTGAGAACTGGGTATGTCCACGTGTGAAAAAGATTTTCACACCTCAGCCTGAGACAGATAATTTAATCATTTAATAATTTTTTTATTGAAAATGTGAAACAGGTACGCTTTGATAGATTTATTTTTAAAACAATGGAGTCAAAAATTAATAGTTATATTATTACTATTAGGAAAAGTTAAACTTTGCCAATACCAGTAACTAAATTGTAACAAATACATCATGAAAGTATCAGGAAGAAGGCCTCCACACAACATACATAGAGAGAGTCAAAAAGTATGAATTCATTAGGAAGATCATGTCCCTGACTTGTGAACAAATTGAAGCCGCCTTCTACAGACTTATAAAGTAATATAATAAAATAGAAATATAAACAGCTACATTGAGGAAAAATTTCAGTTTAACAAATGCGGGAAATAACAACATTACATAAATATACACCACCTAATTTTATACATTACCAATACTGTTGATCATAATACATACATAAATAAATAAAAGAATGATTAAATTATCTGTCTCAGGCTGAGGTGAGAAAATCTTTTCACACGTGGACATACCGAATTCGTCTCAATCAGGTATTATACAACATGTTTACCTATTTACCGAAATGACCGGACTGATCCCTATATAAGATTAATTTACCGAAGCGACCGTAAACCATTGCATCTATTAGCGTCTCTATGTATAGGACGAATTCTATGCTACTTCTGGCTTCGCAAGCACATTCTGGTTAGTTGGTGATTTGTATGATAATCAATTTTAAATTTATCAGGCATATAATACTTATTCAAAGAGGAAAATTACCTGTTCGCCTTTAATTAATGCATAAAACTTACTTAATTCATCGATTAAATAAAAGCATGACAAGATCTGAAACTGTAATGATATTCGGAATACCTTGGCTATTACGAATAGCTCGTTGGTTACACGACACTAAATGATTTTGTTCTTCACTCAACTTTGGAATCTATTTCACTGAGAACCCTTTGCTTAGGCACCCTATGGTGAGAAAGATTCATATATTTACTTCTTAACATGGCCTATTAGAAGAAAATAAATTTGTTGCTTAAACGATTATCATCCCTTACATACATCTTAATTTTGGCATAGCGTTCCCTCAAATTTTCAAATAAATAACCATTCGCATCATCTTTGGTCCTTTCTGTCAATCGGAATTCCTCGGGTAATTCCGTCCTCGGGACGATTATTCGTGAATTATCCGAGGTGTTCCGATTGCCTTTCTGTGTGTACACGTTCGGATGCGATTGGGGGGGGGGGGGGGGGGGGGGGGGCGGGGGAAAGGCACGTTCTAAGTGTATCTGGGTTAAATTAATAGTTTTAAATAATTTTATTAAACTGACATAAATCTTTAGCAACATTACTTTGATACTGAAAACTGGTTCGAAAATATGCCGAAGTAGGCAACCACGAGTTGGAACATATAATGCTGCTAGATAACATTTGTAGCTCCGTTTTCCCATCGATCGTAGTGTACATATATTGGGAAAGAAAATCAATAATAATAAAAAATGTCTTACTATCTAAACACAACTTTTCAGCAAACAACCACTGCAATATCGTCGGATAGTATGCTTAACAGATATACATTAATATTACCTGAATTTAGATTTCCGTTGAGTGTTCGAGAACGTGTTATGCATAATTTCGATGTAGAGTAGGCCCCAAGCCATGTGTAGGCATATGGAAGTTACATCTAAAACTTGTCTTATAAAAAAAAATACCCGTAGAGCCTTCAATAAACGGTGTGACAAACAGAACAGTACTGATTTCTAGAGATCGTACTAAGATCGTTAGCCGGGCAGCGGGCAGTGGGCAGCGAAGGGGCCTGGCTAACAGCAAAAGGGGGTGGGGGTGCTAAATTACAGCTAGGGCGGCTGACAGTCTAAGGGCATGAGATACCCTAATTACCTCTGCAGGGTCTACAGAATTTGTGTTATTATGCCAATTCTCTATAAGAGAAATTGTATCACCTGGCCAACTGGGATTGAGGGCGGGGAGGGGATGGTGTCTCCCCCAAACGGGTAAGACCGGTCCTGATGCAACTGGTAAAAAATATTGCAGATCCAGATTCACTAGATTTCTTAAGGTGCTGTCTGATTAGAATCTGCAATATTTTCTACGTGTGAAGCCATGTATGTAATTGTCACTTCATGTAGTTGTAAATAAATGGCTAACATTATAATAGACATGTTATGTTGAATGCATTTTTCCGTGAACTTCATTGCAATTTTTATTTGTGTAAAATGTTGGATTATAACTACCTCCGAGTGTGCAATATCCTTGTTATAACAAATATGTTTTTAAAGGTGCACATGTACGTCCTTTTAAGGCATTCCATTGGTTTTAATCCTGCATGGGATCGATTCCCGGCCTAAGCGAAATCTTAGTGTCATAGTGAGAAGTCCAGGAATTTAGATATTTGCGTGAATTTGGAAATATGTTCCAAAGACTGCCAGAAAACACGCAATGACGGACTCCACATGTGTGGTCTGAAACGAAATCTTACATCCAAGAGGACTTCCAGAATGCTAGGAGCCAAAGCTGGCTGATTTAGAACTATAATATTTGCCTGAGCCTGATAAATCCAAGCTTAGCAGACTTGGCAAGTATTCACTAACCATTCTTAAGTCCAAGTCATTATTTTCATAACAGAAAAAAAGTCTTTCTTTGTTGTTTTGTTGTTGTTGTTTTTGAAATTGTTTCGATGCGAATTTATTCTCGAAGAAACTCAGATTAAGCAGCATGCAAAATTTACCTTAAAATACATTGGAAATATTGTGCCCTTAAATTCATGACAATTCTTACACAAGAATGGTTAATAAAGGTCCAGAGTTAAAAGACAATAGTTTCTGTTTAATACCTGGGACAGTATCATTAGTTGTTTGGTCACATTGCGTATATCATATTTATTTTTAGTTGAATGTTTAAAAAATGATAACATGCATGTCAAACAAATGTAGCAATTACTCTTTTTACTTTTGGACAAAAGTCTTTCCACGTTTCTTGGTGCATTCAATAAAAAAGTCAACCTTTAAGAAAACAACCATATAAAGACAAACTTTTAAATTTATTGGTGTTAACAAGTCATGCATAGAAGTTTTATTCTTGGTTTACAAAACAACTCAAATAACCTTTTAAATTAGTAAGTGCTTTGTATTTATCAGCAGAAAAAAAATACACAAGGATAAATATATACATTTATACAACATATATTTATAAATGTCTCTAAATATGTTTTCAAATAACTATAATACAGAAATACTAACATAAAAATATTCTTCTCTTTAAAATATAAAGTAATCTTCTTAACCAAGAAGAAATATAGAGATGAAACAATATTTTACGATATTCTAGTATAAAGTATACAATTTCAAGAGCAAGTAATGTATCAAAAAAGGTTAAAAACCGCTCTTGTCCCCATTTACAGATGTTTTTCTTAGTGATTTTATTCATAACATCAATCTTTAAAGAACTGATAACCTAACAATTACTAACTTTGAAAAAAAAAGTACTGCTGTTGACAACTTGAAATATTGAGTAAAACTGTAGGATTAACTTTTGTTTCCCTAGCATGTGCCGGTACCTGACTACTATGACGTGATTGCTAAGCCTTATTGCCTTGCCAACTGGATTTGCTAACACCAACAAGAAATATACTTATCATAAGACATGGTTACATATTTAAAAGACTAACCTCAACAATAATACGTTACCTAACACTACTATGAGTTAAGAATAAATAATAATTTGAAGAAAAAAATCCATTTATGCCAAATAAATATCATTTCAGAATGCTATCAAGCGAACCCTTCAGACACGAGAGACAGTCTACTTGCAAAAGACAGTTAAGCTGTGTGTGTCATACAAATACCTCAGGCAAATGATATGTTCATTTAGAACTCTCCTGTTAGTTATCTGTTAAAAAGCCAAAACGTACCAGAACCAAAATAATTTAAAAATTCAGTTCTTCCTTACCATTTATTAGCCAAATGCATCGAAACAAAATACTTTTGAAAAGCGTCAAATGCCCTAATTTGGTTTGTTTATTGGGTTTATCGTCCCACCAACAGTGTTTCAATTAACTGGAGACGATGTCTAATTGAAGCAGATATAGCGCTGCCTTCACTGTGTATAGCATACCGTGAACACCTGGCATGATACCACACCCAGTCACATTATCCTGACACCGGTCCAACCAGTCGTGGAACTGCCCTTATATTTGCTTGGGCGTTAGCAAGAGAACTATACCACTACCATCTTAACGACTTTTGTATGTGTGTGTGTGTGTGTGTGTGTTTGTGTGTGTGGTTTGTGTGTGTGTGTGTGTGTGTGTGTGTGTGTGTGTGCGCGTGGTGTGTGTGTGTGCGTGCGTGCGCGTGTGTGTACCCAATGTCTACTTTTTTGTCTTATTCTATATACATGATATGGACACAACTACAGGTATATTATGTTCCAACTTGTATTCTGGGCTGCTGTGGCTACTGGTATATTTGTATGCAATAAATATGTAGTGAGCATACTATCCTTAAAGTTGTTTGATTAATTAAAAATAATGATATTACATGATAATGATACTACAAAGTGGCATCTAAACACAGTAAAATCCAATGAAAGACTCTTAAATAATGAAATTACGTTTATGTCAGTACCCTGGTTCCTATCCGCGGATATGAGTTCATATCCGGTATTAAGTCACACCGTTTCACAGACTCAACTCATGCCATCGCATAAACACCGTCGACACGTGAGTACAATTTTCACTGTTTGTGGGTATCTTTTCATGCTGAGGTTTGAGAACATTCAAATTAATCTGTCTTTGCAATTCTTTTCAATAATTTTGTTAAACTAAGTTTAATTTAGGTGAAAAAAAACTGACATGTCTCCAATTGCGCTAAAACCAAACTAGCAAGCGCATAGTCCGTGGTAGAACACAGCGTGTGTAGTAACAATATTCAAAACAGCAGGCAATAATACTCACTACCTATGCACTAGGAAATGTTCATGGTCAATTTTTTATATGTATATATAATGTTATTAAATGGAAAAATATGTATTCGATATACACGAGAATTATTAAGCTATATGCTAGACAACTCGCACAACACCAGCTCGCGCCAGGTAAAATTCGTACCAATATTAGACACCTAACCCGCAGTGCAACGTACACATGGGGAGTGTTGTCGAATATTGGTACGAATTTTAGCTGGCGCGATTAGTCCTGTCACCTCAATGTTGTAGGATAAAGGTTTTTCTATCTAGGTATTAGGATTGTATGCAAAATCTAACTATTCAAAGGAATATACTTTACAAGACATATTCATAACTTAATGGTTTCATAATTCTACCTTAAAAATTGCGAGCTTTAAGCATAATACAGTCTTAAGTTATTTAGTTATAAACTCACGAATGAATGAAATAGATGATATACTTAAATTCGTATTTCATTACAGAGCAAGAAATTATAAGCTAAAGTTATTTAAAATATTGCATAAGTAAGCTAAAACCAATCAAGCCAAACACATAGTCAAACCGTAGTACACAGCGTGTAGAGTAAAAAATATTCAAAACAGCAGGCACTTATACTCACTACGCATGCTACTATGTATGGTTGAAAAGGCGAGCGTACTTGCAGTTTTTGTTTGCTTTGTTGTTTATGTTTGTTTGTTGTTTTTGTCTGCCAGGTGCATAACTGCCGACACGCTAAATACACAGCTGCGTACCCACTGCCCTTAATGATTGAAAATATAAATAAAGTCTGCAATAAAAAGCTTACAGAAATATTGTAGAAAGGCCTTCGTTGATTCTATTTGAAGTTAACAGTTGATATATTCTGTTTTTCGAAGACAAGATTTCGGATAGCGGCGATGAAAAACAACACAACAAGTTAGTAACGCTATGTACAGAGCATCGAGATAGCGTTATATGATCGTATGCCGGAAAGAAACTTTAACTATATTTTGTTATGTTCATGATCATATGCCGGAAAAGTCGTATGCCGAAAAAAACACCTTTAACTATTAATTGTAATAATTTACTTTGGGAGGATAAACCTTTGTTAATGTTGTATTAATGTAATACATGCATACAAGTCCCCTGCCTTCGTATCCTACCTTTTTGTATCCGCTTTGTTTTTCACCGTGGCTATGTATCATGGGTAATTGTAAAATACATGGATGTTTGGAAAACCGAATAGACATGTGCTAATAATAGAGGCTGGATCCAGACTGCGCAACGAGGACGATGTAATTAACACTATTTTCAAAATTATTTAAAGTTTTTAGGATGGATAAATATAACATATAATAATAAAACGTGTTATAAAATACATTTCCTGATATGTTAGGGAAAAAAAAACGCTGTTTGATTGACCAGTGATATACACCCTTACGTTCTCAAAATTAATTTTTAAATTTTAAATAAGAAAAGACCATCTCCTTAATTCAAAATTGTCCATTAACTTGACCATATTTGAGCAAAGAGTAAACATATGCGAGCATATACAATGTCAGTTCTTCCGTGACCACGTACTATAGACAGAGCATCCTTGGTTCTTATCATGCACAATGCACACAATTTGGTCACCTTTAAATATACAATGAAATGTACACTTGAAAAAAAACGTAGCTAGACCAGGCTGTCTTAAGTGGGCAGTTAATTTGGCAAAGTTTGCAGAGTTCAGCCTACATCTAGTCTAAACCTTTAATCCACGTTAAGATGCAGACCTCATGCCTAAGCCAGACCTAAAGTTAGTAACCGACAGTTTAAAGCAAACATTTTTATCAAATTACTAAATTAGTCATTTTTTTAACTGAAACGGTCTTGCAAAATTCTGTTCATTGATGCCTTAGATCTGCGTGAACAATTGAGCCCTTACGTTTTAGATCATGTTGTATCACTATATATATATAACGATGAAGTCTTAGAAAGATTTACTTTAAAAAATGTTTAGACTCTATTTACATTTATATTTTATGGAACAGTTTTACATGTACATTGGCACCTATATCGATGTACACAAGCATAAGGGAGAGGTCGTGGTCGAGTGGTTAGAGTCGCCGACTAGTAACTTTTCAATCCCGCATCACGTGGGTTCGAGGCCCGGTCGATTCGAGAACTTTTAGGCAGGTTTTTCAGCTTACCTACGGTGCGCCGCTGATTCTACCGAGACTTACGTCTGGGTTCCTTGTCCACCAATAACTAGTTCTAAGTTGACTATATGTGACAATAATTGTGTCGTTGAGACGCAAAAAATCAAGAGCAAAATAAACAAAAAAATGCATCAACAAAAACACATGATTTCCCCCAATGTCCACGTGCTTTTCAACACGGCATGGGTTACTGTCGCTGCGCGAAAGGTAACCGGTTTGTGGCGCAGGAGTTTGACATGCGAGAGTAAACGACCGATAACTCTGTAGGATACCCCACCCCAACAGCATGCATACCACCATACACATCGACCCAGAGTACAGTGTAGTTGCTGGTAGTGTAACGGCTACTAGTGTACAATAAGTCGCTCTTACAAGTGAAAACACACGACTTGTATTACCCAACACCTTATGGACCGGCATAAGGTAACCTATTTTTTCCACATTTTTATTCAATACTATATAGATCTGTTCATTATGTAACCAGCAATATGTAAATAGCAATAAAGAAATTATCATCGTAAGACAATGCTGCAGACACATTTTACCCAAAAATAAGGCAAAGTTAGGCATTTCGAGTGATTTATTACAACTTACATTTAATGGTAAAATAGGCAAATACCAGCTGGTAAATACCAGCCAACAGCAGTTAACTGTGTACCTAAAGTTACTTTTGGGTAGGTCTGCGGTTCGTGCCGTCGTCTACTACAGTGTAGCATGTTTGTGATATGCCATGATGCTCTAGATTAGAAGCAGAAAGGGGATTTAGTGAAAATTGTGCAATGAGGATGGACTTTCACTGGTGACATGCTCACAGAGCCCCTATATCTCAGACGGTTGAGCAAATTTGGGGAGGTCTGTAGTTTAAATCCCGGTTGGGGCCCAGTTTTTCAGCTCCTTTTTACGCTACTTACAGACAATGTAACATAAAATACAGAGAACTAACTACAATATGTCCAGCATGTATACTAAATAAATGACTAACATCAGAAGCCGCTTTATGTTTAAGCATGCACCATGACATATACTTAGTTGCTATTGCTAGCTTCTCACAAGCTAACTTTCATTGAAGAAACCTTACTTCAGCCTACAATGTTTACACCATCGTCGTACATGGTATGTAGAGATCGTGCTATACCGGTTTAATGTATGGAATTATATTTTGACCAATGACAGTGCAGTATTTTTTAAATTTTCAAATGCATTATATTTATTTATCAGCACGGTTGATTGTGATAAATTGGTTATTGTTCAGAATTAAATGCTTCTGTTTAACCGCAAGTGCGCATGCGTGAAGAGGCGGGATTTGAGGTGTGGCCATGAAATTAAATGTGTCAAATGCGACAACACAAACAAGAACGGGTGCGGAGTTTTAACTATTTATTTTCAAGAACTGTATAAGAATAGGAGAAAATATCAACATAAAACAGTCACTTTAAGTTATTTAATACACGTTTATCGTAGTCGAGACATCAATATTTTTCTCGCCCAAAACATGAACAATAACAATAAAAATTACAAAACTGAATACAACTCACTGCTAAACTACACGTCAGTAGTTATTTTCTTGCCATCCGATTTAACAATCTCAACACATCAGCATCAGAAATGGCATCTAAAAGACGAAAATAAACTTTTTTAGCAACTTTACACAGTCATTGACTAATAGAATTATGCACTCAATATGCATTTTTTTAAAAGTTCTTCAGAATTGATTACTCATGAGAATAAAATTTATGTTAGAATTATATCAAAATATTTAAGATTTCTGCGCCGAGCTGAGCGATTAAATTTGTTAAACCGCCGAGAACAAACATTAACCTATACATATTGTGATACTGGATAAATTTTATTTATTTATTTAGGTTTTACGGCACACCGACACTCAACAGGTCATACGGCGCCGAATACAAAGCTTAATGTGAATATAGTATAATCAGGTTAAACTAAACTATGTAAGTAAAATAAAGAAAAATATAAAAATCTATCTGGTTAAAATAATGTGCAGTATAATTGAAAACAGGTAAATATATTGAGCGGTAAAGTCAATACGGTATCGTGATAGGTTTACACAACGAACATACAGGTTTTTACGATGTGATGTAAAATTTGTTTGCTGCCGCCATTTTGCGCATCCAAAGTCAAAGATGCTCCTATTAATGTAATGAAAAGCGATCGCCGATAACCAACTGAAAAACTAGTCCAAAATCAAATACATGTTATGTCAGGGGTTTTCTTTTTGAACCGTTTCCGATCTGCGGCGTACTCGATTTGCATTTGCGGTAATCCTTTCAATAAGAGTTGTTAAATCGGTTTTGACCTTTGATTTGACAGTTTCAGTACTGGATTTAAGAAGAAGAAAAAAGAACATTGCATAGCAGAGATGCACGAATCTTATGGGACTTAAAATTTACTACAAGTAGTCACATTGTTATAGGATAGTTCGTCGCAGAGTACTTAGAACCTTATCATTACCATTTTTTCGGTAATTTAATCGAACACGAAAGTTGCAAATTTTAAACAATATATGGCCGAGCTGATTGTTTTTTTCGAAGGGATGCCGAATTAAATCGTAAAAAGCGATGAGTTGTGGGCCGCTTCTAGGTTAAGGATGACAGATCAATAAAGAAAATTGATGAAGGTGTCTCATTTTGTCGACATTTTGATTCGAATGTAAGATACAGTGGCGGTTCAACCAACCTTAATACACCCGTGAATCGTCATTCCGCGAATTGACTGGGTACTTTGCACTATGTTGTAATTGTTGGCATTAAATTTGTTGTTTAATTGTTTTATGTGATATCTTCTAATCCTATTTCTTTCTTGTTTCTGAGTTTACCTGTTATCAAGCTTATTAAGCTATGTCACATTACACTCAGACTTTTGTTGTCCATTCTGCTCAGTTTGATTGGGTGAAAAGCTCCTTATTACAGTTCGATCAAATATGGCAATATATTGTGGTACGTATTGCGATACGCCCAATATGTATCGCAATATACCGCGGTATGCTTCAAACGTATCGTTACAGCCCTAATGGTATGTAAACCTTTTTTTCTCCCGATATGAAACGTGTTTCAGCACTATCCACCACGGATAATATATTCAGTGACATCATAATTATGAATGTTTGAACTGTTTCTCGGGTGTTTACCTACTCTGGACCTAAAATACTAAATACGAAATTATTTGCAACAAAACTATAATGCATTCGCTAGTTAGCACTGTTTAAAGGGTAAATTAATTCCCTCTTTCTGGTTTGGTAAAATAACTGTTGAAGTAAAATAACTGTTGAACCTGCCAATAATGCCAGTAAATGGTGTAGGAATAGTGTCATTAAACCGACTTGGTAAAAGTATTTGTATTTTTTTTTTCTTTTACATTATTAGCTATAACATTTAAGCATTTTTAAAGACTTACTCGCCTTAACATTCCCAATCTTTTATATTAATGATTAAATAACTGTGAAAGCAGATAGATTACCTGACAAATGAAACGTGCTATAGGTACACCTTGGGGTGGGGTGGGGGGGGGGGGGTTGCGTGACGCTTGCAACAGCGTCCAAAGTTATGACAAAGCTGGATTTCAGAAGCACAGGGCTGACCTTGCATGACTTTGACTACCCGCGATCAGTAAATGCCTAGGAAAAGCGCCTGGGTAGTGCGTGTACAGAAACGGATATGTATGCCAAAATTGACAAGACAATTGCGTCTAACCGGACGTGGTAGTGCAATCGGTGGAGCATCGGCTCCAGGTACGGGAGCCCCCAGGTTCGATCCCGGGCCGCGACATACCAAAGTCGTTAAGATGGTAGTGGTATAGCTCCCTTGCTCACGCTCAAGAAAATATAAGGCTACTTCCACTACTGGTTGGCCCGGTGTCAGGATAATGTGACTGGGTGAATGTATTGTGCAATGCATACATATGAAATGCATGTTTATGAATGCAAAACGCGGCGCAGGAATATCCCCCTGTAAGGGGCAGAAGGGGGAGAATAATGTTATAAGAACGAGTGTTCCACTGGCTATGCATTGTACACTAGGCCGAGATATTTTCTATATCCCGCGCAGGCATCATTGCCTTAAAACTGCAGTCGTTATAAAGTTAGATTCAGATCAGAGGGATGTGGTGTTGACGAATGTCGCAGAGCCGTTGACTATACAGATGGTATATCGATCAACTAATAACTGGGATGGGATGGGATTTGCCGGCATTTTTTGACGATACTGTGCAGCGACATTTCTATCATTATAGCACAGGGGCACTTATGAGGTGCCCAGGGACTGAATCCGGTCGGTCTATTATACTGACACCGACGAGTCAGGTGTAATGCTGTCCCCTTAGCCACGAGCGCTGGGAGAGAAGCCACAACTGGGAAATAATTTTTAATTCATTGTATTTCGGTCGCGTCCCGTTGCACTTACGCTGTTTTTTTAGACCTTATTTTATTTAAAATGCAATCATATGGAAAGTATTGCATTGTTTATATAACTGTTCCTATAATCAGATGTTAGTGACTGTGTTGAAGCTTTTGTCCCAACGTATACTCTAAGAAGGGGTGGTTGTAAAAGCAGCTGAAGAGTTACATGCTTTCCAATGCGTTGTGCTTAAGATTTATTTCAGAAAAATTTAAGTAACCATTTACCTTATACCTTTAATCGCTAACAAGGTAAAATTAACACCAGGGAAAGAGGGATTTTCAACGCTTTAATTATAAGCGAGATGACAGTCAATTCATTGATTATAAGCGAGATGACAGTCAACGCTTTGATTATAGGCGAGATGACAGTCAACGCTTTGACTATAGGCGAGATGACAGTCAACTCTTTGATTATAGGCGAGATGACAGTCAACGCTTTGATTATAGGCGAGATGAAAAAATAAAGGCTGTAGACCAAAATCTTTGACACCAGTTTGTTCGAAGTTGCCAGACACTGTTGTCCACAACCAAATCACGTACACGGACTCTGAAAACCAACTTACAGATAAGCAGCATGTCTTCAGAAAAACATCTTTCCTGTGTCTTTACGAAAGCCGTAAGCTGAAAAAGAAGAATAGGTTAATAAGAAAAGGTCCTATCAAAATTTACACATATATTAAAATTTTATCTACTTGTAGACAAAGGCAAACAAGGTAAAAGTAAATGTGACAAAAACACAGAAACGAGACATAACACACAAAAAGAAAAAAACATCAGTTACCGCCTTGGAACGGTCAGTCGGCAAAAGGGCCAACAAGGCAAATGCATGTAAATAGATGTTATATTTCTTGACTTCAACTGCTGGCTTTTCTTTTTGTGTGTTATATCTCGTCTCTGTGTTTTTGTCACATTTACATTTACCCTGTTTTCCTTGGTCTAGAGGTAGTTTAGATGTAGATCTGTGGTTATTTTGATAGCACTTTTTCTTATTTACCATTACTTAGACATTCTTCCTGAAAAAGACCCCACCCCCACTCCACTATGGCATTATTGTGCCTGGACTGTCATTCGTATACTTCAATGTAGTTTTCTAACAGGCAGACACAACCATGTGGATGTCACGAACCACTCTTCATCATCAGCCTTAGTCACTTAGTCACGGTGTTAATGTTCGCTGAAAGCCGTCTCTCTGTCCATTGCTCTTCATAATATACACGGAAGGATTTAATTATATTGTTTTGATTCCTATTAACTGATACTTGGCTTTTCGCATATCTAATTTGCCTATGGACGAAATCTCGCTGAACTTCAATCGCATGAAACTACAAGTTGCTACCAATAATTTCGTTTTTCATCTTTTAAAAATGTACTGATGAGAACTATTTAATTAGAAAACAGAAGCTGTGTTCGTTCGTTTATACATCTGTTGAGTTACAATGACCAAGCATGTGTTAATTTCTTTACACCTGTATCTTGTTGTTCCTTGTATTGGAGGCCACTTTGCAGGATATTTTTACACAACTTATAATACATTACAATTTTCTCTTTATTATTTTTATATGTAACGGCGATGTATTCACCACATTTAAATTTTAAATTGAAAAAAATCAAAGGTATGCAAGAAAGACGAATGTTAACGTGTCACAAACACCAAGACGAGACACTATACAAATAGGGAAAACCAAGCAACTAACGCCTTGGAAAGGTCTGCTGGCAAATAAGCCTACTGAGGTGATTGAACATATATCAATGAAATGACTGATAGATTACTTTCCTTTCCAGCTTTCAGAAACCGGCAGTCCTGGTCCTACAATGAATAACACCAAGGAAAAGCATGGCCGTTGTCACATCGACAAACATCTGGTCTCATTGAAGGTTATCTATTTTACAGCTCTTGCTGGTAAGTTCAAACTACAGATTGAAGTTTTGATGTCTATCTTAGCGCAACTGAGCACAACGTGTTCAAGGTGAGCTTTTCTGAAACCCCTTTGTCGGTCGTCCGTCATGCGGCGTCAAAAATTTGCTTTTGAATACACTAGAGGGTACAGTTTTTATCCAATCTTTACCAAATTGGCAATAAATGTAATATCTAGCGTTTGCACAATGTTTATCTCAAATCTTAACAAGTGACCTAGTCACCAAACTTAGCCAGAATGGTTGCCTGCATAAAACAGTAGAAGACTTCATAACTTGATCACGTGGGGTCAAAAACTGGGTCACTAGGTCAAAGAAAAATGAACTTGTGAACACGCTAGAGGCCACATTTATGACCCAAGCTTCACCAGACGTGATCAGCACAGAGGCCACACGTATGGTCCAATATTCACAAAAGATTTCTAAAGTAAAAAACTTGTCGCCAGATATGAGCCTACTAAAAGCCCCAGGTGTCTTCAGGTGTGTGATTAAGGGCCATCATGGCCCTCTTGAAATTCTTACATGGAACAGTAAGATATTTTGATGATCATCTTTATGCTTGTGAGCGCTATGCAGAGACGTACATTCCACATTTTGGGCAAATCTAGGTGAAATACTTTATTGTTGATTATTTTAATTGGAAGTAAAAGCGAAGTCCTTTTTATTAACCTGTGGACATTTTATTGTGTTTCTACCGACGTAAGTACTGTTCAATAATCATTCGAGCACTTCTGAAATATCAAATTTAATCACTAACTCTTTAATTGCATAATATTTCTTTAATTATTGAATATATTGATTTTACTGATTGCGTCCAATGCTTGGCTGTAAGTATGCGTTTATGATTCAGTTTTATTTCTATGTTTCAGCAATTGGCGATTTGTTTCCATTCATGCCTGTGTTCATGAAGCAGCTTGGACTGTCATCAACGGAGACTGGCATCATTTATGGCGCCATGCCTTTCTTGGCATTCTTCGTTCGCCCTGTGTTTGGCATGATAGCGGACAAGACTCACCGCCATCGCCTCGTCCTCATCATCTGCTGCCTTTTGACCGGCGTCTGCTACAATCTTCTCCTGCTCACCCCGACCAAAGAGCCACCCAACAACACTTTCACCGTACATACAGGTCTTCAGTGTAGTCCTCAGGATTCCTTCATCAAAGACTGCGATACATCACGTGATGGTGGTGTCTCGAACCTTACTGACAGACATCAGTGTGATCACAGTCTGCAGTCGTTCTATGATCAGTTTGTTGTGAATCAAACAGATGTGAGATGTGATCTTGTGTGTTCGCTAAGTTTCGGTTCCGAGTCCAACATTGAGGCCTGCTTTACTAACGATGTTGGGCCTCTTCAGTCAGATAATTGTGGTGCCTTTTGGGATCCTTCCGATGTACCAAATCTAAAGTTTTCTATCAATAATCTCAGTGACGTCATAAACAACAGGATTTCTGGAGAAAACAGAACATACGTAGGACATAACTGTCAAAACTTTGACTTGAAAAATGTAACATTTGAGAGTGTATCGTTTTGGCAGTTTGCTTGTTCTTTGGACTTAATAATGGACTGTGCAGTAAAATGTAACATTCAAAGCGCAGATACTAAATGTTTATCGCAGGACCAGACATTGAGCAAGACATTTTGGATTTTCTTTGTCATATATTTATTTGGAAACATCGTCCACTCACCGGTAATGAGTTTAGTCGATGGTATTGCTTATGATATTCTTGGTGAGAAAAGATCTAAATGGGGAATGCAGCGTCTTTGGGGAACCATTGGTTACTCTGTCTTTGCTTTAGCTTCATCCTCAATTATGGACTACAGGGCAAAGTCAGGCAATACGGTTGATTACTCTGTATCATTTTATATATTTTGCGCTCTCAGCATTTTAACTGCATTAAGTGCGAAATTTCTTAAGTTTGACGAAAACATACAATGTAACCAAATGTTTAAAGATTTCACTCGCTTAATGAAACTTCCTCAAGTTGTATTCTTCCTTTTTATGATGCTTATGTATGGTATAATGAATTCGGTTATCCAAGGTTTTCTCTTCTGGTATCTGAGTGACCTTGGAAGCTCTCAGATTGTCTTTGGTCTCTGTATCGTGTTCAACTGTATGCCTGAGGTCATTCTGCTTTTCTTCTCTGGAAAAATCATCAACAAAATCGGGCATATCAGTTGTCTGTACATTTCAGCTATTGGTTATTCTATCAGATTCTTTGGTTACTCATTTTTGACAAATCCATGGTATGTTCTGATGGTTGAACCGCTGCATTGTATCACGTTTGCACTGTTCTACGCCGCAGCCACCTCCTATGTGAGCATCATCACGCCCCCTGGTATGTCTGGGACAGCCCAAGGACTTCTTGGAGGGGTCTACTTCGGACTTGGTAAGAACGTTTTGTCATCGAATTTCTGACTGCTATTGTATTTCCTTCAGAATGCATATTTGTAATTTCTGTAAGTATGTCCATAGCCCTTGTAGCCTTATATATATTATGAATCTATTTATTAATGTAATGATAGCACATTTGAACGTGAACTCATTGCTATAACCATTACGGACACTTTAGCATTGATGACCATATACCAGTAAGGGTTGTGTGTGTGGGTTTTTTTTCTGCAAATTAAATGTCTAATGAGTCTTATTACAGTACATGCATCTCTATATTCGACGAGTACCTGTGCGTTTTTATCCTGAAAATGTACAACAATTAGCATCTTAACTATAAATCTTTTTAGGACTAATTATTTATTTATTTATTTGGGTTTTACGGCACACAGACACTTAACAGGTCATACGGCGCCGAATACAAAGTTAAATGTGAATAGAGCATAATCAGGTTAAAACCAAACTATGCATGTAAAATATAGAAGAATATAAAAACTATCAGATAAAAAAAATATAAATTATTATTGAAAACAGGTCAACACATAAAACGATTTAAAAAGTATGACGATTTAGGACTAATTAATGAAGCTTAGGCTGTATAGTGTATATATGGACCAGCCAGTTCCGTCTTAGGGAACATCATGAGTACTTTTTGTCTACCGTGGGTCAATCAGTAGAGCTTGTTGTCTTTCCATGAGTATGTTGTTAGCAAACAATAACTAAAATTTTGTATTTGTACTTGACAAATAAATTTGGATTAGGCTCAAGCATATATGTTCACCCTTGACGAACAAAGCAATAAGTCGCAATGCAGGAATTGTGTGTTGTATAACTTTGATGGGATTTTTTTAATTAACATTGTTGGTCTCGGAGAAAATGAAGTGCGAGATGAAAGCGCTCTGTAAACTGATTTTAGCCAGTCAGTCAATTTGCCAACGTATTCTCCAAGGCAAGCTGTAACTGTTTTTCTTTTCTCTATGTGTGTAATGTCTCTGTGTGTGTACTCTATGTGTGTAATGTCTCTATGTGTGAAATGTCTCTATGTGTGTACTCTATGTGTGTAATGTCTCTATGTGTGTACTTTATGTGTGTAATGTCTGTATGTGTGTACTCTATGTGTATAATGTCTCTATGTGTGTAATGTCTCTATGTGTGTAATGTCTCTATGTGTGTAATGTCTCTATGTGTGTACTCTATGTGTGCAATGTTTCTATGTGTGTACTTTATGTGTGTAATGTCTCTATGTGTGTACTCTGTGTGTAATGTCTCTATACGTGTAATGTCTCTATGTGTGTAATGTCTCTATGTGTAATGTCTCTATTTGTGTACTCTATGTGTGTAATGTCTCTATGTGCGGACTCTATGTGTGTTATGTCTCTATTCGTGTAATGTCTCTATGTGTGTAATGTCTCTATCAGTGTAATGTCTCTATGTGTGTAATGTCTCTATGTGTGTAATGTCTCTATGTGTGTAATGTCTCTATCAGTGTAATGTCTCTATGTGTGTGATGTCTCTATGTGTGTACTCTATGTGTGTAATGTCTCTATGTGTGTAATGTCTCTATGTGTGTAATGTCTCTATGTGTGTAATGTCTCTATGTGTGTACTCTATGTGTGTAATGTCTCTATGTGTGTAATGTCTCTATACGTGTAATGTCTCTATGTGTGTAATGTCTCTATGTGTGTAATGTCTCTATGTGTGTACTCTATGTGTGTAATGTCTCTATGTGTGTAATGTCTCTATCAGTGTAATGTCTCTATGTGTGTAATGTCTCTATGTGTGTACTCTATGTGTGTAATGTCTCTATGTGTGTAATGTCTCTATGTGTGTACTCTATGTGTGTAATGTCTCTATGTGCGGACTCTATGTGTGTAATGTCTCTATGTGTGTAATGTCTCTATACGTGTAATGTCTCTATGTGTGTAATGTCTCTATGTGTGTAATGTCTCTATGTGTGTACTCTATGTGTGTAATGTCTCTATGTGTGTACTCTATGTGTGTAATGTCTCTATGTGTGTAATGTCTCTATGTGTGTACTCTATGTGTGTAATGTCTCTATGTGTGTAATGTCTCTATACGTGTAATGTCTCTATGTGTGTAATGTCTCTATGTGTGTAATGTCTCTATGTGTGTACTCTATGTGTGTAATGTCTCTATGTGTGTAATGTCTCTATCAGTGTAATGTCTCTATGTGTGTAATGTCTCTATGTGTGTACTCTATGTGTGTAATGTCTCTATGTGTGTAATGTCTCTATGTGTGTACTCTATGTGTGTAATGTCTCTATGTGCGGACTCTATGTGTGTTATGTCTCTATGTGTGTACTCTATGTGTGTAATGTCTCTATGTGTGTAATGTCTCTATGTGTGTAATGTCTCTATGTGTGTAATGTCTATGTGTGTTATGTCTCTATGTGTGTAATGTCTCTATGTGTGTAATGTCTCTATGTGTGTAATGTCTCTATCAGTGTAATGTCTCTATGTGTGTAATGTCTATGTGTGTAATGTCTCTATGTGTGTACTCTATGTGTTATGTCTCTATGTGTGTACTCTGTGTGTAATGTCTCTATACGTGTAATGTCTCTATGTGTGTAATGTCTCTATGTGTGTAATGTCTCTATTTGTGTACTCTTTGTGTGTAATGTCTCTATGTGCGGACTCTATGTGTGTTATGTCTCTATGTGTGTACTCTATGTGTGTAATGTCTCTATGTGTGTAATGTCTCTATGTGTGTAATGTCTCAATGTGTGTAATGTCTCTATGTGTGTAATGTCTCTATGTGTGTAATGTCTCTATGTGTGTAATGTCTCTATGTGTGTACTCTATGTGTGTAATGTCTCTATGTGTGTAATGTCTCTATCTGTGTACTCTATGTGTGTAATGTCTCTATGTGTGTACTCTATGTGTATAATGTCTCTATGTGTGTAATGTCTCTATGTGTGTAATGTCTCTATGTGTGTAATGTCTCTATGTGTGTAATGTCTCTATGTGTGTAATGTCTCTATGTGTGTAATGTCTCTATGTGTGTAATGTCTGTATGTGTGTTATGTCTCTATGTGTGTAATGTCTCTATGTGTGTAATGTCTCTATGTGTGTAATGTCTCTATGTGTGTAATGTCTCTATGTGTGTAATGTCTCTATGTGTGTAATGTCTCTATGTGTGTAATGTCTCTATGTGTGTAATGTCTCTATGTGTGTAATGTCTCTATGTGTGTAATGTCTCTATGTGTGTAATGTCTCTATGTGTGTAATGTCTCTATGTGTGTACTCTATGTGTGTAATGTCTCTATGTGCGGACTCTATGTGTGTTATGTCTCTATGTGTGTACTCTATGTGTGTAATGTCTCTATGTGTGTAATGTCTCTATGTGTGTAATGTCTCAATGTGTGTAATGTCTCTATGTGTGTAATGTCTCTATGTGTGTAATGTCTCTATGTGTGTAATGTCTCTATGTGTGTAATGTCTCTATGTGTGTAATGTCTCTATGTGTGTAATGTCTCTATGTGTGTAATGTCTCTATGTGTGTAATGTCTGTATGTGTGTTATGTCTCTATGTGTGTACTCTATGTGTGTTATGTCTCTATGTGTGTACTCTATGTGTTATGTCTCTATGTGTGTACTCTGTGTGTAATGTCTCTATCTGTGTACTCTATGTGTGTAATGTCTCTATCTGTGTACTCTATGTGTGTAATGTCTCTATGTGTGTAATGTCTCTATGTGTGTACTCTATGTGTATAATGTCTCTATGTGTGTAATGTCTCTATGTGTGTAATGTCTCTATGTGTGTAATGTCTCTATGTGTGTAATGTCTCTATGTGTGTAATGTCTCTATGTGTGTAATGTCTCTATGTGTGTAATGTCTGTATGTGTGTTATGTCTCTATGTGTGTACTCTATGTGTGTTATGTCTCTATGTGTGTACTCTATGTGTTATGTCTCTATGTGTGTACTCTGTGTGTAATGTCTCTATGTGTGTAATGTCTCTATGTGTGTAATGTCTCTATGTGTGTAATGTCTCTATGTGTGTAATGTCTCTATGTGTGTAATGTCTCTATGTGTGTTATGTCTCTATGTGTGTACTCTATGTGTTATGTCTCTATGTGTGTACTCTGTGTGTAATGTCTCTATGTGTGTAATGTCTCTATGTGTGTAATGTCTCTATGTGTGTAATGTCTCTATGTGTGTAATGTCTCTATGTGTGTAATGTCTGTATGTGTGTTATGTCTCTATGTGTGTACTCTATGTGTGTTATGTCTCTATGTGTGTACTCTATGTGTTATGTCTCTATGTGTGTACTCTGTGTGTAATGTCTCTATGTGTGTAATGTCTCTATGTGTGTAATGTCTCTATGTGTGTAATGTCTCTATTTGTGTACTCTATGTGTGTAATGTCTCTATGTGCGGACTCTATGTGTGTTATGTCTCTATGTGTGTACTCTATGTGTGTAATGTCTCTATGTGTGTAATGTCTCCATCTGTGTTATGTCTCTATGTGTGTACTCTAAGTGTTTGATGTCTCGTCTCAGGGTTACATGCACTTTTGGTTAACCTGTTTTCACTTATAATTCAAACTTTTAACCTGATAGATTTTTTAATTTCAACTCGCGTATTTTAATTTTAACCTGATTATATTCTTTTTTCGTTAAACTTCAATGTATTCGGCGCCGTATGACCTATCAAGTGTCGGTGTGCCGTAAAACCGCAAACCCAAAAATACAAAATACATGCGCTTGTACAATGGACTTGCAGGACAGTTTATTTGTGCCTTTGTGAAGGACTTTATTTTCTCTTATTTTGATATTAGTGGTTAGTATCATGACATATTCACTGGCGTATACAAACATAAACTGAATGTAAGTACTAATTTACAGTAAAATGTTATTTATATTTTATTATTTTGATGTCCTTTTTCTACTTGCAGCTAGGGGTTTGGGAGGCCTTATAACAGGGAAGATGTTTGACCGTGTCGACAGTCTAGGACCGGTGTGGACCTTTCGGTTCTTTGGCTTCTTTGCCCTCTTTGTCCTCCTTCTATATGTCATCGTCCAAATTACATTTTTTAGGAAAGCCAAACTGACAGAACAGAAATTAGGTAAGAATTGTCTAAAGGAAGTGTATACTCTCTAAATTGCTAAATTGTTTAAATGTTTAATAAACCATTAGACTTAATTCTTTAGAAATCTAGATTTATCTGTTGTACAAGTACAACTTGTACCTCGGTATGGTTCGGTATGGTTCTATCACATTGCATGTCTCCTGTTAGGGTGTACTTCTTTTTTTATTCTTTTTTTTTAACTTTATGTGGGTTTACTCCGTGATATTGTATTTTATTCATAGGCTATTTTTATAACCTTTTCAATGGATTGTGGCATTTGGTTGTAAAACTTTCCGTAGTTATGGGGTCAACATTTAGCCATCACCTTAACATTGAACATTTCCTTCATTTTTGCCAACAGTAGCACTCTCCAAGGCAAGAGTGTCAGTACTGCTCCTTATTAGAAGTTTAAGAGGTTTTTCCAATTATTAAAACGCACATAGTCTGCATAAGAATTTAATCATGAAAAGTACTTCTGCAGTTATGTATTGAAAGCTATTGATAAAACGTGAATCCTTTTCATATACTTTAGAAGTGAAGTGAACATTAAACAAAATACCATCAAACGGTACATACATTTGTTGAACTGTGACTGAATTTTAGTTGTTGATCATTTCTTTTATGTCCATTTGTCTGACTGGACGCTAAAAACATAAAATTATCCATTTTCTAAACTGAAGTACGTGGAGTCACGTCAACTATACGCAATCACATGAAATTGTGAAACGCATCGGATACTGGCATATGTACATGCGAGAAAACGCCTGCAGTTTTAAAGAAATGCATACGACACAAAACAATAACGAACTTCTGCACTACTCACATGCAGTCAGGTTTTTGTTTTTATATAAAAACCATGCCTATATTTCAGAAATGGAAGCAGAAACAGCTGATGGTCTACTAGAATGTAGTGGAGAGGCAAAGATGAACACTGACCTTTCACCCTAGAGAACATCGGAGAATTCATATCGAACTCAAAATTATTGAGATATACTTACATTATTAAGTTAAGCAAACAGTACAAAGCGCCAAAGCCAGTACATGTTCATGTTAGGGGCACCAACTAGCTTAGATATATACAAAATAAAAACATAAACATAAAAGAAAACTATACATTAGCACGATGAAATTCAAATAAATCGTTCTTATGTTAGTAAAACTGTTACACTTATATTTTTATCCTAAGAAAGGGTCCATTAGTGTTTGCATACTTCGGCAGTTTAACACATGATTAACTAGACCTTAATAGCCGCCCTAGTTAAACAGAATGATTTCCTAGACCTTAATAGCAGGCCCAGTTGGAAAAAAAAATTCCTAGACAAATAATGGTTTCATAGGCTTTGGTAGCGAGCCTAGTTGACAAACAATGATTTCATAAACCTTAATAGTGTGCCTAGTTGAAGACATAATGATTTCTTAGACGTTTATAGTGGGCTTAGTTGAACATATAATGATTTCGTAGACCTATAAAGCGGGCCTAGTGGACATAGAATTACTTCCTAAACCATGATAGCGGGCCTAGTTGAAGAAATAATGATTTTCTGGACCTTAAAGGTTGTATACGACAGTTTACCTACACCAATAGGTATTTATCCACGATTTCTGGGAATAATTTTTGCATTAACTCGTACTTTAGTTTGCGTAAAGACGATTTTGGAAAATACCTGTATGTGAGGACCGGCCGCAATAGCTCAGATGGCTTCGGCTTGCGGATCGGGAGGTCGTGGGTTCGAACCCCGGCCGGGTCATACCAAAGACTTTAAAGTTGGTAGTAGTGGCTTCCCTCCTAACGCTCGGGGCTACGGGGACAGCATTACGCCTGACTCGTCGGTGTCAGTATAATGGACCGGCCGGGTTCAGTCCCTGGGCACCTCATAAGTGCCCCTGTGCTGTAATGATAGAAATGTCGCTGCGCAGTATCGGCAAAAATGCCGGCTAATCCCAATCCCAATCCCTGTATGTGAGACAGTACACAAAAAATAACTGTTCATTCTTTCCAAATCTATAAATAAACAAGAACGAGATCTCTGCTTAAAACAGATACCAACGTCAGGCGGACTACCCGGATAAATATAATATATATTTAATCTGTTTAAAGCTTATCATTACTGTCCGACATCGTTAGATCCAAATCCGCCGTAGTCTTTTGTCTTGATGAAATCGATGCATTGAAACTTTCCTGTTTTTGACGAACCTTCCGCGATAGACACCTATACATATGCAGCAATACTTCAGAGATTTCGAGTTCGGTTTTGTTTGTTTCTTTTATATACTTTGCATGTCACTGGTTTAGCGTGGCTCAGATAGGAAATGTCTGTTTGTCATGACGATTGGGGTGAAATGCTTCACATTTCACACATATCTAGGCCATCAATGAACAGCATTTTGCAGGATCTTTTCAGGTAACAATAAATTATTTGGTTATTTGAGAAAAATTATCTAAACTGTCGGATACGACCTTTAATTATTTTATGTAGCCTAGGTATGAGTGTTAATTAAAATGCATTATCACATTTTTTCATAATAACATCATTCCCTAGCAACTGACATTTAACAAAATATAAATAATAGAAGTAATATTTATAAGTATGTTACACGTCAGCCAGAGCTAAATACACAATGTAACACAATAGGCGTGTAATCAAATGAAGTATGCTGCAGTCACATTCTGTGATCAAACTTTTTGAAAAAACCTAGATACAACTGCCGCGATATTTTCTTCTGAACCTAAGAAATGGTGTGTATCTACCCAGATATAAATAGGTAAAACACAGGCTGGACATATATTTCTCATTTAAATAAGATGCACATAAAATACGATCACACATTATGCTAAATTATTTTAGTAATTTCTTTAAACAAATGTATGGAGCGTCGTGGTAATGTCACTGATTTGTAATTCCTCTACTGCTTAGCCTCTCACCGCGTGGGTTCGGGGCGAAGGACAATGTGGTAAGATCTTCCAGCTGACTTGCGGTACGCCGGTGGTTCTACCTGGACATATGTCTGGGGTCTTCCTCCACCAAAAAGCTGGGCATTGCTCTAATGATCATAAATGGTCACTGCAATGTATTTCAAAAACAAATAAACTTAAATAAGTAATGCCTTGATGATTTTCCATTTATTGAGCTATTCACCTGAGTTAATTATGAAAGAAAATTAATGCCACTAACAGACTGACACAAGAAACAACTGTCAGCATAAAGCCTGCATTACTTTTCTTGGAGCTTACTATGTGTATATTTTAATCATAAAATAAGGACAGGTTATTGTGTCAATATTGTTAAATAAAAAAAAATCATCTTTTTGTGAACTACCCTGGTTAATGGTATTATTTTATTAATGTAAAACAAACAAAAAATAGTGTAATTAATCAAGCTAATAAAATAGCTAATATTACAAGGTTTTATTTCTTATAAAATATTAATATAACAGATTATATATAGTCCATTAATTTACAGAAGCTGTTGACACTCCTTTCTGAACAGAACAGGGAATATATGAACATTTAAAATACAACGTAGTGGTAAGACAGTACCAAAGTACACATGTATAGGTCTTAGTAAAGTTCTCTATACCAAATATACGATAACATATGGTCAGTTGGAGGCATTGGACTATGGATAGGATGGTCATGGGTTCGACCCACAGATGCCACTGAGATGTCAGTTCTTTGGCACTATGCATTACCTCAGCTTGTAACCACCAGAGTTCTGCTTCTGTTAAGAAGGCGAACTGCCAATGGTAATTTATGTAAGTAGAAAAACCTTTGGTCATATGCATTTAACTACAGATTCTAGGTATACTACATCCCATTTAAACAGGTATCTTTATATTTTATTTTTTTCTGCTTTATTTTTAAAACTATGAATGAATGGTTACAGCTTTATGGTTAAACTTCAGTTAAGAAACTAAAATCTGTAATATTAACTTATACTACTGTTTAGATGTAATTAAGATTAAATATAATTATTATGGATCTGTTGAGTGTTGTACGATGTTAAAATTGCAAGAATTAGTTGCTCCATTCCCTCCATGTTAAGTATTGGAAAGAAAAAAAAGTACACAATTAGCAGTAACTGGATTCCCCACTATAAACACGCAAAACTATTTTAAGTCACACTATCGGGCGAATACTCCGAGGACGGTTTGGGGTTGTGTTTTTTTATAACAGAAATAAGACCTATTTCAGTGTTCGAATTATGTATTTGAAACATTATCCAATCGGAGTCGTAGACATTTCCATGAAAAAGAAGGGTTTTCTAAAGAGTAGTCTATATTTTTGCCCATTTAGTGCTAGTCGAATCAACTGCCCAAATCTTGAAGTACCACGACGCTTATCTCAGTCATTTTTCGCCAGAGAAAGGGCGAGGTGTTCCGGATGGTCAAAGTGGCTTTGTGTCAGCCGATTGCAGCTTTTGTTGAAATCGACGCACACGTGTGTGTGTGTGTGTGTGTGTGTGTGTGTGTGTGTGTGTGTGTGTGTGTGTGTGCCAAAAAAATACGTAAGTATTTATTTGGTTTTACGACGACTAAATCGTTTACTTTGATATACATCTTGTTTTCATTTGGAATACAATTTGTTTGTTAGCATATTCATTGTTTTACGGCAAAAAAATATTTTTTTCAAATATTATATCATTATAGGGTAGGGTGATTGCAAAATTAAAGGCGCCAATTAAGGAACCTCGAAATAACAAGCGCATTACTTAAAACAAGATAGCAAAGTGACTAAAGTCAGATCTTATAAAATTCAAGATCTGATGACGGCCTGCGTCTATAAACAAGAATGGTTTTCCCCGATTACTATTTGTATAACAGCCAATCAGAGTGTATTGCATAACGCTTTCGGTAAGAGTCGCAAAATGGCCGCTATGATTGATGCAGTAGAAAAGGCAGTGGAAAAGTCACTCAGTTTAAGTTTGTTCTGCAACTGCTTGTTAGTTAACCTTCGACCTGAAGATGTTACTGATGTTGAAACAAATGGGATTCCGCATACAACGCACCTGCCATCAGTGACATAAGTGTTGAATAGAGTCCATGTTCACACATCTTTGTAAATTGGCGCAGCCATTAAAATGATACGTTCGGAACGCTTCGGATAATCATTTACATTTGCGATTTTGTAGGCGACAATCTGATTAGTTGGGAAGATTTTATTGACGCGTCGTCAGATCCTGATTCAGGATATGATTTTAACCAGTTTTGAGTGAATTCGTTCATCAACATTCATCTTCAAACTTTCACCCATGTATAAGTCATCATACACAACATATAGTACAAACATACAATCTGAATAGTCTAAATAAAAAATAAAAGGATCTAAATGCATTTAAGTGTGACTATCTGCTTTAACATAAAGATTTGGTTTTAGTTATTGGCCCTTTACTTTTCATTTGCAGTACTGTTGATAAATACAAAACATTCTTCTATAAAATAGTAGATCTTTTTTTGTATTTGATGTGCTTTAAAAGTCACCACTGCAAACTAAATATAATGATAGAATGCACATTTTCTCAGGAAGGATCACCATAATCACCATAACCCCCTCAACTGCAGGATGGGGTCACCTCCTCCTGTACTCATTCCCTGTGCCCCCCCCCCCCACAACTCCCTTCTGGATCCGTGACTGGATGTTGCTTTTTTTTTTCATAATTATTTCATGCATGCTAAAATAACAGTTATAAACAAAGCGATTTATACTGCATTTATTACGGTGTTTTTGATGTTATCTTAAAAATCATAAACAATACTGATTTACTTACATGTATGGTAAATTTTATAAAAAAAAATACTTGCTTTCTAACTTTTAAAAAGTATCAAGCTGTGTTGTTGTTGTGTTTTTGCTCTATCCAATAGTTTGCACATTCTGTGTTTTTACATAAGATCTACTTTTGTTTTGTCTGACAATGCTGCTATAAAAATCACTGAAAATTTTAATGGCACTGGTTATGAAAATAACACAAACGTATGTACCACAGTTGCACTGATAGTCATCTGTGCAGTAATATACAAAATAAATCAGTTATCAGGTCCTTAAGAAAAGACCTTGCTCCAACCCCAGATAATTTGATCATCAGCTGGGCAGGTTTTTCTATAAACATCTGAAGCTTCCCCAAGCTGGATATACTGGTGAAGGGCAGACAACTCTGCTGGAATATCAAACTGTTTGTACTTCTTCCCTGCAACCTGTACATGTCGCAACTTGGGCAGAACTTGACAGTCTAACTCACAAATGTTGTTATCAACCAGGAAGGCACCTGATGACGATTTCTGTGCAAGGTAATCATCCAACTTTTTAAGTTCAGCAATCAGTGCATCCTTCAAGCTGGTGTCGGCTGCAGCATCCTTATTTTTCATCATGGCGGCAAACTTCGGGAATATCCCACTGGATGCATCTTCTGCTATCTGATTACTCATTATCACAGCAGGCTGGGGGAAAATGTTCTGTAAGTACTCAACAATTTTACCAGAGTCAGGAATGATCTTGGTCTCATTCTGTAAATCCACCAAAACAGGTACTTTACCCTCAGGATTCAGTTGAAGAAATGATTCGGGCTTGTTGGTGGTGTCGACTGGAATGACTTGAAATTCTTCCGCTGCAATTTTCAAAGTGGCAAACATACACACACGCTGGGAAAATGGACAGTCTCCAAAGCATTTACCATCATTTCCAGCCTTGACATACAGATGAAATCTAGTCTTTTCAGACATTTCTCAAATTTGTGGCTGTATAAAGGTCTATTAGAACCTGAAAAAAAGAAAAGAAAATCTTTAAGAATGAATTAATTATTAAAATAGTAAATATAAACTGTTTTTTTCAGGAATATTTTTCGAAATAAAATGTATTCAAAATAATTAAGAAATCAATATTGTGTCTTGTCATAACATTTTATACAGTGATTCTTTTTTACAATAGTATAATCTAGGAATCGGTTTACATTTAATGCATATGTGCATGAATATTATTATTTAAAACCGACAGTTATAATTTAAAGCAGTTCTGTCACAACAATATTTATTTTTAACCAATTCACTATTTTTTACAACAGAATATATGGTAAGGGATGAATAGTCATCACATGGCTGTCGACAGCCAGGCAAGGGAAGCTATGGTGGTATTTTGTCATAATCATAGTAAGTACAAAAAAATCTATTTTTAAAACTATGGACAAAAAGAAAATGCACTTTAAAAATAAAAGGCATTGTGAAATGTGCACCCCATATTGGTTGCCTGGATTAAATCTATTCTGAAATTAAGCGGGGGCACAAAACGTGACAAACCATGTTTATTTATAAACACACAGTGAGATATATCCTAATATCAGGTAAACTTACTGAAAATATTTTACTTCTTCTGATGCCTGTGTTCAATCCTTATAGATACAGTGTTAATGCGCATCACCATTAATAATTATTCATATAAGGGAGATAACTTTGTTTTATTAAGGATCTACACTCAAGAATCGCAGCGACGTTGGCGGATGTACTTTTACAGTTGAGATCACAAGAGTGTTATAAACTTTAAAAATAAGCTAGAGGACGCACAAACAAATGTATCGGACTTTGTTGAAATAAAGTTTGTTTTCTTATATAATAAAACTGCATCAATAGAAATTAAATTTAATTATAATTAAAATAAAATGCAAGAAAGAGAGTGTTTTAAAATAATATAAATAAACAAAACGGATCTGTAATTTCTTTAGTTTATTTCTATCAGACTACATGTTAAGTGACAATCTGCTTTAGATAAATCCACATTCTGTTTTTTGTTTACTATCCAATTACCTCCGTGCCGCCATCGTACAGTCTGAAAAAAAGACAGAAAAAAATCTAGACTGTTGTAGACATCATTTGCTGGAAACTTGATCTCTTAATGAAAACACATTCTTGTTGGCGCTTAATATTTCTAAATATAATGTTATAAGCGAATTGGGTTATTTGCTTCTAACAAACACATCAAACATACGGCGTTTCCCGGCCTTCCTGAGAACATTCATGATAAAATTATGTACTGTAACAAAAACAATGGCATATACAGACGTTTCGTTGTCCTTTTTTTGTTTGGCAATAATTGCTCTTGCATCGATATGGTTGACTCTTTCAGTTGCTGGTTTCACCAGAGTCACCTGCGTGAGTTATTATTATTCATTGCCTTGTAAATAAAAGACGTGTTTTCACTTTCAGACGTGTCCACTCATGAAACTTTGACAATGACTAGCACTGTTACAGACCTGCATGTCATAGCAAAACTCAAAAGAAATGATCGAAGTACAATTACATTTTCACGTGAATAGAAATGCATTGTTATGTACCTTTATATATAAAGCAAACTAATTAATTTCTCATTAAAAATAAAATGTCAAGCAGCAGCCTTCGAGGTACTGGTCAAATATGACGCGGTCACGGATTGAAGCATAAGTAGTATTTTTGCAGCGATTTAAAGCAAATAACTTTAAAAGAAATTAAATTATTTTTGTTTCTGTTTTTATTGTTGCTGCTTGCGTCGTCGTTGTTGTATTTAAAGTGTTATATTCTGTTATAATTTGTAGTTAATTTAGGTCCTTTTATAGTTTAATGTAATATATGCATTCATCGCGACTGCGGGGTTCATGAACTTATATGAATATACAATTTGATCACTCCAGTGTTCTCTTGAAATTCATCGAAAATTATTTCACATGGGAAGTCATTTTAGCAAATATCTTCATTAGAAAGGCAGGTGTCACCAATTATTGCACAATTGGACTTTGTAAGGACATATAAGGTGTTAAGGGTCGTTTCCGATTGCTTGTTTGTATCAAATATAAGCAAAATCTCTTACCCCTGTTTTGTGGCATTTGGGCATAATTTCTGCATAAACTCATACTTTTGTGTAAGTAAGTATAGATAGTGTCCACATCAGTGAAGATCCCTTATCTCGGCAGCCATCTTTGATGGCAACTTCAAGGGATTTTCAGATGAATTGTACAGAAGATTACATTTTATTTTCTTGTAATTTTTTGTTTGTGGTCCAAATATTAAAGCTATACACCATTAAAAAGCGCTTGAAATTCATATTTTTAGAATGCAAAATATTTTAAAATTGATAAATGTACAAAGAATGAATGCACAGAAATAAATAAAATTATTGGCTCATCCTTACACAAAATAAATAGTGTATCTTTTTTGTTGTATTGTTTTTACTGTTTAAACTATCAAAATATAGTTTTGATATTTTAAAAAACTTCATAAAAGCTGTTACATTTGATATAAAATTTATTAAAATAGACTGAAAAATAAAAACACTGTTGCGAGTTTAATACTGCATATATTTCCAGATTTTGGCCTGCATTAGCTTCTGCCTTCAAAGATGGCTGCCTTAAAGTGTCTTATCAGTGCCTATGACATCACAGGGAAACTATCTATAAATCGTTAAAACCTCGCTCTCAATGTGTATTCTTTCACAGTCTATAAATAAACACGGTGGTAATTTCTGCTATAAAAAGATATCGAAGTTAAAGCGGATTACCCGGATGGTGATACAACTTGATCTCAGAATATCTCGAAAGAAATCGTTTTTCTTAGTTTGACAAAACGCTAACATTACAAAGTGGTTTAGATATGAATTTTGTAAACATGCTTGTAATGACGATTGGGGAGAACATTATGCTCCACCTGTCACATAGACTTAGAATAACAATAAATAGCATTTCGCTATTTTTTTCATTGTCCAATGTTTTTGTTTTGCTTGTCCAAGTAAAAATGGTTCTAACCGTAGGACATTACAAACCCCACTTTATTCTGTGGAGCATCGTGGTTCTATCCAGATATTTGACTGGGCTCCTTTCAAATCAATAATATAGTTTCAAATAAAATCGCTGATATATGCCATTGCCTTTATTGCGTTGCTGTGATGCGAATATAAAATAACTTGTTGAATGTAGTTGGGTTTTTGTCTATTGTAACCGGTTGATCGGGGTAGTCGGGTTTTTTTTCCCTTGTGTCATTTGCGCCGCTCTGGACAGCGGCCTCTTATGGGATGCATTTTTATGGGGACCATAGTATAGCGGCAAATAACAAAAAAATCGCAGCTGTTCTGTTAGACCCTTTTTTAGAGAAAAGTATCGAGTATTCCGTTTTTTATCAGTGTAGCTTGCAACAATAATGTGTCGCTTGCAATTATGAAAACGTGTCAGGCATTTAAGGTATTCGCAACTGTTTTGTGAGATTTTGTTTAACAAAGAGAACTGAGTATGCTGATGTTAACGATGCAGCTTGTAACTGTAGATGTTGCAGACAACTAAATAGAAAGTAAAGTTGCAGGTAGTATAGTTCTTATCTGAGTTACGGTTCGTTACCCTAAAAAAATCATGTAATGAATCAACATTTTAAGAGAGTGTTCGTTCCCAGAATAGTCATCTTCTTGTTTACAGCGCTTGCTCTCCGTGCCGCCTTGGATGTCTCACATTAGTGCTCTATTTTGTAATGTACTTGGTGTAAGTGTTGTCAAAGAAGCATTACTCGATTTCACAGATGAAGTACTGTTTGGTCTCGCAGTAGCCGTCGTCCCAGAGACCGGTGTCGGTGTAGATCGCCATACAGTCCTGGTGGTGATCGTCGTGGCCTTGGTCGTTGTTTGGCTCACCGGGAGACCAGTTGGTGTACTGCATAGCAACAAGGACAAAATCTCAAATAGTCATTATGAAAAAAGGGAATCTTGTTTGTATAGTGACTTTGTATCTTAAGATTGTAAACTTCAGACTTCCTTCGTTCCATGGATATGCATTTTACTCCCTACACTCCGACATACATGCGGCTACTATAACTGTATTATAAAGTTAGTTTTGAAAGTTTAAGTTCAAGCTGTTGTTAATGTGAATTATTATCCAGAGTCACAAGAAGGGTGCGGAAAAACAGCAGAATGGCTTGCCAGTTGTTTAAACACTTTTATTCTGAATATAACATCAACTTAAATAACACAGTGGAGTTCCAACAACGTATTACAATGGATAATCCATTACAAATATACATATATATGACGTGTCTTCTAGAGTCAAGGAATTCATTCTATATCCTACAGAGTCACAACAGCCTAATATATAGCAATCTGTCATAAGAGGCCAAATGCTTAAGGAATAAATTATGCAAATTATTAATTATCAACATTATTTCGGCTTCCTTTGATTTGGCCATACATGCTTCTTTATAATGTAAAGATGATATATCACCAGACAGGTTCCAGCTGGTCACCAAAGCAAGCTAAATGCAAAGCACACTGAGCACAGCCAAATAACTCTTAGATTTTGCATAATTAACCCCAGACTCAACCAGTGGTCATCGTAAAATGATTGTGAAACATCTGGACAGTTAGTGCTTTACCCAAGATTAATTGACGTAAGAAATATCATCATTTAGACATCCAACATATTATAAATAATTGAACATTATGTGAACTACAAAGTATTGCAATACAAGTAGCATATTTTAAATCTACATTAAATGACTATCAATTTGATATCAAACACTAATTTCACATGTGCCAGATTATTAAAATTCAATGTTATAATTCAAAACAAAGAAAGATAAAAAAATACTTATGATGCATTTCATAATTAAAATGTAGCATTATAATAACTGCATTCAGCTTTCGTATAACATTTGGGCTTACCATTAAGCCCGATTTAGTAAAGTGTTAAATTAAAAATTTGTGACTTTTTCAGTGAATTTTATTTTCAGTGTTTATAAGAATGAATTTGAGTTTCTGAACTTTGTGGTATTTAATGTATTAGATGTGTAATCAATCTTATAAATATTCGTGTAATGTCGGCATTTAGCGTTTTACGATGTTACATGTTCGATCTTCGGCGCCGTATGACCTGTTAAGTGTCGGTGTGCCGTTAAACCCAAATAAATAAATAAAACATGTTCGATTATTTACGTCCACACACGGCCTTCCGAGAATAAAATCACCCAATTTTAGTTTTCCCATTTTATCCAATGAAATCACGTAAATGTGTCACTCCAAAATGGCGACAAGGAATCGGGTCAGCGAGGAAGATTCGTCAAAAATGCAAAATTAAAAGAAAGAAAGAAAGAAAGATAGAAAGGAAGAAAAAACGTGTTTTTCACCCGTTTTTTTGGAGTATTTTTATTGAGAAAAGTATACTCTAATAAAAATGTAGAAATCAAATGACATTAGATCTACTGTGTTTTCTTTATTTTTATTCATACAAATTTGACACGTATGAGATTATTTAAAAGTCAGATTTGAGGACGTCGACCTAGTACATAAAAATTCGTAAAACTAAAGTTAGCTGAGGTGAAAAGTTGTTAAAATTTCTTCAACTTAGTTACTACTAGTATTACACATCCAATACCTTAAACGGTTGTTTGTATTAAATTGATCTACTATCAATGAAGCTTGTTTTTCTGTTGTTTGTTGTTGTTTGTTCGTTTGTTGCTGTTTTGTTGTTGTTTTGTTTGTTTGTTATTGTTGTTTTGTTGGTTGTTGTTGAGTGAAGTGAATTTTATTGTCTTTTTTTATTACTGAAACTACAACGATTAAGTTTATCAACTGAAAATGTCTATACCTGAACTTTGTATGGCGATTTGGCCCAAATCCAATCCCCTTCGGATATTGCGTCTGTGCCACCAAGCCAGAAATACTTACTATGATCAGCCGCGACAGCTACAAATGGTACAATAAATGTCATTGATGCAAAAATAAGTCGCAGTAAAGGACACTGTTTACGTCACTGCTACGTCACTAATTGTTAGACTGTTCTTTGTCACGTGACATTGATTTGTAGAAGCTCCTAGTATATTCTCTGGAACGTAGATTATTCAGGAATGTTTTACTGGGTTATGCAGCTGGGACACTATCAAGTATTCTAAGCTATTTTGAGGCTGTTATTTTACGTGAGACCTGTTTAGACCTTCAAGCCTTAAAAGATTGAATCGGATTAGGTCAAAACCATATCGTTTAAGTTTAAATTCTTGTGCTCTTCTTATGTTCTTGATCGACAAAATGTGAAAGAATATATGTTTAAAGAGAACAAATATGACTAGAAAAAAACTGCCATTGGATGGATGAGTGAATGAGACAGACTTCGTCTAAAACTCTAATAAAGTGTAAAATAAAATCCGATAGATTCTCTTTATTTAGTAGTAATATAGTTAAAGTCATATTGCTAAGAAGAGATGGTCATTGTACATAACTGACCATACATAAAACGAAACTAAACATGGTAATTTTAAGGCGGTTTCCGACAGTTTGCCTATATCTAATACGTGTAACAATATCTGACCTCTTTTTGTGTATTTGTGCACATTTTTTGTTGAAAACAACAACACACACATGCTTTAGTCTAAGCTTTGACGATTTTCATCAGTATCTCAATTTTAGGGCAGTTAATTAACATTAACAATATTCATTCTTTTCAAAAACGAGCGATTGTAATTCCTGCTAAACTATACATAGACGTCACAGCGGATGGCCTGGATGAACTAAAAATTTAAGTGGTCTCGTGGTTTTCTTAGTTTAAAAATAGCTAACTGTGCAGCGTGGCTCAGATAGGAAATACATCTTTTATGGTTCACTTTTCAGACAGATGTAGGACATTAATAAACAGCATTTTGCGAGATCTGTTCAGGTAAAAATAGTTTACTGAGATGTTCATTGAAAATATGTTTGGTCCAAACTGTCGGATATCGCCTTTAAAATAAGTGGATTATATCACTAACATCGTCATTACAAAAATAATGGTCCTTAAATTGTTGCGATACAACTTACCTGAACTCTGGAGCATGTTAAAAATGAAACGCTGCTCGCCTTCCGATTCTATATACACCAGGCGACCCATATAAGCTTCACAGTACACCTGCAATTTTGTGGACAGTATGTCGAATAATAATAATAATAATAATAATAATACAAATAATAATAATACAAACAATAATAATAATAATAATTATAATAATAATCTTATGAGCTTATGTAAATGGTAGAAAAATAAGCTGAGTTGACATACTAAACGACTGAATGCCGAACCGGTGGATAGCAGACTAACCAGACTGGACGGAATGGGGCGGAATGGACAGATTGACAGGACGTGTGCATATAGAATACGATTACAGGAAACAGTTAAGACAGGGTTGTACGCAATAAAATAAAACAAAGCTTGGCAAACATCAACAACATTTACACGATTTAATTGCAACATAACTTAAAACGATAAAGCACCCAGTAAATTTATGTTGCAAAAGGAATGTATTAGGAATTTGTAGTAGTTTTTTTAAATTATTTATTTGTTCTATCATCAATACGCTCTGTTTAAAGTACATATAATATTAGTATGCATGATAAAATCTTATTAATTGACTTATATGTACCATAGCTTCCGGCCAGTTAGCCAACAGATGACCAATGACGTAACACGAGTTGCCGTGGCGAAGAGATCCGTCAGGACAATGCTCCGGAAGTACTTCTCCTTCAGATGTAACAGACGTCATTAAAACATTAAAGTACGACGTATATAATACATTGCCTTAACCTGATTGGCTAAATACTAATATCTGATCGACAGAGCGGATTTATGCATTGGCTTGAAACACGTTTCATGTATTTTTTTTCGTATTCTTTTCTCTAAAACGATGTTCATGGAATGAAATCTTACTCTGCATTCAAACCAAAACGCCATAAACTAACAGACGTATGTAAATATATATGGGAATGTTTTCTACCTCTGACTTTAGGGCCTTATCATGGCGGATAGTTTCTGCAGAAGGGGCCCTCCTGCTGACCTAATGTCTGTGAAATATTTGGCTTGGCTCCTCCTCTTCCAACAATAGTTTGCCGTCGCCATGATGAACATCATTTAGGTGTCGCTAATACCGATTGAATCAATCAAACTAATGTAAATCAGACCCTGTCATTATATAATAATGCACAGTTTACAGTCTCGGGCGTTTTATCTACAACTCTGTAAGATAAGTTTTAAAAGATCAATGAAAGACAAGAATAGCTAGGCGTATTTATTTATATAACCTTCTGGTTTCATAAGGAAAAGTCAATACAACCTGATATCCTGAGAGCTGCGATAAAGACACAAAGAACGATATGCCATGGTCGCGACATTGCGAAGAACGAACAAATGCAAGACTTGTTAGTTCCTTACACACGCATATATGAAAGTATTTCACAAGTGTACTTGAATTCCGTTATCTATGACATGTCCAAAATAAGATCGCTTAGGGCGAAGACGTTTACCAGCATGTAGTCAACAAATACCGTTATCGACACACTGCAGCTGCACTTTTAAATAGGAGTCATATTAACCTAAAATTTTAACAAAATTACAAATGCAACAATAAGACAGTATACTTAAATCATATTAGATTTTAAATAAAATGAAATCTTTCGACTAAAATAAATTTAAATAATGTTAGAAATAACCATATTTGTCAATTTTCAATTTGTGACAATACATCCAACAAGTTTGACACCTATTTTTAGAACGATATGAAGTTAGAGGTTGCTTTTGCATCAAACCCATGATGGTGAAAACTGACTTGTTTCGAAAGGAAAATAGAAAATAGGCGGTTACAGGGATAAACGAGAAAGACGACGATTCTTGTGGAAGCGTCAACAGTTAAAGTTGGATGCCGTGATGAAGACTGTGTGTGGTAGGTGGAGGAGGCAACTGATGACACAATTGAGGTTGGGTGAGCTTATTCATGGTTGTTATATATATATGTGTGTGTGTGTATATATATATATATATATATATATATATATATATATATATATATATATATATATATATATATATATATATATATATATATATATATATATATATATATATATATATATATATATATATATATGGATTGAATGAACTTTTAGGGTGTTTTATAGCGATTTATACTTTTTACAAATGTAGGCCGTGTTCAACCCACCCGTCTGTACTTATACTAAAGTATGAGTTTGTGCTGAAATTATACCTTAATTCCTCAAAGCGATGGTATTGTTACATGAACTTGATGTAGGTAAACTGTCGGGTACGACCGAGGTAACGGTGGATGAGGTTGTGACATTAGTGGCAGCAACCGGAACTCCTCTGAATTTCTCCCTCGGGATAAACGTCCTTCGGATGTGTCTGGTGCAATGATACTTACTAAAATCACGATCGTTTTGTTTGCCGGAAGTCGGTACGTAGGCGCGATTGTCATTTTGAATGTAGTTCGTCAATATGGCGGCGACAGCATTATTTCCGAGGTGATTACGTAGAATCACCGAAGCGTGATCCGAGTGTCTATATGAGTCACAACCAGAACACCTCGGATAATTCTTCAATCAGACAGCAGTGAAGAAGGAGTGGATGATGGGTGGTTGTAGACGAGATAACAGTGAAGGAGGAGTTGGTGATGGTTGGTGGTAGACGACATAACAGTGATGGAGTTGGTGATGGGTGGTGGTAGACGAGGTAACACTGAAGGAGGGGTGGGTGATGGTTGGTGGTAGACGACATAACAGTGATGGAGTTGGTTATGGGTGGTGATAGACGAGATAACAGTGAAGGAGGGGTGGATGATGGTTGGTGGTAGACGACATAACAGTGATGGAGTGGGTGATGGGTGGTGGTAGACGAGATAACAGTGATTAAGTGGGTGATGGGTGGTGGTAGACGTGATAACAGTGATGGAGTGGGTGATGGGTGGTGGTAGACGAGATAACAGTGAAGGAGGAGTTGGTGATTGTTGATGGTAGACGACAAAACAGTGATGGAGTGGGTGATGGGTGGTGGTAAACGAGATAACAGTGATGGAGTGGGTGATGGGTGGTGGTAGACGAGATAACAGTGATGGAGTGGGTGATGGCTGGTGGTAAACGAGATAACAGTGATAGATTGGGTGATGGGTGGTGGTAGACGAGATAACAGTGATGGAGTGGGTGATGGCTGGTGGTAGACGAAATAACAGAGAAGGAGGGGTGGGTTATGGTTGGTGGTAGACGAGATAACAGTGATAGAGTGGGTGATGGGTGGTGGTAGACGAGATAACAGTGATGGAGTGGGCGATGGGTGGTGTTAGACGAAATAACAGCGAAGGAGGGGTGGGTTATGGTTGGTGGTAGACGAGATAACAGTGATGGAGTGGGTGATGGGTGGTGGTAGACAAGATAACAGTGATGGAGTGGGTGATGGCTGGTGGTAAACGAGATAACAGTGATAGATTGGGTGATGGCTGGTGGTAGACGAAATAACAGAGAAGGAGGGGTGGGTTATGGTTGGTGGTAGACGACATAACAGTGATGGAGTGGGTGATGGGTGGTGGTAGACGAGATAACAGTGATGGAGTGGGTGATGGGTGGTGGTAGACGAGATAACAGTGATGGAGTGGGTGATGGGTGGTGGTAAACGAGATAACAGTGATGGAGTGGGTGATGGCTGGTGGTAGACGAAATAACAGAGAAGAAGGGGTGGGTTATGGTTGGTGGTAGACGAGATAACAGTGATGGAGTGGGTGATGGGTGGTGGTAGACGAGATAACAGTGATGGAGTGGGTGATGGGTGGTGGTAGACGAGATAACAGTGATGGAGTGGGTGATGGGTGGTGGTAGATGAGATAACAGTGATGGAGTGGGTGATGGGTGGTGGTAAACGAGAAAACAGTGATGGAGTGGGAGATGGGTGGTGGTAGACGAGATAACAGTGATGGAGTGAGTGATGGGTGGTTTTAGACGAAATAACAGCGAAGGAGGGGTAGGTGATGGTTGGTGGTAGACGAGATAACAGTGATGGAGTGGGTGATGGCTGGTGGTAAACGAGATAACAGTGATGGGGTGGGTGAGGGGTGGTGGTAGATGAAATAACAGGGAAGGAGGAGTCGGTGATGGGAGGTGGTAGACGACACAATAGTGAAGAAGGAGTAGGTGATGGTTGGCGGTAGACGAGATAACAGTGAAGGATGACTAGGTAATAAGTGGTGGTAGACGAGATAACAGTGATGGAGGAGTTGGAAATGGTTGGTGGTAGACGACATAACAGTGATGGAGTGGGTGATGGGTGGTGGTAGACGAGATAACAGTGATGGAGTGGGTGATGGGTGGTGGTAGACGAGATAACAGTGATGGAGTGGGTTTTGGTTAGTGGTAGACGAGATAACAGTGATGCAGTGGGTGATGGGTGATGGTAGACGAGATAACAGTGATGGAGTGGGTAATGGGTGGTGGTAGACGAGATAACAGTGATGGAGTGGGTGATGGGTCGTGGTAGACGAGATAACAGTGATGGAGTGAGTGATGGGTGGTTTTAGACGAAATAACAGCGAAGGAGGGGGGTGATGGTTGGTGGTAGACGAGATAACAGTGATGGAGTGGGTTATGGTTGGTGGTAGACGAGATAACAGTGATGGAGTGGGTGATGACTGGTGGTAAACGAGATAACAGTGATGGGGTGGGTGAGGGGTGGTGGTAGACGAAATAACAGGGAAGGAGGAGTCGGTGATGGGAGGTGGTAGACGACACAATAGTGAAGAAGGTGTAGGATGATAGTTGGTGGTAGACGAGATAACAGTGAAGGATGACTGGGTGATAAGTGGTGGTAGACGAGATAACAGTGAAGGAGTGGGTGATGGTTGGTGGTAGACGATATAACAGGAGATGGTTATTTGCGGTGTTAGTCGAAAAGATGAGGTCGTAGTGAAGAAAAAAATGGTGATAGAAATCGGAGAATGATTGTGAGAAGTTGGTAATTGACGTCGTAACTCAGTTTAATTGCCTACTGCTATGCAGTTACCTTTCGTTAATTTCGCATATAGTTACCAGTATTTTCCATTTTCGAAATGAAATAAATATTTTAGTTATCTGCCTTGTGGGAAGGTATTTTAATATACTATATATAAGAAATTAGTACATTTATTATAATTTGCTTTTTAAGCGTCAACCTTTTTAACAAATTCTCAATCAATAAGGTTCCATTTCATATGCTTCAGACTTTACTGTTTTTCAAAATTTTATAAATCTGGGAAATCTTAACTTTCCTGCGGTAACTTTATACCCAATATATTACCCACAAAGGAGGTAAATATATTTTCTTTTATAGCGTAACGTCCCTTAATAAACGAAAAGTAATAATTCTTTGTAAACACATCCAGACCATTAATTATGAATATAGTGAAGTAAGAACACGAAATGCATTTTTATAAGACTCGTGTCAAATTGACTGTTATCATGTGCGATGTACATTCTATCAGTTGTAAGACAGTTATTATGCACAGAGCAGTTGGCTGGCCCTTTGTCGTATTTATTATATTAAAGAACTTTTCTAAGTCATGCTCCGTTGCGTTGCTCATTTTTTTATTGAGGTCAATCCTAACATTTGTGACAGTTGGCATTTTGAATCATCATTTTGTAGTTGAAAGATCGCATTCATTAGTTAAAAATTACACAATGAATTACACTGAACTGCCATGTCTGGCCAACCCTTATAGGCAAAACAAAAAAAGGTTTAGATATATCATTGAAAAATAAAGCATCAGCCAAACAAGTACAAGTATTTAGAAATATCTGTATGTTATATTTCTATATCAACAGAATGACACAACAAAACTGAACAGAATTAGGCTATACTTATTCAGATTAGTACACATCTGACTTAATTCTGTCGAAAGAAACAAATGAGATCTAATTATAAAGGCGATATACGACATATATCTCCACCATGTGACCCTGATATAGCTTTGCTTCTTATCCAATCAGGATGGCCGAGTCACTGCACATGCCGTAACCATGACCTAAAAGTAGCAATTCGGCCTGATGGACCGGGTCCCCCAGACTAGAGTCAAAGTGAATCTGTTCGCACGTCAGACCTGCAAAACACAGCGGTATCTGGGTTACAGGAAATAAGAATCATTTTTAGAATGGAAACGTAAACAACAGTGGAAAGAAATAGAAAAACTGAGAGAATTCGTATGTTAAAAGAATGAAGAGCTGTTGTTCTGCTGCCCTTCTATTTGAGGTGGGGCGTGTGATGATTATCGGAATCAGAGCCACATGTACACGCGGGTGCGCACGCACTGACAAGTGCACATGTACGCACGCACACATGTATGCGCGCACAGTTGCACACTCAAATAAAAAAGGAGGCATGGGAGGCAACAATTAGACCGGATAACGTTAATTCACGAGCAACAATAAGCTTTTATTATTTATTTATTTATTTACTATTATTTTTTACGCAATTTCACGGAAATGGGGCTTAAGAAAATACGCCTTTATCTAAATATATATATATATATATATATATATATATATATATATATATATATATATATATATATATATATATATATATATATATATATATATATATATATATATATATATATATATATATATTAGTATAGTTTTGTAAACAGAACACAACAACAGGCCGCAATAGCTCAAGCGGTAGAGCGTCGGCTTCAGGGTTGGGAGGTCGCGGGTTTACACCCCGGCCGGATCAAACCAAAGACTTTAAAGTTGGTAGTAGTGGCTTCCCTCCTTACGTTCAGGGCTAAGGGGACAGCATTACGACTGACTCGTCGGTGTCAGTCTAATGGACCTGCCGGATTCAGTCCCTGGGCACCTCATAAGTGCCCAATGCGCTATAATAATAGAAATGTCGCTGCACAGTATCGGCAAACATGCCAATCCAGAACAGAACTTATTCATTAGACTTGTACATACATACATTGTCTATGTAATGCATAATAAAAACAATCCTGACATACTGTCTCCGTGATGTAGGCAAATACAATCAATATGAATTATAACTTATACATTAATGTTTTCTTATAAGAGGAGAGTAATGTTACTTTAGAGATAAAAAATACTAAAATGTAATATCAATCAACAGATTAAGTAACTTTATACAATTTTTTCTCGCTTCAAATGCGTGCTTATCAAACTGACCAATATTAAGAAGAACTTTTCTATTCCCTGAACTCATCATGCAACAAAATGTATCAACTGACGGTCTGCAGTAAATGTTCTAAGTACTTTTTTCCATAATGAGTCTATTTTTTTCGTAAGTCATTATACAATGGACAAATAACTATAAAATGATATATGTTTCAACATCTCCTTAAATACAAAATGTACATACCCGCTCGTTTCTCGGTAAATAACTATTTGAATACCGACCTGTTTGCATTCTAAACGAATGCGCAGGTATACTTAGACGAGTAATGTAAAAACGTAGATTATAAGGTACTAAATCCAAATAAGGTTCATATTTATTACATGATTTAAAAACTTTATATTCAACTTGTAGTTGGCTGATTTCGATAAATGCTATCCAGCCTTGTATAAAACAATCGACAGCGACACTTATAAACAGTTTCACAAATATCTACGAATTAAAATCTTAATTGATATCAAACACATACGAAAAAAACATAGACATATAATCTCTTCTTGCATGCTACAATTCAGTTCTTTTTTCCACCAGAACAACCATTTAGCAAAACATAACAACACTTTCTTAAGATGACATTTTGACTACTTCTTACTTTACACCAATATTTTATTATTTTCACATATTTCACATAAACAGTGCACGTGGCATGATAACCGAAAACTTACCTGGTCTGCAACCGCATGGGTAGAGGTGAGCGTTGTTGCCGGTCAGGTGACAGGGTTGGGAATCATTCTGATATAGATGGCACCGGGAACCATGAATGTGGTCGTTAGAACAGCATCCGTCCGCACAGTCGGCGTCATTTACGCACTGGCTGAGAGCATAGCCCATCTAAAAGATTATGTTATCGTTTAAAAATTCATTAAGAATTAAAAACGTCGTGTCTTTAAGTTTTAATGCTTTAACATAAATTAAATTAGTATGTTTAAACTATCTTGGGTTGAATTAACTTTTGACGAAGATATATAACCAAACTAGATCTATTAAATGTTTTAGAAGAAACAACAACTAAATGGTCATCATTTTCTCTATATTCATTTTAAACAACAAGATAACATTGTTTCTCAGTTCAGACCAGTTGGAACACCACGGATAATTCACGAATCATCCCAAGGACGGAAGTCCCCAAGGAGTTGTAAATTTTTAAATAAACAGTTGCTAGATTCTGTCAGTTTCTTCAAGTGCGGATGATACTTCCATAGAAATTATGTACAGTAAAATCCGATATGGCAGCTTCAACGATAGTATCTAGATGTATATAGTAGATGTTAGTCTTACCATTAGAGTAGCTCCCAGGAAGACTAAGACTGTTTTTGATTTCATCTTAGAGTAAATAGTGTTAACTTTCTAAACTCTTTATAATATATGGAAAAAAACTGCTGTGACCATGGAGAGATCCGATTTCAAAATAAAAATGTATAAAAGGTAGATACGTTGGTTCACGTCAGAGTGTGTTCTAACTAAAATTCTTATCTTGCCTGGGAACAAAATATAGGTCGAATATAAAGTTGATAAATAGCACACCGAGATCAATTTTCTACAATTCGTTCTACATAGATGTCCAAATAAAAATACTGCTGTCTGGCCATTAAGTTTAAACTGCGTGTACGAATTAGATGGAGGAAAATCCACACTCAACTAAGCATATGCGCATGCAGAAAAATCTGTTTATTATTTGTACATATAAAATCGCTTTTTATTGTAATAAGAAGTCGTTTATTTCTGTTATTTGCTTCTTACTAACAAGCGCGTTCGTGCATATGAAATACTTACATAAAGACAAAACGAAACACGCATCGGTTACATTGAGGATGAATGTTCTTGGACCGAATTAAGCGCTGGCCGAAATGCTTAAATAAAAGGCAGACGACAAAGTTATAACGATTGTTGTTTTAGCTAAAACTGTAAGTTTAGGTTGGCTTAAAACCAAGAACAACAAATGGCAGCAGAAGTCGCCATGGAGTTATATAACCAGATGATATCATGTTCATAACCATTTTCATTAAAATTACATAATTAATGTATTGTAATGTGTTTTCGTGTTCATGATCGCCAGTCAATATTAAACTTAATTGATCATTTATGATTTAAGAACTGTATTACAGTACACTTTTTTGTTAACAAAAAGGATCTTCCGCTTCTCCAAGGACTGTCACATAAAATGTTTTATTGGTTTGTCTTTTCAGCTTACAAGTATGTCAAGAATAGGATTCACACCAGAGGGTGCTGAGTTAGACAAACTCATACACAACTGTGGTAAAACTAAATTTTGATTTCCAACCAGATAGCCATATCTCTCCATATTTTTATATTTGTTATTTATCAGTGGACTAATTAACTAGACTAAATAACCAACATAAAAAAAATCAATAAGAAATATTAGCAAAATGATAATAATGCTAGCATTAGAAGAGGAAAGACTCAAAAGAGTGTATTTTTTGTTCATATGAAGACAAACAAGCAATATACATGTCACAGTAAAGGGCACAGGTAAGCAAACACTGTGACTAATAATAAGGTACATGTATCCCACTCTGTGCACAATTTTGCTTACTGTGCACATTGTGGTAAATATGCTGTACAAGAATTGCATTATGAAATTTTGATTGAGTTTGTACCGACAGAATGCTTATGTCCAAAAATACTAAATAAAACAAGAATTACTAAGATGCAATTACCAGAAAGAAGTCTAGTTTAGTATTAAAGAATATCTGAGAGGATAAACCTGGCCCTAACGGGGATTTGAACCCGGTCCGCCAGATCAGTAGTCCAGGCACTCAACCACGTCGCTAAAGGGTTGCTTATATGCACTACAGTATGTACTCAATATAAGGCTACAAGTATGTTTATTAGGTCTATCGTTCCACCAACAGTATTTCATTTATCTGGAGACATATCCACCTGAAGCAGATATAGTGCTTCCGTGAACACCTGGCATTAAGACCCTGTCACTATCCTGACATGATGCCAGCAAGTCTTGGAGCTACCATTATTTTTGTTTAAGCATTAGCAATTGAGGCAAACCATGTGCTCACTGAACATATTGCTGCGATGACTTGAAAACTGTATTTATTTAATTTGATTATTAATAATCTGTATTTTTTATTTTGTTTAGAGTTTGAAAATCAGCAGTATGTGAAGCTTATAGAACATGAGAGCAACCTGATTCAGAGTAAGTATGATTTTTGAACTAATAATGTATCACTAAATGAAGCTAAACTTTTAACCTATTAAAAAAACACCCAAGTATTCAAGATGTCATGCTGTCAAATACAACATCTGTTGTTTTTTTATATAAAAATGTATTATCTTATAAACAATCATATCTCATGCAATTAATGTATAATTATTAAACTTCATAAAAATAATTAAAGTTTTTTTGTTTTTGTTTTTTTTGTTTTTTTTATGTTAAAAGTTGTTTTTATCCTCAAAATATATACATATTGGCAGTTTTCAGTTAATAGCAATAATCAAATTAAGTAAAGGTGCTGTATTTGTGTATCCTCAGCTGTCTTTCAAACTCAGACGGAATGTCAATTAATGTAAATGTTAACATCAGAATATTTCTATAACATTTTGTGTGCATGACTATGTGTTTTGTAGACTACATAATTATTGCATTAGGTTCTAAAATTTATTGCAGTTTTTAGATTTTGAGTTGTTGAAACTGTCTTAAAAAACAGGCAGTACATATGTAAACACAGTAGAGCTGTGCCTTTATGGAAGAACTGCATTTGAACCAAATTATTCTTAACCATGGCAGATATTTTTGTATTGGTAAAGTCAACTTTGTTACAGTAAAGATTTGTTTCATTTCTAATAATGAAAGTGTACACAGCCTACCACAACTGTTAGATAATGTTGAACATTCCATCGTCGGATACCCACGGTTGATTCTATTACGTTACTCCCCATTCATCACCTGTGGGCAAATTGCTACTCATTTCGTCGCTTTGTTTACTATGAAATGCCACAATCCGATTGGTTCGCTGAGACCATCCAGCGAATCTGCCAACCGATCAAGTTTACGCTTTCATACCACTTCGATAGCATTGTCGTAAGTTTATTTACGCACAAATTACAAACAATGTCACTGTCTTCATGGGCAAGGATAACGATTTCGTTTAAAACCGATGTGTATTTTTCAATACTTGCTGGAGTGCCCAAAAATCTGTAAGAACATTTGTCGCGGATCGCTGACAGACATATTTTACACTTGCGATGCGCTGTACCGGTCGCCATGTTTACGTTCTCAGGTCACCGTATTGATCTTCTGATTGAAGAGTATTTAATTTTGTAACCTATCATCTGATTGGATAATGACTGGTCTGTTCTATTCAAACAGAACGACGAAATGAGTAGCAATTTGCCCACGGGTGATGAATGGAGTGTTACGTAATAGAATCAACCGTGGGTATCCAACGATGTGAACATTCAAAATGACTATTCAATGTTAATAATCTAAAGATCTCCTTTTACACAAGACTATAATTTCTTTTTTCCGTCAAATGTTGCCTTAGACCGTTTTCTGCAAAAAGCCCTGTATCCACTTTTTAATAATAATTTTATTTGTTATTTTTCAGTCCTGGAAAAGGAAATACATCAGAAAACAGATGAGACCAAGCAGTTGCAAGGGGAAATATCTCAGTTAGATGCAGATACCAAAAATTACCACAGACAGTTCACCATTAATAGGGATAATGGGGAAAGGTTATTTATATTTCATACTAATGTTTAAGACTTTGCAGATTTTTTAATGTTGCTTTTTTGCATACAAATTCTTTTTTATGAACTTGAATAAATGTAAAATGGTATATTTTGAATCTAAATCTTTAAAACAATTTGTCTTCAAAACAATGTGGCTTACAAACCATTATAAAGGACTATGTTTTTAACAATATTCTTTTTTTCCTTGAAATTATCCAATGAATGTTACATTTTGTCACAAAATACATTGTTGATGATTTATGTTGTAGACTGGATTTTAATTTCATTGCTATTTTAAAGCTTGAAGAAGACAAACCATGTGCTCACAGAACATATTGCTGCCATGACTTCAAAACTGGATAATTTAAGACTACAACGAAGAAATGAAAAGTAAGTTTAGATTCACTGTATGATCTAGATCTCTTAGGCATAATGATAATGTATATTAACTTCTGTATAGTTTGCTAAATATATGACTGCTGTTTAAATATTATGTCAAAATGAAATCTATTTACAGGCACACTTTTCTTCCTCTTTTTTTACTATTTGCTTGAAATTCATTAATACCTTGCAATTTCATTTTCTTTTTCAAAGCCCCATTTTGAAATATGCCTTATTTTTATTTATTTATTTATTTATTTATTTATTTTCTTGGACTGTGATCTTTAAGTTTTCAAAGATCTGTTCAAGCAATACACTTAAATAGATTAATAAAAGGCTTGAAATATTTTTTAAAATACTGACAGTGAACTTAATTTATATTGTTCATATTTGTGTATTTGTTATATTTTAAGTCTAGATTATGGACAAACTTTGAAACACTATGAGCACATCTGGCAAAGATACAAACAGAGATATGAATCATACCCACTGGCAAAAGATTTAAAGGTATTGGCTTAATATATCTTTTGTAGTGCTTATTTGAATGAAACTAAGCTTCACAATTTGCCAAATAGCTTCCAAATTACAGTTTTAAATGGTGTGTGGTTTAAAAAAATAATAAAAAATATTTGTCAAGCTAGCAAGTGTCTGAGGAAGAAAACAGACAAAATATAAAAGAAGTAAAACTTAAAGCTGTCTTATTATTTATGGGATATGAACCTGGACCTCTTGGGTGGTCGTCCTTCACTGCACCAATTGGGCCCAAGACAGACATGTGATGTTTCCCGATTTCGCCGGGAGCCTCCCGATATCAAGGGTCTGTCTCACGCCTCACGCTGAGCACATCAATTCTCCCGCTTTGATGTTCCCGACAGACTTAATCTCATTCTACCTAATGACTGCCCCAGACAGTAGCTACCAGCAGACAGTAGCTACCAGCCGATCATTTGATTACGCAATTTATCCTACTGCAAGCGACCAGCATCTGCGTGTGTATGTGTGCAGCTTACCGAAACAGATCACTGCCAATCAGTGTTAATTGGTCGCGACGATAATTTCGTGCCCCGCCTCATGGTGTAAAAAGGCAACCGCCACAAACTGTAATCCCTTGATTGACACTATAACCACACCTATTTAGTGAACGGCGGAGATCATGCCCAGTGTCACATGTTCTAATTTCTTACACAACTAATGCTTAACGCACGTGCGGACAAAGGCATAGGACTGAGCTTCGAAATTTTAAATGTTCAATAATCCGTTAATAGGGTGATATAAGAATTAATTTGTATTTACCCAAACGCAGGCTCCGTATAATTAGACTGAACATCTTCAGTTTTTTTCCTTATCAAGCCAAGGAAATAATTTCCAGCATTATTATTGCGATTAACACATCCTGACTTCAAAAAAGTACGCTGATTTCCGTTTACTTTGGTACTCTAAATACACGACGTAAATCATGTAAATATGCAGAAAAACGGACATGCATGCACTTGAATGCAGGCAAATTACATGACAGACTAATTTAAAAACGTTTATCAACTGACCTGCCTTCGTGCCTTTCAAACAAACAAAAAACATACTAGTGCTAATTATATGTGTGACGTCATCGCGTCATAGCGCCATTTTGTCAGCAGACTACAGCATATGTTGAAACTGATGCGTTCGTGTGTACTAATAACACTTACTCTAGTATTGATTTTATTTTTATTAAACCGAGACGATTGTGTATAGTTTTACTATGTTAAGGTTAGTGTCTAAATGGGCGACTCGTCCTGGAATTAAAAACCAAAGGGAGTGAACGAAGCGAGCGATCGTGGTTTATTTTCGATGAATAAGAATATATATGACAAAGTCCAGTGAGCATTGCAATATATACTAAAATATGAAAACGCACAGGACAAAGGAATTCACGTGCAAGCCAAAAGTAAAAGTAAATAAGTAATTAGTCATTTAACAAAATGAGCAGACCCAAATCCAAATGAACCGACTGGAAGAATCACCAATTTAGATTCTAAACCTATACTAAGAACTTGTTGCGTGTAATGGTTGGAAAAAAAACATTATGTTAAAGTAATAATGTGCATATAAAATTAACATAAAAACAAGTTTGCGTGAAAGAGATGAATGTGTGAAACAATAACACTGCTGAATACAAAGAGCTTGCAACATGTATATTTGTGCATTGTGCTACTAAAACAATCAATGATTTTAATTTGATACTTTGTAAGGCCTTTTGCTAATTGCATAATTATTATTTAGGACATTATCGGCACTCACAAAACAACACATTGTGTAAGATATGTAGGCAAGCTTCTAGCCCTGAAATATGTCGGGGTAGAAATTAGGAGACAAATCTGCAAGGGTCACAGTAACATTGGGACAGATCAAATCTAAGAAATGGTGAACATTTCCCAACATTATGTAAAGCTTACTTTGAATTTAACTTTTTAAGAGGAGTAAACGTTTCTTTACTTTACAATAGTGTTGTTTTATTTGAAAGAAAATTTGTCTTCTTCCTGCAGATATACATGTATCATAAAAGTAAATGGTTTTCTGACAGTTGATACCATTTCATTTTGCGCATGAACGGTAAATAAAATGCCAACCTTAGACACTTTTAAAACATATTTTCCATTTCAACTACTGGTAGTTCAAATCAGTTTACATCATACATTGTCAAAAGATGAATTCTTTAAATAATGTAAAATAATTTTAACTTTATTTTTTACATTAGTATGTGGTTTATATATGTTAAAAAACGGACAGATATCTATTTACTACTTTGTCACAGAAAAACACTTGTTTGCTATTTATTCTTGATTAGTATAATGTCTTCATGTATTCTAAATTCATTTAACTTTGTTTAGAAAGTAATGGTATCAATGTGTTTACCACTAATATTTTATAATTATTAAAACTCTTTTGTCACTAACTTACAAATTAAATAAACTATTTTTATGCTTGCATACTCATTATTTCTTTGGAAAGCATTTTTCAATTCATTAGTAAGTGCTGTTGACACTTGACTTGTTTACACTATGTTTGGCTGTTGTTTTTGAAGGTCACATGCTTAAAACCAAAGCATACAATTTATGTCTAGATAGTGAACTAAAATATGCTAGATATATTCCAAAATTCATTTTTAAATATTGTAAATAACATTTTTATCACTGAAATTACTATTATTATTAATAAAAAAGACAAAAAATACTGTTTTGCAAATAGAAATAAGCCACACAGTCAATTTAACGCGCATTCACGGAAATCTCCCTCCCTGGAACCCCAATCTCCCTCTCTGGGAGCCTAAGTCTCCCTCTTTGGGACCAAGGGAATATCACATGTCTGCCAAGAGACTTTGTGCAAGTTGTATGTAGTTTTAGTATACATCACAACTGGCTCAATGTTTACATACAGACATCAACATAAACTTACGTTATGAGTTTTTATGGGTTTCGGCTGGCCCTAATCCATTTATTCAAATTGTTAAGTCTGGTTCAAAGGTGGGATTAATCACCATTGTTTTTGGTCAGTCTTTTGTGCTGTATACTACTACCGGGTAGTTCCATTTTATTTTTGTACCAATTGTTTTATGGGAGTTAGTATGGCTTAAATGAAGAAATTGAAACACCATTAGAGTTTTTGATCAGTCCTGAGTATTGTCTTATAGCACTGGATATTTTTGTTGATTGGTAATATTCTCTGAACAGCCAGGATACTGTGATTCTGAGGAAGAAACTGAACTTTTTGCTGATCAGAAAACATGTATTATCACAAGCATTTTGGACCCGATTAAGCAAAATGTGTCATGTCTCTGACATTGCGAGGGGGGTGAGAATTTTTATTTATTTTCTGACATTGCGAGGGCTTTAGCATGTTCATTTTATGTTATAGTATTGTCCATGTTGTTCATTGTGCATATATACATTTATATTACTTCTATGTTTGTCATTTTATTGAGAATTGTTTTCATCTACCAAAATATTGTCAATTGTCGCAGGTAATACAGGAGAATAAAAATGAATTGATTGCAAGCAATGAAAAGAGACATGACAGAATTTTAGAGCTGAAGAAAGAAATTGAAGCAGCAGAGGGTAATTTTATTGCTATAATATGGCTTTTCCTTATCAGCCTAGTGTAAATTATATGAATGTTATTTTATAACATTTATTGTTTTATGGATATTTTTGAGGTTTTACTATTATTTATTCAAATAATATATTCAAAAAAGCATTTTTTGTTTTTGCATGCATATAAAAATGCAGTCCTAAGAATATCAGTTATTACTTTGTTAAGTTTTTGTTTGGTTAACCTTATGTATTGATTACCATAACAAATGTATTTGATGTTTCTTGTAGGAAAGAATGAGCTTCAGGGCATGGACACCAAAGCATTCATCATCCGGCTGTATCCTTTACCTTATACTTTGTTCTGTAACAAATAAATCAGCTCCTTCTTAATTAAAAAAAAATGGTATAATTTCCTGTAAGCATTTGTTGTATTGTTTAGAAAGTTAAAGGAACCAGTGAGAAAACAGCCAGTCTGCAGCTGTAGTTAGATGTGAGTTCAAGGTATGAATTGCTGAGTATTGATAACGTCAGGTTAATAATAACTTAATGATGAAGAAATTAGTATATCATTCTTTCATTATGTCTTTGCTTCTTTATTTTCCTTACACTTAATAATTAGAGCTGAGATACAGATGACTACTCAGAAGATACAGAGGGAAATAGAACAAAGAAAATATGAATTGGCAAAATTAGCAGAAACATGTAAAACACAAGCTGACTCTGATCATAATCTGCAAAAGGTACATTTCCATATCTTATATAGCATATATTTCAAATGTGATTTTTAAAGATTTTACCAGATAACTAGATGCACAAGTTATAAAGGGGAGTTCAGTTATTATGGTTGTTGCCTTATTTTAAGATACTATTCAGTTAACACTACCTTCAAAGAATAAGCAGTAAACAAAGGAGTTAGAAGTACAGTAACTTCAATATATTGATAAATCAGAGAAATTCATGAAATCCTTTATTTTACACTGTACAATTGCTTGAAAAATATGTCCACAAAAACAATCAACTTAAAACTTTTTTCCATTTTGTTATAAATGAAACAACTTAGACACCTGTGCAACTTGCACTGTTTACACATTTCTAGCAATTTTGAGTATAATCAGGCTTATGCAGTTTACATATTTGTAATGCCAAATCAATGAATGCATTGTTTATGAAAATGTTTATTTTCTTGAAAAGACAAAAACAGCAATGTGCAAATAAAGTCTCCATAAAATTTATCCAGACCATGCATTTCTTATGTGATTCCACTATTTTATCTTACTACTTAGCCTACTGAGGAAATTGGGAATGGGATTTGCCGGCATTTTTGCTGATACTGTGCAGCAACATTTCTATCATTATAGCACAGGGGCACTTATGAGGTGCCCAGGGACTGAACCTGGTCGGTCCATTATACTGACTCCGACGAGTCAGTCGTAATGCTGTCCCCTTAGCCCCGAGCTAAGGGAATTGAACCTATTATAAAGTTACTTTTGAAAAGTTCAAGTTCAAGCTGTTGTTAATGTGAATTATTATCCAGAGTCACAAGCAGGGTGCAGAAAAACAGTAGAATGCCTTGCAACTTGTTTAAACACTTTTATTCTGAATATAACAGCAATTTAAATAACACAGTGGAGTTCCAACAAGTTTCTACAATGGAAAGTCCATTACAAATAATTATGACGTGTCTTCTAGAATCAAGAAAGTCACAACAGCCTAATATGTAACAAGTCTGTCATAAGAAGCCAAATGCTTAAGCAATAAATTACTATCAACATTATTTGGGCTTTCTTTGATATGGACATTTATGCTTCTTGATGTAATGACAGATATATCACCAGACAGGTTTCAGCTGGTGACTCAAGCAAGCCAAATGCACAGAACACTGAGCACAGCTGAATGACTCTTAGGTCTTGCATAATTAACCCCAGACTCAGCCAGTGGTCATCATAAAATGATTGTGAAACATTTGGATAGTTAGTGCTTTACCCAAGATTAATCACCTTAGGAAATATCATCATTGGATATCCAACATATAACAAATAACAGAACATTATTTGAACTACATTATATTGAAGTGTAAGTTGAATATTTTAAATCTACATTAAATGACTATCATTTTGATGTCTAACACTTCTTTCACATATGCCCGATTATTAAAATACAATGTTATAATGCTAAACAAAGTAAGATACAGCAATACTTATGATGCATAACATAATTAAAAGATAGCATCATAATAGTTCAACAGTGTATATCCAGATCAGCCAGCTCCATTAGGAGCTGTCTGGTCAGGATCTGCATCATGTGCTGCTAAGTCTAGCATTATTACTAGACACATTTGCATGTAGATATAAAATACTAAGAATTGGTATGAACTATAAACAAAATGAAGCATGGTAATATGCATGATTTATACACCAGATGACTGAGATACAGATTATTGATGGTGAGGAGGAAATGGAAGAAGACATTGGTGACAAGTTATCTTCTGCTGGCCATTCACCTATGATAAGGTAACGTTAAGTTGTTGCATCAGACAGTGTTCCAATCAGTATTGGTTCGGTTGACAACTGAGAATTATCAGTACTTGCTAAATGCTAAAATTAAACTTCTGTTTAAAGTTTTGCGTAATGTGTAAAACAACCAACATGTATTATGATTTACAAGACACTATCAGCCACACAATCTTAATATGTAGGAACATAAAGAATAACTGATTCAAATTCACTTGTTCATCAGTGATAAAGATGAGGAGGAAGTGATGCAGACAGATTTGACTCTGGGCCTTGAGTCTGCCAAGAACCAACAGAACCCACAGCTTCTAGCATCACAAAATCAAGCACAGCAGTGGCAGCAGCATCAACATCAGGGACTAAAGCAGCCGCCACAGGACCTGAAGCACCAGCATGAACAGCAGCAGGAGCAGCAACATGAACAGCTGATGTTTCTGACACAACAGCACCAAATGCAGCAGCAGAATCAGCTTCAACAACAACAGGAACATGGTAAACAACAGCAAGATCAACAGCGATATCACCACCGCCAACAACTACAATTAAAGCAGCAGCAGCAACAACAAAATGGTGATTTTTTACACAAATAAGTTTAAAAACATGTCCAGTATCGAATATTCTGAATATAATTAAAGTATTTTTTAAAGAAATATTAGCATGAGAAAAAACTGCATTGAAAATAATAGTTGAGACTATACCATTGCAATTCCTTTTTATGCTATTCTAAACTTGATGTTATAGTTATATCTAAGAATTAAAGATAAAGATCCTTTTACATTGAATAAATTTCATTGATATTCACTATTTAAATTGGTAATTCAACTGATTTTCAGGCACTGCCGATATCAGCAATCCGAGTCCGAGGTCACTGGCCGCTGGACAGTCCTCTGTTGCTGGTAGCACCACTAAATTGGTTCCACCTCATCTGTCTGTACCAAGACTTCAGAGTAGTCCTGTAGTTAATCCTGGTAGGCTTTTAATTTCCTTACTCTCATACTGTTTTGTATGAGTGACTATGTTACTTATATTGCTTTACAAAATGTATATCTCTATCGACACTGTAAGTAAATATGAAGGTCTGCGATTCTAATGCAAAGAAAATCACGATTTTGTGCATTTCTTAGACATGCTATAGCTATTGGTTGCCATATGAAAAAGTACACAGAACACGTGTGTACCAAGTAAAAACACATCTGTAACATGTGACTATATGAATACTAATTGTAAGCAAGACCACTTATTAACAAGCTACATTTTCCTCACAAAGGTTCCATTTTTAAATGCTTCAATCAAGTTCTGTAATCACACAAATCTTCTATCCAATTTAAATGTATTAAAATCAAAACATTTTTTTTAAATTGAAACCTTCCACAGACTTATAGTTAAAATAAAACTTTTGTGGTATGAACATTGCCCAAACCAAAAATATTATCTCTTTCAAACTTTGTCAAACCCTGTTATTTTTACCAAGGTACAGGTTACTTTGATCTGAAAGGCATGTGATCTTAGAAGCGAAGATTGAACAAACTGGACTAATAAAGTTTGCAAGAATTACATTTCTTTGGCAATAAATAACTAATTAAGTAAACCGTTGAAATGAGGACACGCAGGAACCACTTACTGTCCCTATCAGCACTTATGACAGGCCAGTGAAATGGTTAGTCATTGGCTAGTCAACAGTCTGGCATGTCTGCTTATCTTAACTTGTAAAGAAGGGGCTAAACATTTGATTAAGAAAAGAATAATATGTGTATGTAGAAGGTCTTTTAAGGTAAAGCAAGTGTAATAGATAATATTCAGAAAATAAAAATAACACAACTGATGTGTTGTATACTGTAATGTAGAAGTGTATGCCAAATTTTCAGAACATTCTCAATCCAGATTTGAATTTATGGATATTTCTTCTTCTGAGTTAGTATTTTAGGTGTCTCTTTTAGAAATAAGAAAAATCCAAATTTAATGTAATATCCATTTCAAGGGAATAGTATTCCTCTTGAATATCGTTTGAAATTAAATTATAGCACTAGACAAGCCAATCAAACATGTTACTTGATTGGTTTGACTCAAATTATCTCAAATATGTAATTGTTTACTAACCCAACATGTTTAAAGACTGATTTTTCTATTTTTTCCTGCTTACTGTGTGTTATTTATAATATCAACTAGCTATAGATAGCCAAATGATTTATTTCAGAGTAGCCCAAAATGTTCTTTTAAGTATTTTTGGTGATGCTGCAAAATATAAAATAATTTCACGACATGGATGTGATTATTTTTAGACTTGTAAAATGAAAATATTTCATGTAATGAATTTATCAACAGGTTTAGTAAAAGTTATACAAATAAAATTTATTTACAAAAAAAAAAATTAGAAGGCAACACTTGTTTCTTTCTTAATCTAGTAGAATGATGCTGAATTGTCGAAATAAAAATTAGGAAGAAAATTACGTGACCATGCATGCATTTTTACTGGAATTTGAACCCTCAACACCCAGTTTTAAGGCATTTTTTAAACCTAATTCTGATAGTCTCCAGTTGGAGGTGCAGCATTACATTTGCTCTACCTTAATATAATGCAAATAACGCTATGTTCTATGTTTGTACGTTAACATTTCTTGCTGTATACCATTTCATTTGTTTCTTTGTAGGAAGGTCAGATCAAATGGCCAGGATGCTGCAGGTCCCAAGACTTCAGGTACCCTTCAGGCCAACCACTGGAGAAACACACTTATCAAGAGTACTGCAGCACCAAATACCAAAGCAGCCACTTCCAACCTTTCCAGAAAGAGAACATCAACATCCATCTACACAAATTTCATCACAATTTAAACTAAAGGAGTCACATTCCTTACTGAAAAAACCCATTGCATCTATGCAGCATCTTACAAAGCAAACAATACCCCAGAAACAGCTTCCAAGACCTCTTGTAGCTGAACTTCCACAACAAAGGCCGCCACTCCAGTCGCAGCCAGTCACATCGACACTTCAGCTTCCTCCAGGTTTCCAGCAAAGTTTAATCTCCAAGACCAAATTGTCTCCAACCAAGTCATGCACAGCATCTCCCCTTCTCTTAGTTAATCAGCCAAAACCCCAGGAGCTGACAAACAAGTAAATTCCTTCTTTACTATCATACAGTTGTAAGATAAATTTAGTAAATATAGTCTTGCAGTTAGTTTTTCCAAACTTTATGTTGTATGACTCCACTTAATAACTTCCTTAAAGAAAGAACATAATATTGTTTCAGATTTTATCAAACACATTATCAAATTAACAAAACTCATACCACAGAACACTATTGTATTATTAGCTTTGCCTGTGGACATTTGTTTCAACATTTTTTGTGCAAACCATTCTAAGCACAACTTAAATTTCTAGTGTCATAGTTCCATTAAAGACCTTGACATGTAAATTAAAGACTTACAATGCCAAAAGGAATGTAACTTCCATGCACTTTGTTTACACTAATAGTCGGTCCAACTTATGCTTTAAAAAAAGAAGGTTTTTTTATATCCTTGCAAAAACAAACAGTCTATTTTTGATGTGCCTTCTTCATTTGAAAGTTAGAGTACCCGGGCCTGATATAAACCGAAAATAGACTTTGATTTTGATAATAGATAATACATTAACACATAAACTTGTTTTGTGTGATAACTTGTTACGTACAATGTAAATAGTCACATGTATTACATGTATTACCATTGTTACTTGTTTTTTTTTCCTTGTAAGAGTGTAATGGTTTAGGTAACAAGCCATTACAACCTTCAATTATGCTTATAATATTAAAAATTGTGCAGCCTCATTTAGAATGATTTGTGCAAGACATGACAAAATACATGTTCACAAGGGAGAGTATGTTGTTGTGTTTTGTGGTAAAGGTTTCATAAATTAACATGCACTCATTTGGTTGAAACACTGATCTAGAAAAGATAAAATCCCTGAATGTTAACTAGAAGGGAATGCCTTGAAAAGTGTGCCGATATTCTTACACACTGATACTGCAATTTTACAATTTGTTTGGAAATGTAGCTAACATATACATGTTCTTTTGAAGTAGATTTTTTTTGTTTAAAATATTTATGTTCACAAAGGACACTTCTTCAATAATGCTCTTTCAGACTCCCTCACACACAATGCAAGTCACAGTCAGCTGTTGTCACCATTTCTAAATGTTTAAGCCCCGCAGTCCAAGGACAAAACAGTCCTGTTCAAGTAAGTCCAGGTCAACAGCATGTGGAAGTGCCACACTCAACCAGCCCAGTAGTTTTCAGCCAACTGCAACTAGTCACCAGTCAAAAATCATCAGGAGGGCACCTTTCATCTGCACAATACTCTCCTAAAGAATCCTCCCCAAGACGGGCATCTCCAATCAGCAATCACAAGGCAGATTCAAATGCTGCTGGATCCAGCCATATTGAAGAAGCTTCTGACAATTTTCAGTCTACAACACTGTCAAAGGTTTTTATTCATGTAGTTAATGTTATTTATTTTAAACAATATTTTAATGTTTGACAAATTCATTCAGCTTAATGTTATTATTTTTTTTAACCAGGTTTTTAACGAAAATCCTGGTTATTAGGTTAGGGTATGGCGGGCAGGTGGGCGGGCAGTTGACATTGAACAAAAGGTTTAATAACTTCTTTTTGGATAAATCAGTCTTGCTGATACTTTGGATATAGCAAGCTTGCATGAAGACCTAGCTTGTAATTGGATTTGGGGCCAGTCGGGTCAAGGTCACTGTTACTAAAAATAGAAAAACAGTTTCTGGTCTATAACTTCAGTTCAATTAAACTAATCTTGCTGATATAGCAAACTTGCATGAAGACCTAGCTTGGGATTAGATTTGGGGCCATTGGGTCAAGGCCACTGTTACTAAATATAAAACAGTTTCTGTTTAATAATTTGTGTTAAGTTGTTGATAACCTTGTTTTGTGGCATGGCCACGTTTCTTGTTTGTATTTTTAAGTGCCTTGCTTAAAGTTCTTTCTAGCGTTGCTGTTTGCTGGTTTTTGTTTCATTAGTTCCGTACTCTATTTCTCGCATCATAGGTACAATATCTATGGACAACTTTCAATCCAGTATGCATATAGTCAGCATGTCAAAATATTAAACAATTGTTTGCTTCTGGTCATAAGATAAATTTGGTTGATCACATATTTTATGACAGATTAAGGAAAACTACAATGAGTGATGTTTTTGAAAAACATATGTTGTCAGAGTAGATATCGAGATGAGAGTTTATAAGGAGAGTCTTGAGGAAATAAAATATTTCATTTTTCTTCAATTAATATAATTTGTTGATTTTCCAATATCTTTTTCAAAGCTTGATTTAACCAGCAAACATCTTCAAGACTTGCTTTAGCACATTTATATTGGCCATGTTTAAAGAATTTGCACTCAAGATTGATTAGTTTGATTGTTGTTTAAAGAGTCTAGAATCATCTTGCGTGACCATTGTTGAGGTTTTCTTGCAGACATTGGCCTCTGAAGCAACACCAGACATTTTTCCTTCTAACAGTCCTTCCAGTAAGAGTTTACTTGGACTAGGAGAAACATGTAAGTATTAACTTTACATACAAAATATTTATGAAACAGTCTTAAATTGCTAACCTATATATTAATATGTTTTATATTGAACAAAATAGTTAAAAATTGCCACTGTGCTTTTGTTTCTCCACATGATCTTATGAAGGAAAGCATATTAACGTATGGTCTATTGATTGTGTTTCAACAAGTTTTTTCAAATTTGACCCACTGTGATCAAGACAACCCTCTTATTGTAATGTAATATTACCACATTAATTAGTTTTAAAGTAAATAATAAATGTGTAAGTAGTTTTCAGTTAAATAATAATTGGTTATAATTGGTTAAAGACATTGTGCCGTTTAATGAAACTAAGTACACAAAGTTAACTTAAAAAGGGACAAAGAATGACATGAATGATAATCAAAACAAGGAAATATACAATGACGCATTTTGAAACTAGTATAATGGCAATCAATTCAGGACTTTGATGCATAGGTCAAAATATAGGCGGGAAGCGTGAGTTGTGCACAGTAGGAATCACACGATTGTCAAAAATATATGCGAGCTGAGTTCGGATGAGCAATTAGTTTAGACTATATATGTTAGGAGTGCAGAATGGGAGAGAAGAGGAATTGAGATGATCTAGGGAGAGCCGTGTGGATTAGGATGCGTTAAAGAGACGTTTTCACGGCTCACTGTTGTAAGATTGTAAAATGTAACTTTCACTTATAAAATCGTAATCATGTAATGACGTTGCATTTTACCATGGAGCCCGGTTACGCCACATTAACCAATGGAGATGAAAGCCTTTGTCAATTGACACATTCATAGAACTTAAGTAATACCATAAGGTGGCTGTTTTTTTATATCATTTTGCAAGTTATATTTGGTAAATGAGAATGGTGTAAATATATAAGTTTAGCTATATTTGGAAAATAATTGTTATAACATGTTAAAAATGAGTATTTCTATTTCCATACTTATGCAAAAATGATCACTAAAAAGACATGCTGTTAAATTTTGCAAAAAAATGATCACTAAAAAGACATGCTGTCAAATTAGGTTATGTGCTAAGCTGCTAGTCATTTCATGAAGAGATTTTGAGTTGTGTAACAAGCAGGTACATGAAAATATAAATTATGTTTGCTGTTATAAGTTTCACAAATAAAGCTTCAAGATTCTTGTTTATAAAAATGAAAAAATCTTTTGGACAGTTTACCTGCCTCTAAAAGACAGTAATGATGAGGTATCATCCTATGTACTTTCACCAGGTATGTATCCTTTGTTTTTGAACATACATATATGTCAAGTATTGCAAGAGAAAACAGAAATATTAATCAAAGGAACATGAAAAGTATTTATTTTCTTTAACATTGCATTGTATGTTTATATTTTCTTATCCTAGTGATATAGTGAACTTTCAGATGTACAGAAAATAAAGTGCATTGCCCAAATCGCCTTTGGCAGGCGCAAAAAGTGAATTATATATGACCAAATTACACATTGTGACACAGAACTGACAGATCCTTTGTTAACATGGCATCTGCAACTTTGTCCCACTCATACATTGAATCATGATGGCTTATGAAGAGAGATGAAGTGCAGAGCACAATAACCATACCATGTGATCGTGAAGTTCAATAATCCTTTTTGCTGATTTTCTCTTTCTCATTCTTTTTTTATGCATCATAATGATACAGCCAGTAAGATCATTATGGCCATCTGTACAGTACCTGACACATCAGCTAGAACACCTCCTCACCAAGATTCCTTGCCTTATCAAGTGCTGAAACCCAATTAGTATAGATGGAAGTCTTCAACTTAAAACCCTTACTCCATTAGCACACCATCTATCATTCTTGATTAGCTTCTTCAATTGTTGTCTCTTTAAATGCTGTCACTACTGTAGTTATTAATACAATATTCTGTCTCCTTTAGAAAAACGGGAAAAAAGCACAAATGAGATGAGTCCCTTTAACCTGGAGAAACACAGACAGAAATTAGAGGCCCTGAAAGGGTCACCTGGGTTTCCAGGCTTCAGTGCCGACAGAAGGATGTTTTCAGAACAGGTGCATTATCATAAATAAATGAAGCAACAACAGCCCAAGGTTATAAAACATTTAGCTCAAGTCCAAAACTAATCTAGAGTATCCTATTTTGTCAGATTTATATTTTAATACAGCTATGGTGGCATTGTAGGCACAGCATTGAATGGACTCTAAAGACAATTAAAAATGGGTTTCATAAAAAGTTGATTTGGCTCCTATTCTGTTAGGTAAGACAATCAGTTATTGTAACTTTGTACATATGGTAATTCAAATCTATGCATGGTTTGCAGCTTATAAGACAAGACTTTTAAAGTACATAAATATGCAACTTAGAATTACAAATTTAAGTTTTTCAGTACTTCCAAAATTGGATTCTTACCTTAATAATTTTAGTTGATATTTTATTAAATTGCACTTAAAAATATTTTTCATTCATAAGCCAAATACTATCCTGATTGTTATACCTTATTGTGTGGAATTAATGAAGCAGTGGGTATAACATTTGTTTTTGCTTATCTATTTCACATTAAAAAGATTTAAGTTGGATTGTTTTGCAAAAATTAAAAGAATGATCATCATATTAATCTTAATTTATAATGGTTTTATGCCAGAAATGAGTATTCTATCAATAAATATATTACATATGAACAAACTTTATTTTTCGTCCCGACAGAAAGTTACCAGCCCTTCAGCTCAGTACATTGGTGGTGGCGGTGATGTGTCCAACAGTTCTCAGGAGAAAGGTCAAGATGGAGAAAAGTCAGGCAATCAGTTTACGTTCTTTGGAGCTAATATAGCTGGTAAGTAAGCACTAAAACCTTTTTAGAAAAAGTATATCCTTATTACAAGAATCACCAGTTTTGATATCAAGACTGGTGTATCTTGTTGGTGTATCTTGAAGCAAGGATAATGCATTAAATAAAAATATCACAAGAAAGCCAGAAATTAATAGTGATAATGATTAGAGTGTTTTTTTTTCAGAAGAAAGATCTAATTCCTGATACAAAATATTTTATATGAGTGCATTTTATTAAAGTTAAAATCATTGTGTGACTTTTTTTTTAAAAAGGTTAAAATGTTACTATTTACACATACATTTAATCTTGACAAATAAAAAATGAAGGAAAGTTAGGTTTTCAGCAGTGTAAGGTTTGGTTAATTATGCACATCAAATACTTTTCTTATATAAACTATCACAATTCTGCTATTTTTCTTGCAGACAACTTCCCTCAGTCTTCGAAGACAGGTGCAATAATTAACTTTGGTTGTGGAGATGCATCAACACCATCTAAAAGCAAACCTGATGGTATTTTTTTTATTTAACATTTAAGACTAAAGTCATTAAAAGGAATAGTGATTAACAAATTCTAGCGGCCTTTATTCATCAGAGTTTAACATATACATCAATTTATATATTTCGAAATGTTTAAAAATGCTTTACAAAATGCTTCAACTATTTATTTGTTTACAGCTAAGATTTAGAAGAGTTAATAAGACACTGCATTAACAATTGAGAAACAATACATCCGATTGGGTTTGAACATGTGTTTTCTTATTCATTCTTTACAGAAACTTATTCTCCCCAAGCTTCACCTGGCACACCATTCAGCTTTGGGTTTAGTGCTGAAGCATTAGCATCAGATAGCAACGCATCCGATGGCGACAACCTTTTGTCTCTGTTTGGCACAAACAGAGTACAGGATAAGGAGGCTGTCGCAAACAATGCCTTCTGCTTCAGTTTTGGTTCATCCGAGGAGAATCAGCCTTCTTCAGCAGGACTTCTGTCAATGTTTGATGATACCATAAATAATGAGGGGGATCAGTCTGAGGAGTCAACTGGTTTCACTTTCAGCTTTGCTAAGTCACCTAAGTCAAATAAACCTGCATCCTTTTTCAAGTTCTTTTAGACCTTTTGCAGGTAAACTGAATATTTTAAGTTATAGTTTAGGTGTTTTGATCAGTTTTTGGTTGTGACAATGTGCTGTATTTGAAGGCTATTTAATTAGGAAATTTATTTATTTATTTGGGTTTTACGGCACACCGACACAGTTTCAAAGTCATAAATATACTGACATAAAGTATTGTGACTAGTAAAAATGCTATTTATTGTGTTGTTTAATGCTACAAATATATCTTAAGCTTGTTGTACATTTATTATAATAGAAATGACTTGGTTTGGGAACTCTCATCAACTATATTTAATAAAAATTATTAACCGAAAGTTTCAAATTATAAGTAACATTATTTTTCTAAGTCTTGTTCATGTTTGCTCTCATTTAATTAGTTTATTTTGTTAACTGTTGTAAATCTATGTTTGAACAATTCACATTCTGTGTCAGTAACATGTGCGTATTCTATTCTGTTTCGGTGTTTAATAGACATGTTACTAGAAGATGTCACACATAAATTGTTTTAAGAAAAAAAAAAGAAGAAAATCATCTTTGTGTTGTTCATGTTAAAACTACGTACCATTACATAAGGTATAAAACGACATAAGTTGCCCAATTAAATACAAGTGTGACCACTATTAATTATCACAAAGGTAATAAATAAAAGTTGGGAAAAACACACATTCAAATTCTATCAGTATTTTATATCACAATGTATGTTTCTGCTTAAAATTACCATATAGACAGTCCTACAAGTTGTTCTGATTGCATATCATCCTGAAAAAGAATACAAATATTACCCATTTGATTTCATTTATATCTACCAACAGAATATTTCCCAGTTTATTTTTTTAATTCACCTTGACAGAGAACATTGTTTATTGGTCCCTGTTTCATTTAGTTAGCTTCATTTAGTTAACTGTACTTTTTGAAATTTAGAAAAAGGTTATAAGCTAATAAAGCTGACATTTGCCCGCTACACATCAGATAACATTCCATTTCTCAGGTTGACAAATTTCGCTATGACACAGACAGCCATATATTACACCATATATTTATATAGTGCTGCTGATCATCTTCACCGTTTCGCCATCGTGACCCTGCAAAAGTTTTTGACCTTGTGTTCTCATTGGTCCTTACATGTACCTCTATAGGACGTGAAAATATATGGTATCCTCCAACTAGCTGAAAACACTATCAATAACTCATTTTGTTTACCGAAACCATACAGTTTTGATCTAGCTAATTTAAGTTGACATTTACTAGATTTAGTCTTACTTCACTTTTATAAAAAATACCTATAACCCAAATAATTATAATTAATTGGAATAAATATGATAAAGTTTATATAAAAGTATAAATGATTTGATTTTATAGTTGAGTTATAGAGTACATATAAAAGGATCATCATTTTGTTAACAGCAGAAAGACTGTGGACACAAGCTCTTGATACGTCCATCGACAGATAGGTCTATAATCCAGTTCTCAGCTTTTCGTTTGTATAACCCACATTTTGAATAATGGAGAAGATGGGATTGGGATTAGCCAGCATTTTTGTCGATACTGCGCAGCGACATTTCTATCGTTACAGCACAGGGGCACTTATGAGGTGCCCAGGGACTGAACCCGGTCGGTCCATTATACTGACACCGACGATGTCAGGCGTAATGCTGTCCCCGTAGCCCCGAGCGTTAGGAGGGAAGCCACTACTACCAACTTCAAAGTCTTTGGTATGACCCGGTCGGGGTTCGAACCCACGACCTCCCGATCCGCAAGCCGACGCTCTACCATCTGAGCTATTGCGGCCGGTTGGAGAAGATGTGTTAAGGGTTACCACTTTCCGCATCTCTTTGTTTTTTGCGTTTCTTTCGAAACGTTTGAAGGACTCGTCGGAATGGGGTAAAATGGAAATTGTCTCACTTGATAGATAATATCCGAGGTGTTCCAAACAGTAGGTAGGTCCTTTTTAGTTAAAATTCTTGGACTTTATCGCCTGCTCATTTGTAGACATTTCAATAACAAGCTGTGAAATTTCTTACTTTTGTATAAATATAAGCTTAAAATCCATTTACATACTCAGGGGAGACTATTCACTAATGTCTCCTTAAATCAAATTTGGATTGTATGTATTTAATCAAAACAAGCCACTTTCCATTTTTGTTACTCCCTACCTAGTAGTTGAGTTTTGGGGCCTGGCTATTTCAAGGTAAGTATTTCCATTCTGACCGATAATATTTGAAAGACATTTGCTTTTCTATTGGGCGTGTAAGTAGATGATGTCGAAACACTGTTTCAATTTAAACTGCTTTCCTCTAAATAAATGCATCCAATGTATTTGAATGTGAACCTGCGTGAGCACTGCCATGTGCGCAAGACATCATCTTTGATCGAGTTTGGAACATCTGTATATTTGAAAATGATATGGACTACTATTTGAGTTTTAACTACATCAAAGATCTATTCACGCATAAACTGTTCACTTACTTTGCATTTTAGTACAGGAAAAAAAAACATGTCATTGTACCTCCATTTTCCTTATTCATCACCCTTTTCTGTGCCAATAGGCTGGCGTAAGTCTGGAACTTCCCCATTTTAAAAACACATTCTTTATCAATGGCCAATCGTGCTTTTTATGTGTATCGGCTCTAACTTCACAGGTATCCAATCAAACTTCGACATCTTACTGACATACCATTCAAGGTGTGCCCCATAACCCTGTTGCTTTTGAAACTACCAAGTGTAATGGTTAAAAAGGGTTTGAACTGAAGAATTATTGTCGCTTTATGTTAATAGGAATTAGGAAAATATATTTTATGAACATGATACCTCATTTTTATGATCATTGAATCTTCGAGGGCATATACTGATCCCAAAGATATTTATTGTTATTTCTTAAGTCTAAATAAACTTAAATACTTCACAGATAACCGTCTCCGGAAACTGTGCCAAACATAAATATATTCATCATATTGCGTAGAAATTTACAAAAATCTCACTTTGAAGTTCTGTAATGCGTTTTATTAATAATTGAACAAATAACGACAACACAACAACTTAAAAACACGAATAACATTATTCAAATGCTGCTGTAATGGGTTTGTCCAAATTACCATCAATGAAGATTGACATGTTTAAAATAAACAATCTTACAAAGACATACAGATCTAAGAAACTTTACATTTTTGTCTTAGGAACAAAGACACAGCCTTCAAATGTCTGTGTCAAAGGAGATCCGTGACGTAGCATCGAAGATACGATATATCTAATATTCTTCAATAGCTCTAGACGTTTGTCTGACAAACAATTATTCAATATATTCAGCTAGTCACAGGTTCCGTAAAGGTGCTAACTGACAGTTTGGATCAAAATATCTTTTTCTCCAATAACCTAATAAGTTAATGTTACCTGAAGAGATCTTGCAAAATTCTGCTCATTGATGCCCCAGATCAGTGAAACATAAATCCCCATTCCTAGCTGCAAACATGTATTTCCTATCTAAGCCATGCTGCAGAAATATCTATTTTTGACCAGAAAAAGCACGTGACAATTCACTTTTGAGATAACGTTTTATCGTCATCGACGTCAATACCGTTTTTTAGCTGAGATCGCTGTCGTGTAGATTTGAAATGGTTGAACTTTTAGTGTTTTTATTTAGTGTTTTTATCGCGATTTGTACTGTAACAACATAGGCAGTGTTCAAAACCGTCTTTTACTTATACTAATGACTTTATGCAGAAATTATGCCCTAAAATTCCCAAAGCAGTGTTATTGTTACATGAATTTGTTATAGGAAAACCATAGACATAGTTATTATACGAGTATGTCTATGGGCAAACTGTCGGATACCGTCAAGATGTTGCTTCAATTTTGGTGTAAGTCTATGTAATTCAAGATAAAGATTAAATATCTAGTCGGAAGGACGCACTAGAATTGAATATGCTCGAATTTGATCGTGTAAGGATTAAAGAGTACGCAATATACGTGAACTGTAATCACATTTTTGTGACATTTATGTACATCCTGAATATAATACGAAAGAAATGACCCGTACACAACCATGACATGCGGAACGATGACCGTGACAACACTCGCATTATCGTCTATTTCCGTTACCCCTCTATCCCGAACTTTTTACGGATACTGACGAGTAGTTCCGATCGGGTTTGCCTAAAATACGCAACGGACGCAACGGGCGCAACGGGCGCAACGGAGATAATTTTTACCTTTATTTTATTTTCTAAACATTGTGATATGTTTTAAACGGATTACTTGTAAAAAAAACACTTAGCTTACGTTTATATGATTTACTTTTGTGTTTACAGTTATTGTTGACATTATTAAGAGTCTTTAACATTTCTCTATTGATATTCCATATACAGTAGGCCTACCGCGAAATGGAGATCTCCGTTGCGCCAATGTATGTTGCGCAAAATGGACTTCGCTGGCATAGTAGATCTAGTACGTATACAAAAATAGATAGATTTAATTTCATTTTTATTTGCATACCGTTAATAAAAATATATAACATTATGCTACGAAGGGAGGATCTACATGTTTATAAGTTCCGTTGAATAATTACTCTAAATATTGAACCACATATAAAAAGCATTTAAAACCTACGTTAAATTTAAATCATTCATAATTAGAAGCAATATTTTATAATAATAATAATAAGTATTATTATTATTATTATTATTATTATTATTATTATTATTATTATTATTATTATTATTATTATTATTATTATTATTATTCTGTTGCGTCAATGTCAGTTGTCCAATAGGGGCTTTGCTGGTCTAGTACAGTGTAGCATACAAATAGTATTTTGATTTAATTTAAACTTTATTATAAAAGATAACGATTGTCAGATTTATTAGTTACGTTGAATAGATTACTCTAAATATAAGTGAATTAAGTCAATTTTAACTTCATGTATATTGACGTAGCGTTGTTAAGTTGACCATATCGGCTTTGACCAAAACTGATTTGAACATGTGCGCGTGCGTGCTTGTATTTTTATCAATATTTCGGTTCACGTATGTGTAATAAAGACAAGCAACATATTTGAAAGAACTATGTAATAATGGAATTCTATATGTTACTGATTTGAACATGTGTGTTCTGAATATTGATTTTTTAATGAATTGGTTGTACATGTATATGCTTTTTATTAATCGATTATAAAATCTGAAAACAACAAGCAACAAAATCTTCAAGAATTTGCAATTCATTCAATTTTCTTAAAAATTCCTGTTAGGATGCCAATACCTTAAAATGATAATAATAATAATATATACAACCCTACCTCACAGAAGATACAGTTATCCAAACAATTCCTGGAACACACATAACACGGATATCTACCCATTACGAAATCTTTGTAATAAGATGATTTCTTTCTGAAAAAGCTAGGTTTATATACAGTTACTGCTTTACAGCCAAAAACGCCGCTATCATACTTAATTGGGACTTAATTACTGTTAAATTTGTGATTAAGACGACACAACTTAAGTGTGACAACAGACTATAGACAATTAAACTTTTAAGTTGTTGTTTTTAAGATTTGCAAATAAGAAATTTACTTACTAGGTATGAGTTATTCATGATGAAAATTAGAAAAGCATTTAACACAAAATCCATTTATTACATTAAAATAATACAAATTTTTTACGTCGTGAAACAGCTAGATCTTGAAACACATTAGTACAGGCTTTACTCTCTTATGTATAGTGTGACAGTTTCTTCAACTAACACCATATGTATATTGTTGTATGTCATCATTATGCGCTTGTGATTTTTTTTACTATATATTCATTAATTATAATAAGGAATTGATTTTATAAACTTCAGCTTCATTTGTCGGAACACCTTTTTACACCAATATTTTTTTTAAAGTTCAGCAATTAGGGTCGTGTCAACACTTGAGAACATAATTAGATTCTCGTGCCCATAACTGCCAATAAACAAAGCAGTTGACACTTCTGTTATCAACCGCGTGACCAACTGCTACCGGGTGACCCGTAAAGGTGGTAAACCAATCAGCAGCACGTGCAATCTGCTTCCAATTAACAGTCGGCATTTATGATTGTTTATTTAATCAATAGTCGGCTTTCTGTTGTTTTTTTTTTATTTTAAAATATCATAAGGAATACAACATTCAATCGTTAAGTAGTACAATTATGTATCAAACATTAGTATAAACTAAGTTCTTCTCTTTTACGCCATATTCAAGGTATCGATATAAAGTTTTAAAAAAACAGTGAACATAAGTGCAATTTCTATATCTATAACGTATAATGTAACGTTATTTTAAGATTGGCAATACTACTATATATATATATTAAACTTAACGAATGTCAGGGGTTTTTACAAATAGAATACACGCCAGGTTAAATTTTATTTACCAATTTTACAATCTTTGTGCTTCGAGTATATTGCCAGAATCATGTCTCTGACTTTACATGAAGCAAAGGCTTATATTTTATTTATATTTATATGCCGAATAGATCTAATTCATTTGCAGCGGCCCAACGGCGTACAAACTTAGTACAAATTTAGTAAGTGCACAGAAAACTTTTATTTAAGAGCAGAATGCACGCCAAATTAATTTTGATAATTTGTTGATTATATAATGTTTGATACAGGTTATTCATATTCCGCTGCGCGCAACGAAGGTTGCGACAATCTTTGTATCTGTTGGTATCAGTAGGACTAAGTAATTAACTGTCATCTGTTTTATACTTTGTACTCCGTTGCGCCCGTTTCGTACTTCGTTGCGCCCGTTGCGTCCGTTTCGCCAAAAAATCTCCGTTGCGTATTTTAGTCATACCGGTTCCGATCTGCTAATAATGATGTGAGACTTCAACAAATGTAAACAGAGGTAAGACGGAGGTCAATATGACTGTTTTATCAGACGAATAACCGTTCGAGTTTGCGTTTACTGTTTGTTTTTTGATGCATTGAATTGATTGTGGTTAGTGCTTTGTGATTATTACATAACTCCCTCGCATGAACCACTCGATCTGCTATCCCCGACTCAATGCAGATTTACTTTGTAATAGTAAACTTACCAAGTGATTTTATACCCAATGTTTTCGTACTCATTTATTCATCTTGTTAATAGATAAATATGCGTATGTTGCCATTTAAGTTACACGTGTTTTTCATACTGTTAATGTAGTAATGTTATTTGACTTCACTAGAGTTTGTACAGTGACACCTTATATAATGTTACCATTGCTGTACTAACATGAGGAATAGTTCAAGGTAGATCATTATATAATGTGGACTGACCTGCGAAGTTCTATTTGTTCTATATGACAGTTGTCTCTAGTCGTCCTCCACTAATAATAGTTGGAAGTAATCATTGCAATTTAAAGGTGGTATCTGAATGTTTGTCTATGAAAAGTGTGTGTAACATTTTTTTCGCACTGTTTTGGGGAATATAAGCAAATTTCTGCATGGACTCATACTTTAGTACACGTAAAGATGATTTTGAACACCAGCTATCACCGACATAAAAAAAAATCACCTTTAACATTCATTTTATCCAAATCTATAATATTAAATAAGCACAATAGAGATCTCTGCTAAAAATGGCTATAGATAGTCAAATAAGAACAATAACAATTTCAGCCAATAAAAAAGGTATAAAAGTCAGAAACGATTATCAGGATGATAATATCATTTGATCTTAAAAGTAAATTGTCGCATGATTTTCTTAGTTTAAAAAAATATTAAACTGTGCAGGGTGACTCGGATAGGAATCACATGTTTGAAAAGCAGGCTGTTATGTTCCCAATTTCACCTAAATGTTGAACATTAGTAAATATTATTTTGAGGGAATTTTTTCATGTAACAGTAATTTATTTGGTTGTTGAAGAGAAAATAATTGGTTCAAACTGTTGGATACTACCTCTACATTATTGCGACACTTTGTTTTTCTAGTCAATTAGAGTGTTGTTTATTACTGACAGATATACTCATGATGCATGCATATATATTATTCCTTGAAGTTTAAAAACAATTTTCTGTTTTGACCATAATTCTAGATAATATAAATTTGACCAACTATGACTAAGTCGCTTTAAACAATTTAATAACCATATCTAAGTGACTAGATTTTTGTGGGATAATAAAACAAACCAAATTATTTATTTCAGACTTAACTACAAGGAAAGTTATGATTTTTCTTTTCTTTAATTTCAAGAATCTTTCTTCAACACATTATACCATATTGTTGAATTTAAAATGAGTTTTTATGTCATGTTGGACATTGCTTAAACATAATCTAGACTACATCTGTGGTATCTAGCTATTATTATTATTTACAGCATGTTTACACAATCATGTGGGCACACCTTGCGATGTGGGCCCAGTCTGTTGAAATGGGGCCAGCGTTGGTTGTCGAGGAACATCCTTCAGGGCACCATGGACAGGTTCAATGGTGTAACCGTTAACCTCCCATCACAAGTGTCTGCAGAAACATCCACACAAGAATTCAGCAGCTTGCTGAAAGGTAGGTTTACATAGGGCTCTATATGGATACCTTTACTACCTACATTGGTCTTTTATTGTGACATTTTGTTAAGATTCATTTCTTGACAAACTTGAATATTTGTTAACTATGGAATTCAGAACCCATTTACATAGGGCAAGTAACACTAAAATTCATTTTTTGCACATTAATGCCCTTTTTAGACTTGTGTGTAGGTTAAAGTTTTAGTTAAGGTATGTGACAGCTAACATTATCGAGCACTGAGAAAAATTGACTGCTCTGTCCGCTGAAAGCTCTTGTATCACAATTGAAGCAGATGAAGAGCTAATGCCTTTGGCACCCATGGTTGTGGGGTTCAGTTGTGGTCTTGTAACGCCTTTGACTTTTTGACCTCTCGCCACCTGCGTTCAAGTCTTCGTTTAGGTGAGTGACTATATATGAGAAGGTCTTCCAGCTGACCTGCTGTGCGCTTATGGTTGTATTCTGACATTTGTCTGGGGTCCAATTTGTCTTCCCTTGACATTACTATAATGACTCAATGTGTCCCTGCAGTGTATTTAAAAAAAGAGCTAATTTATATGCCAGTATATTGTAACATTTTCATTCTTATATGTAAATGAAGCGCCTTTTGCATAATAAAAGTAATGTAAAGTGTTTGAATTATATAGCAAAGTATTGTATGACCAAAATTGGAAAGGCAAATGTCACAGTTTAAGGTTAAAAACTTTTTTTTTTGGAGATGTCTTAGAGTTGTTGAAGAAGAATGAAAACTGTCGTTAAAATGTATTTCAAAAACAACAAATAAACATATATTCAAAATGATCTTATCTCACTATTTGGGTAACAAATTTGAAATCGGCTTTAATTGGCAGCAAGGATAACAATCAGTGACTAATCTTAAAATTGAGTCTTACATAGATTTTCTATTATGTTTTCCACAGCTTCTGTATCTCAGTGGACTCAGGAAGGAGTCAGTGCTGTGTGGATACAGGTACCGCTGTCTTACAGCCACTTGATTCAGCCTGCAGCTGAACAGGGATTTACCTTCCACAATGCAGAGAAAGACCATTGCCTGCTGAAGGCATGGCTTCATGATCGTCCAGACCCAACACCACAGTTTGCCACACACCAATTAGGTGTCTGTGGTAAGTTTTTATATCAACATGCCCATTTTCAGTAATCTTACTCACATTAAAGTTATCTCTTCTTGTACATAAAATCAATGCAGACTTGTCTTCTTCAACACACACATTGCCTATAGAATCTAGGAAAACCAAGAATTGAGTATTCAGTATATTTAAAAATACTTACAGTGAAAAAATTCCGATTCTGACCTATATTTAAAAAAGCCATTTCAATTTTTCTTAGCAGGTAAAACCTAATTAAACATGGTAGTTTCAAGACCTTATTTCCTGCATTGTTTATCAACCAGTGCAGCCATGCTGAATTACCAGCTGGCCAATATGTTGGTATTTTTCATTGTCAATTTTCAGCTTGCTGTGGTTGTGTGAACATGTACATATCTATGCAGTGCATGTTTGTGTCATTTTAAATAGAACATATATACTTTGTATTGTATTTTATTATAAGCTGTGGAGCACTTGGTGACATAAAAATGCAACTAAGGTTTGCATAAAATGGCATCTTTATAAAGTAAAAAAATAAGACGAGGCCCTATGAGTATTGCAACTTATATAAATATTTTGAAAAGATACAAGACAAAGTTATTCACATGCCAGTCATGCGTAATTTTTTTTTTTAAGAAAATTGCAGCAACCAATTTTGATCATTATAGCACCATCCAGCTTTTTGGTGGAGGAAGAACTCAGACAAATGTCGTACTGGGTAGTATCACCAGCACACAGTAAGTCAGCTGGAAGACCTTCCCACATTAAGTCCCTCGCTCCGAACGGGACTCGAACCAATGCAGTAAGAGGCTAAGCAGTCAGAGGAGTTACAAAACTGTGACTCTACCACTATGCCAAGGTGCCCCCATCATGTGTAAAGGAGACAACACAAACTGAGACAACACATTACATAAAAAAGAGTAAAGTAAAGAGTAAATGTAAAGTTACTGCCTTAGAACAGTCATTCGGCAAAAGGGACCAGCTGGTTAGCTGACACTGGCTTACAGAGCTTTAACCCCACACTTCCTGATGGGATCCTCAAAGACAAGCAGTAAAAAGAAAATAGATTGGTTTGAAACGAAAGAGTCCAAGTGATGGCTTTTACTTAGATCTTAGTAATGATGTCATAAAATAATAAAGTAGTGACATAATTTAAAATTATAATATCCATATTACATTTGATTGAGGAGAGAAGTATTATTTTTATTAGAACGGCTACATTAAAATGTATACATAATTATATTGTAAAAAATAAAATATTTAAATCAAGGATAAAACTTGACAGAGGAGAGGTGTAAATGAATTTAAAACCTGTTTATGTGTAAATGGAATTGAAGTACCAAAGTACAATGTACATCAAAATTGAGATAGAATTAACTAAATATCAAAATAGGTAACATACATGGGGAAATTCTTTTACAACAGCCACCTACAAAGATGACATATGATAATTATAGATACAAAAAGAATGTCACCATGACACAAATCTATGGCCAACTATCCTTATTGTCTTCTTGCAGGGGTTGTCCTCAGGGCAGACACACAAGAAGTGTTGGTGGTGCAGGAGCTGAAGTCTCAGGTAACAGACCATACTGAGGACAATTTCACTTGCAGTTCTTTTACAAATTATTTCAAAGCCTGGCATCATTATCTAAACATTTACTGCAACTTCTGTATAGCAAGGCAGCCTAAGTTTAAAGTGTAATTTCAAAACCTGTCAATTCAATCTGAATATTCACTACCACTTCTTATATAGCTTGGCAGATAGAGTTAACATTGTCCATCATTGGTGATGGTGTCATCACCATATTTGTTACCCGAGCTTAACCTCAGCCATATTGCATAGGTTTATTTCATTCTTGGAACATAGATACCTAATGAGATGTATATGTGAAGTACACAAGAGTCATAACTCTTAAATGATCTAATTCCAGAAATTACCCCCCTTTTTTAGGTTAATTTAAAAAAAAATGTCTGCCCAGGAGTAATGGTACTGTGATAAATGCTATGATCAAGTCCAAGATGTAATAAGTTGTGTTTATCACACATCCATATTGCTCAAGTATCCTAGTGCTAGTGGTCGAAATAAGCACTAGCCCGACAGCAAAAAACTAGTAGATTTTCTCTGGGAATTTTTACTAGCCCTATGGGCTTCTAAGATCTTGATTGTTAAAAAAAATCATTGTACTTTCATTTTTAATTTGCAAACTTTTGAGCTGCTTATTTCATTCGGCAAGCTGGCGCTGTATCATAAACATGTTATGCACACTAAACAGATAATATGTATACTGTGCAGGAACCACACGGTATTCTGGTGCCCACATGGTACATTATGTTCTATACCAGATTAAAATCAGCTGGGCCACAGAACAAAATGGCAGAGAAAATTAAATTGAAACATGTTTCTGGTGCAAAACCTGGGAAAAAACATGAAGTTACCTGGTGATTGATACTTAAATGGTGCGTTTTTCCATATTTATTTTACTTTTTTTGGCTTACTTGTAAAATTAAAACAGAATCTAATTCAGGCTAATAATTTTTTTTTCCAGCTAGTGAAAATTGCTTACTTACTAGCCAGACTTGCTTGTAAATTTCAATCATAATATTTATGACTGGACTATCCAGACAAGTCTTTGCCCTTCATGTGATGTCAAGTAGTTGTTTCTACTTTCCAATATTTGAATGTGTATAGTATACTGTCACTTACGAAAAAGATTTTAAAGCTCTAGGTTACTTATATTTGACAACTGTTATTGATTTTAAACTGCTATATTAGTTATAATTGTCTGTTGTTGTTGTTTTTTTTCAGTTTACCATGTGGAAGTTTCCAGGAGGACTGGCTGACCTTGGAGAAGATATAGGTGAGAATGGAATATGACCTATAAATAGAGGATCTTACATGAGTGCTTATTTGATATTGTTTTTATGAAACAAGTCTACTGAAATTATATTATGTGAGGCTGTCATGTGTCATATTTCGCATCAATTGATGAGTTTCATAAAAACAATATCAAATAAGCACAAATGTGTGATCTATTTATCACCTAACACCATAAAAAGATTGTTTGCAATCTTTGGATAGACAGAATTTTCTTTGTCTCTTTACAGCAACCAAAGCTTACCCCAAAGTTCTAATTTATACATCCTCTGTAGTTCCTAGCAATAACCTTTTGAATTCATACAAACGTAACAACAGACAAAACTTAAACTTGTATATATACATGTTGTGTTTGACAAGCTGTTTTCCTTAATTGAGAGTCAGTGTCAGATTCTATGTCTGTTACTATTTTTCTTGCTGCTTGGATGTGCGGGAGACATGGGAGAGTCTCGTTTTGGTTTATGTGTATTTGGAAATTTCCACAATTATGAAGCAAAAATGCTGTTAATGCCACCATATACCTCCATATGGAGTGCAAATCCAGTAGATGACAGTCTCAGAAGTGATTCCAATTTCTGCATTCATTTCACTCTATTTAAGTTATGTTGACACATACATGTGAACTCTCCTACTTTTGGAGGAGGACTCCCACTTTAAAGGTTCAAAATTAGTTGAAAAAAAGGCGTGTTTTACACATTTTCAGAAATCTCCTTACTTGGAAACAGATAACTTACTTCTTTGTTTATATGAAGAAAAAAACCCAAATATCCCACTTTGCAAGTGAAAATCTCCCACTTTAGCCTCAGAAAAAGGCCACAAGTATGATGACATTGTGTTTACATTGTGTGCAGGAATTTGTGTTGTATTGTTAACAGTTGTTGAAGATGATTGGAGAATAAAGGAAATATGTTACATGTTGTTTTTCATTTAAGTGGCTGTAACTATTAATTGACAGTGCATTTTTTATTGCCAGAAATCTGCATAATTTGGTTAGCTAGAACATTATTACCACTTTTGAATATGGTACGGTCTTGCGCTATGGTTTGTTAGACATTTCTTGATGAAGATTCCAGCATTTTCACCATTCATGACATCATGGTAGATGGTTTGTTTATACCAACTGGATTTTAAAAGGACTAGACATCTGTATCTCAATTGTAAAATGGGCATTCTGGAAGGGAATAGCCATGCAGACATTTAGCATTGTATTGTTTGTATATAGTGAAAATACATTGTGTATCTCTTTCTGGATTTCCAAATTGTTCCATATCTTTGGTGTACCTCAGCAAACATCCCTCGGATTTATACCCAAAACTGGAATCATTCATTGTTGTTGTTTACTTATGAGGCATATGAATACGAAAACAGAAAACATGCTATAATTCACGTGAGTTTATGTAACTAGTTACGTATGATATTTATGTCAATGCTTTATGTCAGTCCAGTGGGGCAAGTTATATGATCAACACAGTTACATCTGACATTTTTTGTTATCTAGGTTTTTAAGTCAGGCCAATTGCTTGGGTCAACTTGTGATGCCCAGCTGTTTTTGATGGAGAAAAAACATCAAGCTTTTATCTTTGTAAAGCAAACATTGTGCAGCAAGCTAGCTGAAAAACAATATGTCTTGAGGAAAAATATTCCATTTGAAAAGCCAAAGACAAAGTTTTGAGTCTGTGCAATTTGTGGAAGCAACTAACAATCTAGAAAGTTTTTCTTAGCATGCTTACCTTATCATCTTTATCCTGTTTAGATTATCCAGGCCTTTTATTAATCCTTATCCAAGGGTGAGGTCTGGCTGTCCAGTCTAGAATGAAGTCTCCCTCTCCGTGTTTGGCGATCCAGTGGATTAGTGTCACCCAGTCTTTGGGATGTACGGTCCCTGCTTTCACTAGGTCATCCCAGGTTGGATTAGGTCTACCTGAGACCTGATGACAAGCGACACTTATAGTACGAATCTTTGATATCCATCCTGCACTGTGTTCTACATGGCCTAACCATCTCAACCTGCTCGTCTGGAAAATTTCTGAAGTATCTTTGATGGCTCTATCAATGTGTCAAAGCCTCTTAAGAGTAGCAGCTGTTATTGCCCATGTTTCAGAGCCATACAGCAAAACAGGTCTAATGCGGGTTGTGTAGAGGCAAACTCTTGTTGTGATAGGCAGATGTTTGCTTGTTAAGATTGGAAGCAGCTCTCTGAGCTTTTTCCATGATGACTTGTATCTTGTTGTTATAGCGACTTCACATCCACCACCAGATGACAACATATCACCAAGGTTGCAGAAGTCTGTTACTACTTCAAGCTTTTCTTCACCGACTGTAACCTCTGGCATGGGTCTACCATCAATGGAACGAGCAAGTCCATTGCAGCGAGGGCACTTGTAGGCAAGATCAAGCTTGAGGGGTCCTTTAATTTGACTACACTTCTTATGTACCCAACTAGAGCAACTTAAGCAGAGAATGGAGTTTCTTCCTGTACCGTTGAGACAGACAGCACATGGATACTTTCCAGATCTTCTTAGGGTATCCAGATTTGGACATGAGATCATTACCTTTGTCTTATTCATGTTGACTCTGAGCCCCTTTTCCTCCATACTCATCTTTCATGTGGCCACTCTTTTCAGCAAAGATTCAAGGGAAGTGTCAGCTCCCATATACAACTTACTTTGAAATGATTTGACAATGCTTCCAGAACGATGATGAATAACAATGAACTGAGTACTCATCCTTGATGGACACCAACGTTGACATCAGACTGATTGCTGTAGCTGTCCTCTACTCATACTCAGCTTCTAGCATCAGAGTACAAGGTCTGCACAGTCCTGACAAGCCATTCCTCAACTCCTAACTTGCACAATGCCCACCAAATGACTTTCCTTGGTATACGTTCGAACGCCTTCTCAAGGTCAACGAAAGCCATATAAAGGAGGTTGATTGGCTGCGAAGTGCTTTTCTTGCATATGTTGTAGGATGAAAATGGCATAAGTCATTCCTCTGCCTGGCATGAAACCAAATTGAACGTCATCTATCTGGATTTGTTGTCTGATCTGTTTGCTCCATAACTCTCTCGAGGATTTTCATGCACTTAATAGAAGCAACTACAGCAGCCTAAATCTGATTGATCAGGTCATCATACTTGCCTTTAAACAGACTTCCAAAGTAGCTTTTCTCCTACTCCCATGGTATTCTTCCCTCATGAACAATGGATTATATGAGATCTCGTATTACTGCTACACCTTGCCATCCAGAAGGCTTTATCATCTCTGCCACAATACTGGAAGAGCCTGAAGCTTTGCCTGCAGCTAATTTGCTGATAGCCTTTTCTACCATCTCAGCTGTGATTGGGATGCTTGGGCCCTCAACAGGTAGCTTGTCTGAAAGGTCATTTGGATTCAAGGGGAATTCAACATTAAGCAGTCATGCATAGTGCTGCTTCCGTGCTCTTTCCTGGTTTCTCCACCAAGGGAAAGTTCACCTTCATCATTTCAATGGTTTCTCACCCATTTCATCTTGATTGTCTTGACGCATTTGTTTGCTCAGTTTGTAAATGTCTCCTGTCTTTGGGTTTAAGTTGTGAAAAACCTCTTTCTCTGCCTCACACATAGCTTGATGAATAACCTGCTTAGCAATGCGTTTAGCTGCATTGTAAACCTCCCTCCTGTCTCCTACTTTCCAGACCTTAAAATATCTTCTCTTTTCTGTCACTTCTTCTTCTACTGTGTTCACCACCATGTCTCCTTTATTCACTGATACTTAGTCAGTAATTTGAATTTAAGCTAAATATTTCAAATAGTTTGTATGGGTGTGCAATGTATATCACTGTGTGCTCTCATAGCAAAGGCAGCATTATAAGCTTCAAATGTAAATGATTTCACAATTATCTAACTTGTTAAAATGCAAAATGCAGTATACAGTTATTTTGCCTTAAAATATAAGTGATCCTGATCATGTGAACTTGCTGTGTGTTTTATTTAAAGTCATTTATGGACTTAGAAAATTCATGTCACTCATTGTGCAGTGTTACCACATGTCGTATTATTTATTGCCAACGTTTAAAGTTTTATATTTGCTTGTTCAGTGTTGCCCATTAACATGTGATATTATTTATTGCAAATGTTTTAAGTTATAAATTTGGCCTCTTCAGTATTGCCTATGAACACTTCAGATTACCGGTATTTATTGCAGATGTTTAAAGTTATATATTGTCCTGTTCAGTATTGCCTATGAACACTTCAGATTACCGATATTTATTGCAGATGTTTAAAGTTATATATTGACCTGTTCAGTATTGCCTATGAACACTTCAGATTACCGATATTTATTGCAAATGCTTAAAGTTATATATTGGCTTGTTCAGTGTTGCCTATGAACATGTCAAATTATTTATTGCAAATGCTTAAGTTATATATTGGCTTGCTCTGTGTTGCCTTTGAACACTTAAGATTACCGGTATTTATTGCAAATGCTTAAAGTTATATATTGGCTTGCTCTGTGTTGCCTTTGAACACTTCAGATTACCGATATTTATTGCAAATGCTTAAAGTTATATATTGGCTTGCTCAGTGTTGCCTATGAACATGTCAGATTATTTATTGCCAATGCTTAAAGTTATATATTGGCTTGTTCAGTGTTGCCTATAAACATGTCAGATTATTTATTGCAAATGCTTAGTTATATATTGGCTTGTTCAGTGTTGCCTATAAACATGTCAGATTATTTATTGCAAATGCTTAAAGTTATATATTGGCTTGCTCAGTGTTGCCTATAAACATGTCAGATTATTTATTGCAAATGATTAAGTTATATATTGGCTTGTTCAGTGTTGCCTATGAACATGTCAGATTATTTATTGCAAATGCTTAAAGTTATATATTGGCTTGCTCAGTGTTGCCTATGAACATGTCAGATTATTTATGGCAAATGATTAAGTTATATATTGGCTTGCTCAGTGTTGCCTATGAACATGTCAGATTATTTATTGCAAATGATTAAGTTATATATTGGCTTGCTCAGTGTTGCCTATGAACATGTCAGATAATTTATGGCAAATGCTTAAAGTGATATATGTACTTAGAAAGAAAGTCACCCTTATAGACCATAATTGCATTTTGATCTATCCAACTTTTTTTTCAAACGTTTCAAGTCATATATGGGCTAAACAATACCATCACAGTCATAATGTCATAAAAATGTAAAAAACATCTCCCTTAAGTATAGCCCAGTGATGAGCACCTTACCTTATCATTTATTGCAGATGTTTAAAATGACCATACAAATCCGATAATACTTTTATTCTCCACCATTAGAGAAATAAACAACAGTTAACTAATAACATTCTTTTAGGTTGATCATATTCGAATTTTTGAGTGTTATCCTGAGTACCAGATTTAAATTTTTGACCAGGATTGAAGAATAAATGTAACTGCTAATGTATGTGACTGGCTTTGATGTTTCCTATGGACAACTGGCATTGTCATGTTCATAACATATCATTAATCATTAGTGATGTTAATAGCCATTATATATGGCATAAAATACAAATGAAATGTTGTTTTCATTAGTTTTGATTATAAAAAACCCAACTAATATATAACATTAAATACATGTATAACCAGTAAAAAATGTAACAAAACTGATTACAAGTTAATCAAATTCATTTGTTTTCTACATTCAGACATACTACTTAGTTTCATAGTACATATTAAAAGCCTTAATTCGACATGTAGAAAAGAGAATTTATTCTTGCACAAATATTATGATGAGTTTAAAGTTGGTAGCAAGATGCAAAGAATGAATTAATTAATTTATTTATTTATTTATTTATTTATTTATTTATTTATTTTATTTATTTATTTGTTTGTTTGTTTGTTTGTTTGTTTGTTTGTTTGTTTGTTTGTTTGTTCGTTCGTTCGTTCGTTCGTTCGTTCATTCATTCATTCATTCATTCATTTATTTATTTATTTAATTTTATTTATTTATTTATTTTTCACTGTTCATATAAGTGTATACACTTTAATCACTTTCGTTGTGCATTTTTTATATGTTTAATCACATTTGATGTGTTTTTTATATATACCTGACCACATTCGTTATGCTTTTATTATTAATTTAATCAGTATTAACACGTTGTGCTTCTAATTCACGAGTAACACCAAAGAAATACACAGAATGCGATATAAGCGAGGTAACTTTGAAAGTATTCTTGTAATTATTAACGAGAGTTATTTCCCTTACTTAGCTTTGGGGCTATTTTATTCGGACACATGAAGTAATATTCTGAAAGGTTGGTGCAAGATTTCGGCGAAGTTAAAATTTAAGGTGTAATAATAAAATGTAAATGTTGCATTTATAATGTAGATATTATGTCAGGAACACACCAGCAGAAGACAATAAAAGCACCTCCTGCAGACAGTATAACACTTTCTATGACTTATGTTCACAGTTTATGTTTTAAAACCTCTCATAATATCTGTCTAAAGCATTAAATATTAACCAAAGACGATTGCAAGTGAAAATGCTGAATTGATTTAAACATTCCTTAGATATTCAACTCTAAAAGCGGCACCATAATTTCAGTTGCCATCAATATTCCTGCCTCATCATGAGGATGTTCGTAATTTGAACTTCCATTAATGAAGGTTTCATTTCTCCAAGCCTGGCATGTGGTTCCTTAATGGCGGGTTTTATTTAAAGAGACATAGTACGTCTGATACGATTTCTGGATTCATCTAGATGGAATACAAAGTTTATATAGATATGGTTTTGTTTTTAATTGTTTTTCGCGTAAATGTTTTTCCATATCAGTTTTGTAGTTTGCCTTTGCTGCATTTTCACGACCACATTTAATTTACATTAACATGTATGGTGTATGAATAGAAGAATAAAACATGCATTCTTTGATCATTAAATTGCATCGCCATCAAGATAACTGGTAAGAAAAACAGGTGCATAATAATGTTGACAGTATTAACAGTGCTATTTAGATTGTATGATATTTAAAATCTAACGGCAGATTTTAGCAATATTACGCACAGTTTTATTCTTACTGGTTAACCTCTATCTTTTTATCAATATTTTAAACTAATGATAACATCAAACTGAGACGATCCCTCGTTGTAAAAAAAAGCGAACTTGGATTTCTAGATCTGTTCATTGTCTTTAGACCTTTACACTACTTTATGAGCTATAAGGTCAAAGTTCTGGGACAGCAGTTAGCTTCAAAACAATTTTTGAATTGAAAGATCGTAAATTTATTGATATAATACTTTTGATGAGTCAGCCCCTTCTCCCTGACTTAAATCAGTTTGTCGTATTTCGAAAATTTAAAATAAACTTAAGCAGACATACATGAGTGAACAAAGGGATCATTTTCCTTATAAACATTCAAGAGTAACGTTCAGCGGCTATGGTCTTATGGTATCTTCCTCTGTGATCCAATAATTTCTATTGACTTAGCTCAAACGTTAGAGGTTGATCCGCCGACAAGCCATTTTAGTGTGTTTACATGGCCTTTCACCTTATACCAACCCGACTGCAAAAGAAAGGTAATTTTACGACCTCTAATGGCACGTTGAATTTTATTTACGTGTTCGATTGATTTATTTTCCTAGACAATACACATAGATCAGAGGATGTTATCTACATGTGCTGATAAATTGACCGGCCTTAACTCTTAGCCTGCTTAGCACGAAGTGGTCATGCTTTAGGGGAAATATCGTCGATCCAGATCAGCCAGCTCCCGATGTGAACTGTCTTACCAGGATCTGTATAATAATGCTGCGTAATCTACATAAACAACTCCGGTTACTTGTATTTTAAGATGTTTATGTGTTTCTAACAATTTAGTATGGGGTTTGAACAAATGTGGCGTAAAAAGGGCTTCATGGGCGACCTGAACTTGAACAGAGAAGCTCGTGACCTAACGCCGTCCATACGATCTTGACGCAAGCTTGCAAGTACTAAACACAATCGGAACACCTCGGATAATTCATCTCTCGGATGTATGTAGGTAGTCGGATTATCTCGGCCATTTCCCTGAATGGGACTTCTTTTGTGACAGACGTTAAAATAAAGATGGCAGCTCGGATGACAGCTCACTACAGTACGATGACTGTAAAACTTCAATTTGTGGCGGCTTCAACTTTAAAAAAAATCAATTAATTTTAATTTATCCAGCGCAACATACACGCACCTGTCAAACGATGGCATTGTTTATTTTTTTGTGCGAACTACATCTTAGGGATATTCTTCCGACTTCCGGCAAACAAAACGATCGTGATTTGAGCAAGTATCATTGCACCAGATACATCCGAGGGATGATTGTCCCGAGGACGGAATTACCCGAGGAGTTCCGAATGTACTAAGCACGGCGGTTTACCAACAGTTGGCGCTGTCTGTTGAAAATTACGCTTGCCGTCAGTGAGCTCAGACCAAAATCAATCAAAGAGATGTATAAATTGAATTGGATTAAAGACCCCACAAAAGGTCATAGCAGTTTAATTACCAAACCGTTCAAGGAGTAAGCCTTTTGTTACTCAGCGGCGTCTCGAAGTCAACAACTGCATTTAAACAGCAATAACTGGTCGACAAACAACAGACGTGTGTTTTCGGGCGAAGCATAGCGCCTTTATATTAAGTTGATGCACCATTTTAATTTTGTTAACAAACTTGTATTGTTTTATTGTATTTGGTTGGCTGTTATACCTTGGAGACTGACAGAGAGAAATTACAACAAACGGGATAACTTAAATAGACCAACACCGTCATTATCTTATAAAAATCTTCATCACCAGTTTCGTTAATTACAGCAACAATGGCATCCACAACATAATCACCTTCATAATCACTACTAGTATCCCGTCAACACTATCATCATCAACGCTACCGTCATCATCGCTATCATCATCAAGACTACCGCCATCACCACTATCATCATCAAGACTACGCCATCACCACTATCATCATCCAGACTACCGCCATCACCACTATTATCATCAAGACAACCACCATCACCACTATCATCATCAAGACAACCGCCATCACCACTATCATCATCAACACTACCGTCATCATCGCTATCATAAGGCGGCCATGGCGAAGTCGCCGGTTGTGGACTGCGGTAGGTGGATTGGCCATCAAGAGAGAAGGTGGATTGGCCGTCAAGAGAGAGGCCTGGGTGACAATGGACCAGGAGGGGCGACATTGTGCCTCTGTCTTTGAAGTAGGTCACGATTTATTCATGAACACCAGCTCGAGCTGGCCAGTTGCTCGGTCGCGACGACCACCAGTTAGAAATGGCGAGACGTTAGTCATTATTTTCTCGTTATTGCGCCCTTCCCTCGACTTTAATGGTAACTCTTGGTTCGCCATCAATAAGTGATCAGGTGTCGTGGGGAGCCCAGGCCGGGACACACCTCCTCATACTGGCGGGGAGAGGGAGGTCAGACAACAGCCGGGCTCACGGTCAAACCCACTTGCCACAGATGGCAAGATACCTCCGCCACCTATCTTTACCTACTCATTCCCCTCTTGCAAAACGTACGTGTTATATCGCCTTGTCTTTCGCCACTTAATCAATCGTGAATTCACACCCAGACTTCTTTGCAAGCGGTGTTAGTCACCTTAGATGTTGACATACATGGAAGTCACCGTCGCATTACCTATTTGCAATGGCGAGTGGGGATTTATGCGTCACTGTTCACACAGACCTAGTGCGTTAATGAAAGGCATTTTGCAGGACCTTTCGGGCAACAATGACTTATTTTGTTATTTACGAAAAAAAATCTTTGGTGTAAACTATCGAATACCACCTTTAATACGTTAACGGAGTTAAGCAATTTACCAGAGTCGCAAATAGCTGCATTTATGTTCTGTATTAGCAAACTAAAGTTTCCGTCAATTTAGGTTTGACCAGATGTTATGAAAAATTAGAAAATATGAAGTATGAAAACAAAAATGTTTGTTGATTCTTTCGTCTTAATTCAATTTTGGTACAGCTTATATAAATAAAACGGTAAGATTTATTGGTCAAGCAAAGTTATTATTTTTGAAGTTTTGTCACAACAAGTCCCTTTGCAAGTTTGCTATTGCTCTATCAAAATTTGTATATTATTCTCCATATTTGAATAATTGTAATAAAAGCTTTCAGTTTTTTTTGTAAAAAATATCAAAGGCTTTGATAAAGGTGGGCAGTCAGACAAGCGCCATATGCAGATGCGGTAATGCACATTTGTTCGATTGTTTTTTGTTTGTTTTTTGTTTTTGTTTGTTGTTGTGTTGTTGTTGTTGTTGTTGTTGTTGTTTGTTTGTTTTTGTGTTGGTTTTTTTTTTTTGGGGGGGGGGGGGATACAAAGCAGTGGCATAATTATGATCGTTATAGCGACGTCCAGCCGTTTGGGAGGGGGGGGGGGAGGAGGAGGAATACCTCAGGCAAATGTCTGGGAAGCACCCCCCCCCCCCCCCCCACCTGGTGTCAGCTGGGTGTTTACAAAACAGGGTTAAAGTGCCTCATTAAAAAAAGTAAAATTGTAAGCCTTTAATCTCTGTATAAATAACATAATCAATATGAATGTGCGAGTGTATGTGACGTTGTGTTGTTTGTCGAATGAAATAGTGTGTGACACAAAATAATTAATTACTCCATCGCAAATGTATGCTTATAGAAAATTGACATGTATGTACATAAAGGTTTACTCGTATGTCACTTATTCAGATTTAAGAAATACAAAAATAATTGAGTTGAAAGATTTCCTTAACTCTACTGCTTCGCCTTGACCGGGACACGAATCCAAGATACTTAGCCACCAGGAGTTAAGTCGACGATTTTACCACTTGGCCTTGAGCGCATATGGATAATACTGGTTAAAATCCAACAGTAAAAATGTTGCTTTGTCTTTATTTCAAGGTGATGCTGCTGTGAGAGAAACATTCGAAGAAACGGGTATTAAAACAGGTAAGTTATGATTTACAAATAATTAAAAATATGTAAATGGAATATTTTAATGACCCTTTATAGGGAGGGAGGTTCAGGGTACGGCTTTTCTTAACCCTTAAAGGTGGTATCCGACAGTTTTACTTTATTAAATACACGTACCAATATCTAACCACGGATTTGGGGAATTCGGTCATACTTTTTGCATTAAATCTATATTTTATTCGTTATAGAGACGATTTAATTATTTATTACTTATTTTATTGTTAGACTGTACTTATCTAAAAAAATACTAATTCTGCAGTTTTTGAGAAACCCATCAGGAAGTGCGAGGTTAGAGCTCTGTAAAACCGGCTTAAGTACCCCAGTCGGTCCATATTGCCGACTGACCGTTACTGTCGGGTGTGCTCTTTTTGTTAATTTGACTAATCACAGATTCGTTCTTACTTTAACATTTGGCTTGTGTGTGAATATCTTTGGTCCTGTGTCTTTTCAATTTTTTTGTGTTTGTTGCAAAGCTCATAGGACTTTTTCATATTTATTCTTATTTCCTATTCTAAAAGAGTGGATAGTGGTCTCTGCTGAAAACAGATTTTGACGTCAGAGTGGATTACCAGCATGACTATAAAAAACACGTGCCTTTGCAAGTTTGCTATTGCTTACGTGTTTTTCTAAGTTTAAAATAGCTATCTCTGCAGCGTGGCTCGGATAGGAAGCACCTGTTTGCAATGACGAGTGAAGATTTATCCTTGACTGTTGACAAAGTACTTTGGCATTAATGAACAGTATTTTACAAGACTTTTTCATGTGCCAATGGCATATTTGGTTATTTGAGAAAAAGACTTTTGGACCAAACTGTCGGATACCATCTTTAAGATACACTTTTGTCTAGATCCTTTTATGTTATTAGTCACTGACACAGAAATGATTACTTGACAAAACGTCTAAATACGTTGAGAGTTTTTTTCTATTTAAGTAAAGAGTTATTCAAAATGTGAAATTGAAAATACATTAATAGTACAAGTTGTTGACTTTCCATGTCATCCGGTCCTTATGTAGGCCAGTAGGTCAACTTTCACTATAAACCAAGGGGCAATGTGAACGCCAGATTAATCAGAGAACAATACCGGTCTTTATAATCACTTGAATAAGCGCTATATGAAACATATAATTAACATATTCTCACATATTTTACCAGTCTGCACATGCGATATTTAAAAATGACAGAGATGTAAGAGGCAAGAATAACAGCACAGTCATTTGTGGTTGTAGACTTGTAACACATTGAACATGTGGTGAATGTTACACACTGTGGATTTGCACTTAAATTCCGGTGAATGCTTAAATTCCGGTGAATGTGAACAAAAAGTACTCTATGATGAATGAACAAGGACTAAAGAAGAAGTGTGTTTGGTGGAGGCAGGGGGTCTATTGTGAGCTGACGTCTCCATGTCGTGGGCCACCTGACGTCACCACGGGCACGGCGCTGCGTCGGAGGCTTGATGCCTTTATCTTGACTGCACTGCGCCGAATCTTAGGCGACAGGCAGGAACAATTATAAAACACGATCTCTGACACTTTAAATTCCAGCGAGAAATTAAATAAATACGAGCGCTATCAGACCAAATAAACACATAGGCTTGTCAAACATGAGCCGACAGTTTCATTGAACAAACTATCAAGACTAGACCCTTCGATGGAGTCGCGGACAATGGTTGTTGAATGAACTATTTAAATATCAACCTACCTTTATGACAGAAAGGGATTGTTGGTCTCTGATTCATTAATATAGTTTTTTTTTACAATTGATATAACAAGATCCAATTATAAACGAACAATTGTACTACAAATGGCTGCTGTAGGTTTGAAAAAGCTGCTTGACACGAACTGATCAGCATTTATTTTACTTAGATCGTCTAGGTCCAGCTACTGCTGATTGCGATCCGATCAGGATCTGTCCAATTTGCACCAGGTCTTAAAATATAAAACTTATATAAATTCCTTTAACATGGAGTCAAACAATTATTTGTGCTATTTTACAAGCGTAATACAAAGTCGTTGTTCCGTCAGATCACTGGACTTTGGGAATTCCGATAGTTTTTTATCAATCAAACAATCCAGGTTCTGACTGCATGCAACACGATTTATTAGGAAACACTGAACAGTCGAACATGTCAATGCTGTAAAGTATATCTTGGTTTATTTAATGTTTATCCATTAATAAATTTAAAGAAAGAGTAATGCAATAATTACTCGGGAACCATAACATACATGGCGTCCCAAAATGTATATTACAGTCAAAAGACAAATTTGATCATATACATGTATATATTAATTATACATTATAATAATATCATTGACTAATAATACCACTGACGTTGGCGCTGATGAGCGACGTACTTTATGGAATGCGTTAGAATTTGTCAATGAGCTGTGACAGTTGTCAGGGCATTCGTTGCTACTCGGCAGTATGCGGACAAGTCTATGTTCATTCGCAACTCCTTGGGTAATTCCGTCTTCGGTATGATCAGCTGGAAGGATTTTTTTTGTTCGCCGGAAAAGATTACACCTAAAATATAGTTCCCACAGGAATTTACAAAGTAAGTCGAAGTTAGGGGAAAAAACAACAAAAAGAAATAACAATGGCACCATTCGACAGATTGCGTGTGTTCATCTGGGTTTAGATATCTGTCAGCACTCGGAACACCTCGGGATAAAGAAACCGGAAACAATCGAATAGTTACGAATGATCTGCCAGAAATATAGATCCACTAAGGAATTTGACAGAGGTAATCTGACTGCCTAAATACATCCGATAGATAAATCATGAATTATCAGAGTTGTCCCTTATAATATATATTTGAAAGAAATGGCCAAGATGTTGTGAATGGTTATTACCTTATTAAAGGTTACAGACCTCAACTTTGTATCAGGTTTTTGGCAGCTTCTAACAACGTGGGTTTAGCAGTTTTAAATTCTCACCTGTGAGCAATACTGTACGAGTTTTTAGAAGTTGTTTGTTTAATATTCTTTAAATGTGTTCCATAACAGTTTGGGTGCTTTATAAAATGAAATGTTTTAGACATAAAAAATATGCAATAACAAATGGTGCCGCATAATTATGTCGCATACTCTGGAAGTCTAATTAACATATTTTCGAAGTACTTGTTAGATGTTTGTCATTTGCATGTGATGGATAAAGTGTTTTATAACAATTGGAAACCAATCAGTTTTTTGGATCAATACTTTTGTTATATATCATTTGGAAGCAGAAAGTACAAAATGTGTTAAGTGTACAATTAAATGGGACTCTACTGGAATATATTGACGGCTCTGAGTCATGAACACCTGTTCTAGACGAGTCGTTTGTCCCAAGATAGCGGTGTCAAAAGAGTTTGTTTGCGACTTGGTCAATCTTTATTATTAGAGTTATTTACTAATCCAAGTGATCAGATGAATGAAAAAACGTACATAAGTGACTATCTACCAAGTCAGCATGAAAAATTCCAAAAGGATGGGATGGCAGATAATAGCTAAACAATGTAAGTGGTCTCGATCACTTTTTCATTTCAACTAAATGCTAATGCCTCATAATGCTCCCATCTTGGCATATGTTGAACAAATGATATGTTTGTCGATTTTGGTATATGATCGTATACTATTTCACAAGTTGTCACAGATAATATATTCTCACGAGTGACACATTTTCTTTTAATTCCATGCTTTTTTCGTCATTAAACTTTATTTTCTTCAGTAGTCCCTAATTATCTCCCTTGGGGCCCATATTGAAAATGGTAATAATATCATTTCATTGTGGTCCAGAGTTAAATGATAACGTTTTCTTTCACAGGTATTTCCAAGTCTTTTACCCAAAAGCATTTTCTTAACTATTTTATGTTGTGAGGTATTGCACTAAGAGCAACGTCAGCACATAATTGACGTAATGAATTTTCGCTTAGTTCATATACAAGTACTTGCTAAATTTCTAGAAATGACTAATTTCATTGGTTCAATATTTGCACAGTGGGAAAAAATAAAATCGCCAAAAACATTTCAAATTACAAATTTCATGGTATCTGGTCGTCGGAAATTGTCATCTGGCTAAGCAAGCATGGATAAGGCCATGCCAAATTGGAATTTAGTTAAGCGTCAACTCAAGTTTGACAAACCTAGGTACCTATTCACAAAAACACACAAACCGAAAACGAAAACACAAATATTTTACGACAAAAAAAACCCAATGCATTATATATATTTTAATGGAAAAACATCATCATAATATGAAACAATGGTCTGAATTATTTAAGAAATAACTAGTGTAAGCACAGACATAAAATATATGGTTTAATATAAAATGACTAGTGTTTTTACATAAAATTTATATTGTAATTATGGCATAACTATGGAAATATTGTCACAACATATTTGTAAGTAAGAAGAAATGTGGAGTAATGTGTCATGTACAATGAACCAATGCATGAACTATATTATACTGGTAATACTGTCATAATAGAATTAAACAATTTATAAATAGCACACTTGAGACAAAATACTTTGGAGATCTATGTTGCAAAATTTTATAAATTTTAGGGCATGTAATATTAACATGTTAATATCAACATGTCCATCCTAGATAGTATTCACACAAATAAGTACTTGTTAATACATGAATGTTTATCACATTAATCTGAGATTTCAGTAAAAACAGTATTCACAGCATACACATGTACATTTTCATTTATCAAATACACAGAAACAAAGAATTATCAGTATTTCCTAAAAGAATCAGTTTTTAAAAAGTATAAACAACATTCACATGTACATACTCATTGATCACAAAAACAAGGAATTAAAGCCAAAGCGTTCTCGAAACTCCCTATGTATGGTATACAGCTATGTCACTTTTTATTGCATGAATCACCTTATTTGCTTTTTCTAGTTCGAGCATTCTTGGGGACTTCCAAACAAAGAAAAGGTCCTCATTCGGACCACCACTACAATAGTGGTAGAATGTAATGTCAAAGCTCAACTGAATGTTTTGAACATAGTACTACCCTTTCTTCCTATCAGATGGATAAACATCAGAAAGTGAAACTGATTCGTAGTTGTCTTTTTCTGAAAGAAGACTTTCAATACTGGCATACTTTTCTGCGACTACAGCAGATCGAGGTTGACCAGGGATAGGCTTGATTCTTGTATGTATGCCATCATCGGGGGACCTAGCTGGGTGGGTAGGTTGTGAATATCAAGGATCCTTTTTTGTTGATCACACATGTAATCAGAATACTTTGAAAAAGAGCTTGCTAGGCAAAGTACAGCTTCTTTTAATGGCTTCATTCTCTTACTGCCAATACAAAGTAAGTAAGAATACGAAAGAGCGATTGGGAATGCTCATTCAACTTTACTTGCTTTATGGCCTTAACTTTGTGCTTATACTTTGATGGATCGTTATAGTGTTGTTCAAATGTTTGTCCATTGAAAAAAACGACTAAACAAAGCAGACATTGAATTAGACCGTTCTGATAGCTTTGACAAATGTGGAAGGATGTAGAACAGAGCATCCGAGATGCAATTGATAATTGACTTTCCAACAGAATTTTCCCCACTAGTAAAACCCATTTCTTTTCCCTTCAATTATGCAATTAGGTCATTCTTTAGCTGCCAGTCACCCCTTTTGACACTTTCTACACTCCCACCAAAGGTTGTGGGATACTTCAGGCTTTCGGAGCTATTTTGAGCTTTGAACAATTCCGTAAATGCATTTTTTACCACAGGAGTTTCAGACTTGTTCTTAATTTTAAATGAAACCCTAGATGAGCCAAAACAGTCCAGGGTTTCAGCAAACAACAGACCCCACCCCACTTCCACATTGTCAGAATTACAGACAATTTCACACCTGGTGTTGGTTGTATCTTTTAAGATAATGTTTAAACCTGTTCCCTGGTGTTGATTCTTCACTACCATTGACGATTCTTTCAAATAACGAACTGAAGGTTTCCTTTTTGTCCACGGTCAGAGCGTACCAATCTAATACGTTTTGGTCATTTTCCTGAACCCTGGCCGCTATAATTTTGCTTGCCGTGAGGACTGTTACTCACCAAAACATGTTTTCACAAGCGAACTGTTAAATTTGAATTTATTTATGACAGAAACCCAAAGAGAAAAGAAAAGAAAAAAACATCGTGGTTCCAACGAACAGTTTGACTGGATCAGTATCTCTGAACGCTTGAATTTCGCGTTATTCTCTTATTATCTAGCGTCTACATGATTATGGTTATGATAAATTGCTTATGATAAATATACGTCGTTACCGAACACATTTTCCCCGAACGAAATTGTCGTTATCGATTCATGGAACATTGGAATTATTTAAGAAAATTTCACTAACAAATTTGTTGTGTTTGTTTTGTTTTGTTGTTTTTTTTTTGTTTTTTTTTGTTGTTGTTTTTTTGGATTGGGGACTCCAAAACCTACGCGCACGCGGACGCTTAACAGTATTCCGATTTGGCATGGCCTAATAATGGACCGGCAGTTGTCACAAATTTTCTGTATTAAGGGCGGAAAGACTGAATAATATTTTGATGAGTATGGTAGTAATAACTTCAATGCAGATCATAAAATATGTCGGCTTTTTTGTCATATATTATTGTGTGTTTTAGTGGAAGGAATGTACACAAAAGGATTTACATACCTCGTGAGGTAAACTGGAAAAAAACTACCACGTATCATTTTTCATGGCCAAAGTTATTTATCTAATATTCATTGATGTATGCAAGGTCACCGCTCTCCACTTTTCAATAACCACCGAATTAATAATATATCTGGAAACCCGATCTGTTAATTTTCATTTTCAACTCGCTACACTTGTAAACAGTTGTCAGTGTGAAGCATTGCTCTTATATATCAAATATCGTCGTCAAAAGCTGCCCAATCATCCGATCTCCCAAATTGAGTCCAGATTGAGTTGATATGGTGCTCTATCCCAGCGTTTGGCTTTCACTCGCATGCCTTTCCTCCGCTAATCTGGTATGAGTTACGGAGCCTCGGATACCTTTAAAGAAACAATTACAAACGTTAGGTCACGAAGGTGCCATTGATACCTTTTTGTCCATAGTTTAAACAACCAGTAATTACAACATTCCGAGCGTGGGTTCCCAGGATCGCGGTAGACATTTTATGATCATCTCCTTGACACAGGGGTCAATAGTTGTCCATTCATCTTCAATTGACTAATAGTCTATGTCCCACTTCACGAGATTTTCTTCACAATTGATAGTGACTATTTCAATAAAATTGATTTGATAGTTTTGCCGTTCTGTAAACTATGACCCTCCGTGCTTCCGTCAGATTCTGACGACATCACAATTAAGACAAGGCTGAACTGGGTTTCAAAACGAAGCATTAGTTAATATTTGCCTTGTTTTTAACTAACGTCAACATCCTAAAGTCTGGTAGTAACATGCTGTCACCTTTGGAATACGATTTATTCATGCATATATGACCATTTCTTCTTTTAGCTTTTGATTTAGACGAAAATAATTTATGTAGAAAATGTAATATGTTATAAAAAGCTATAACCACAGTCAACCTAACCTTTAGTAAAAATAACAATATATACAAAAAGATAATATGCGGTGTTGATGGGGCACTCATCAACACAATTTATTAAACTTTTTGGGGCCAAAAAATGAAGCAGCGAAACACCACAAGATTATACAATGTAGACACTAGTTGCACCTTCCTTTTGTGCCTCTTCAAGGTGGTCTCAGACAGTGTCGACCATTTGTTTCTTACATGCAACCACATAAACTATTGTTACCGGAAAAGATCCCCCGCAATGCTGTTTATTGGTACCCTACACCCATGTGAAAATTAAAGCACAACACCACAGTTGCCATTGCAAAAATGCATTTCCTATGAGAGTCACGCTTCTTAGTTAGCTATTTTTAAACCAAAAAACAACAACAACGTGGCCACTTACTTTTGAGATCACATTTCATGAATATCCGGGTAATAGGCTATTTTGAAATAATGTGCATTTAAAATGATATATTTCATGACTTGTGCTGGCTAACAACAAGGTTAATGTTTTAAAACAATCTTTACCTAAACGAAAGTTTAAAATGTATGCAGTAAATATTTTAAAATTCTCCAGAACAGGAATAAGATGTTTGTTACGTGTATTTGGTATAGGCAAACTGTCGGATACCATCTTTAATCGAGGCTTCTCGCTTTAAAACACTATTAGGATCAAGTGATGTTTTATTCATTGTACACACAAATACTGTGGAGAATTGATTTTGGATTGTTTATGTCTTATATTACCATGTTTATTTTTTAACGTTACATCAAGGGGACGTTAAATATTAGCAGTACTGTCAACGGTGTTACTTTGGGTATATCCCAATGGTAGTCGTTCTGATATTTATTCAGACTGACCCTTCGTCCGCATTTTTAAGTAGGTCAATAGTGAGGTTAGAAAGTTACACTGAAAAATACTAGTTGTCACATTTTTAAATTCTCTAACCGACATCCAATTCTGATACTGATAATACTTGCATACGGTGGCTTACAAAAAAAAAATGCAGCTGAAGAGGATGTTCCTGGCAGGTAAACATCTCGGTCGTAATTGGGCACACTTAGTGCATGTTTCCATTTCTCCCTAAGAGTGCATGAAACGAACATCGATAAGCTTCTCCGTCTAAGTGTTTACTGTCTGGCTCTTTTGGACAAAAAATGGCTTTCTTATACTAGCCAGTAAGTACTTTATGTAGCCCTAGGGACTGGCTGCTGGCAAGGTTGACGGGACACGGCCGACTGTTCTAACATGGTTATAATTATTTTGTCGGCTTCGCTGTGCATAATTTAGTCGATTGTTTAAACAGTCGATGTAAATTGTTGCCAAACGTAAATGATGTTTGTTTCTGTTCTCTTTCCTTACATGAATGCGTGAATCATACTTACTAAACTGGCCTATTAGTCTTACATAATCTGTTTTGCACGCTGGCTGACTTAACAATATAACGGCACATACATGGTTATCTCACAAGCTTATTATTTTTAGAAAGTACATAATACACCGTAAAACTGTGTTAGTTTCATAAAATATTTTATCTATATTTTAATAATATTCAACATCAGTTTTATCAGGGACGCGCTTTAATTTCAGTTTTTAGTGTACAAAAATACGGAATGCTCATATTTCTTGGTAAATGTCCCGAAAACCTGTTAAAATGCAATAATCATTTAGCTAAGACCGATACTATATCATGCTTTAAAACTCGCCCTTGTGGATATCTTTCGGATTGATAAGATATAGATAAGCCCAGTTTGTGGTTAAAACCCATAATTTCAAAGATATCGTGTCACTTTGTGGCGATATCGGTACCGGGTTCCGTCAGTTTTACTTCGGATATGTCATTTTATGTCTATGCTTGCAGTATATTTATTTATATATATTCATAAACTGTTATATTATTATTTCGCTGTTAAACTAAGTTATAAGTAAAAGAACAAACTTTTTATTTGATATAATATAAACAATAAGCAGTGAGCACGCGCTTTTGTGAGCAGAAACCGCAGATGATTACACAAAAACTAAAATAACAATAATCTTCACAAGCGTGTGTAAATGACGGAAAGCGAGGCTGAGTTGTTACTTTTAGCTGATATATTGTCTTCAACCACGAATTATCGCTTTGCGGTGTCAACTTTTCTGTGTTTATGGACTTATTTTGAGGAAGAATGACAAAGCATTGTTTACTTAATGTATAGCATAAATGTACTGTATTAAAGGCAGTATCCTACAGTTTCTCTTTATCAAATGCGTGTAACATTATTTTTCCACTTTTGGGGGGCAATTTAGGCATAATTTCTGCATAAACCCGTAATTAAGTCCGAGTAAAGACGACTTTAAACACTACCTATATTATTACATACTACATATTGCAAAAGAAAGATATTAATTCTCTCTATCTTTAAGTCTAAAAACAAACGCGATAGTGATCTTTGTTAAAAATAGATATCGACGTCAGAGCGGACCACCCGCATGACGAGGCCTCAAAAGATAGTTGTCACGTGGTTTTCTTAGTTTAGAAATAGCTATATTTGCAGCGTGACTATGATAGGAAATGACAAGTGGGTATTTATGCTGCACTGTTCACTAATACCTAAGGCATCAATGAACAGCATTCTGCAGGACCTTTTCATGTAACAATGACTTACATTGTTGTTGTTGTCGTTGTTGTTGTTATTATTATTATTTTTATTAGAAAGAAATCTTTCATCCAAACTTTCGGATACCACCTTTATATCATGAACTTGAAATGCTAACTCATGAAAAGGGGATAAACAGTGCATACTTCAACACAATGGTGGTCTCTGTTCATTCGTTGAGGCACTTAAATGTATTCTGTAAAATGAAATACGACGAAAACACAAACAATTGCGAATGACGAAGATCATTAACCTCATCATTTAAATACTGGTAAAGATTCCCTTACCTTTGTCAATAATTCTTGCATTGTAATCCTTTTCGTTCTTCTTTTGTGTATATGATTTTGAAATTTTATTTAAATTTGTTGATTTTTAAGTATTTACGTACTTTTGATAAACATGTGTATTTAACATTTAGTTCAATATCACAGGCTATACAAATAAGCCATTGGTTGTGCATTTTCCACGAAGATAGAAGTAATAACTCGTGTGCGTTGCAAATGTACAAGAAGTCATATCCATGAACGAAAAGTCTGGTGACGTGATGATTTGATTTGGTCAAGATTGATTTCATGTCATGTGTTCACGGCTTTTATTCTTGACCTCTTGGCTGTTGGATTATACTACTGAAATCAGTAGGTCATGTACAAGCCCTTGACATTTATCTCTTGGCTTTTAAACTATACAGTTGCATTCAGTAGGTCATGTTGAAAGCCTAGACATTGACCTCTTGGCTGTTGGATTATACTGCTGCATTCAGTAGCTCATGTTCAAGGCATACACCTTGACCATTTGACTGTTGGATTATACTGCTGCCTTCAGTAGGTCATGCTCAAGGCCTAGACATTGACCACTTGACTGTTGGATTATACTGCTGCCTTCAGAAGGTCATGTTGAAGGCCTAGACATTGACCTCTTGACTGTTGGATTATACTGCTGCCTTCAGTAGGTCATGCTCAAGGCCTAGACATTGACCTCTTGGCTGTTGGATTGTACTGCTGCCTTCAGTAGGTCATGCTCAAGGCCTAGACATTGACCTCTTGACTGTTGGATTATACTGCTGCCTTCAGTAGGTCATTGCAAGGCATACACCCTGACCTCTTGGCTGTTGGACTATACTGCTGCCTTCAGTAGGTCATTGCAAGGCATACACCCTGACCTCTTGACTGTTGGATTATACTGCTGCCTTCAGTAGGTCATTGCAAGGCATACACCCTGACCTCTTGGCTGTTGGACTATACTGCTGCCTTCAGTAGGTCATTGCAAGGCATACACCTTGATGTCTTGGCTGTTGGATTATACTGCTGCCTTCAGTAGGTCATGCTCAAGGCCTACACATTGACCTCTTGGCTGTTGGATTATACTGCTGCCTATTGTAGGTCATGTTCAAGGCCTAGACATTGACCTCTTGACTGTTGGATTGTACTGCTGCCTTCAGTAGGTCATGCTCAAAGCCTAGACATTGACCTCTTGGCTGTTAGATTGTACTGCTGCCTTCAGTAGGTCATGCTCAAGGCCTAGACATTGACCTCTTGGCTGTTGGATTGTACTGCTGCCTTCAGTAGGTCATGCTCAAGGCCTAGACCTTGACCTTTTGGCTGTTGAATTATACTGCTGCCTTCAGTAGGTCATGCTCAAGGCCTAGACATTGACCACTTGACTGTTGGATATATTGCTGCCTTCAGTAGGTCATGCTCAAGGCCTAGACATTGACCTCTTGGCTGTTGGATTGTACTGCTGCCTTCAGTAGGTCATGCTCAAGGCCTAGACATTGACCTCTTGACTGTTGGATTGTACTGCTGCCTTCAGTAGGTCATGACCAAGGCCTAGACATTGACATCTTGACTGTTGGATTGTACTGCTGCCTTCAGTAGGTCATGCTCAAGGCCTAGACATTGACCTCTTGACTGTTGGATTGTACCGCTGCCTTCAGTAGGTCATGCTCAAGGCCTAGACATTGACCTCTTGGCTGTTGGATTGTACCGCTGCCTTCAGTAGGCCATGCTCAAGGCCTAGACATTGACCTCTTGACCGTTGGATTGTACCGCTGCCTTCAGTAGGTCATGCTCAAGGCCTAGACATTGACCTCTTGGCTGTTGGATTGTACCGCTGCCTTCAGTAGGCCATGCTCAAGGCCTAGACATTGACCACTTGACTGTTGGAATGTACCGCTGCCTTCAGTAGGTCATGGTCAAGGCCTAGACATTGACCTCTTGGCTGTTGGATTGAACCGCTGCCTTCAGTAGGCCATGCTCAAGGCATACACATTGACCCCTTGGCTGTTGGATTGTACTGCTGCCTTCAGTAGGTCATGGTCAAGGCCTAGACATTGACCTCTTGGTTGTTGGATTATACTGCTGCCTTCAGTAGGTCATGCTCAAGGCCTAGACATTGACCTCTTGGCTGTTGGATTGTACCGCTGCCTTCAGTAGACCATGCTCAAGGCCTAGACATTGACCTCTTGACTGTTGGATTTTACCGCTGCCTTCAGTAGGTCATGCTCAAGGCCTAGACATTGACCTCTTGGCTGTTGGATTGTACCGCTGCCTTCACTAGGCCATGCTCAAGGCCTAGACATTGACCACTTGACTGTTGGAATGTACCGCTGCCTTCAGTAGGTCATGCTCAAGGCCTAGACATTGACCTCTTGGCTGTTGGATTGAACCGCTGCCTTCAGTAGGCCATGCTCAAGGCCTAGACATTGACCTCTTGACTGTTGGAATGTACCGCTGCCTTCAGTAGGTCATGCTCAAGGCCTAGACATTGACCTCTTGGCTGTTGGATTGAACCGCTGCCTTCAGTAGGCCATGCTCAAGGCATACACATTGACCCCTTGGCTGTTGGATTGTACTGCTGCCTTCAGTAGGTCATGGTCAAGGCCTAGACATTGACCTCTTGGTTGTTGGATTATACTGCTGCCTTCAGTAGGTCATGCTCAAGGCCTAGACATTGACCTCTTGGCTGTTGGATTGTACCGCTGCCTTCAGTAGGCCATGCTCAAGGCCTAGACATTGACCTCTTGACTGTTGGATTGTACCGCTGCCTTCAGTAGGTCATGCTCAAGGCCTAGACATTGACCTCTTGGCTGTTGGATTGTACCGCTGCCTTCACTAGGCCATGCTCAAGGCCTAGACATTGACCACTTGACTGTTGGAATGTACCGCTGCCTTCAGTAGGTTATGCTCAAGGCCTAGACATTGACCTCTTGGCTGTTGGATTGAACCGCTGCCTTCAGTAGGCCATGCTCAAGGCCTAGACATTGACCTCTTGACTGTTGTAATGTACCGCTGCCTTCAGTAGGTCATGCTCAAGGCCTAGACATTGACCTCTTGACAGTTGGATTGTACTGCTGCCTTCAGTAGGTCATGCTCAAGGCATACACATTGACCTCTTGGCTGTTGGATTGTACTGCTGCCTTCAGTAGGTCATGGTCAAGGCCTAGACATTGACCTCTTGGTTGTTGGATTATACTGCTGCCTTCAGTAGGTCATGCTCAAGGCCTAGACATTGACCTCTTGACAGTTGGATTGTACTGCTGCCTTCAGTAGGTCAAGCTCAAGGCCTAGACATTGACCTCTTGGTTGTTGGATTATACTGCTGCCTTCAGTAGGTCATGCTCAAGGCCTAGACATTGACCTCTTGACTGTTAGATTGTACTGCTGCCTTCAGTAGGTCATGTTCAAGGCATACATACACATTGACCTCTTGGCTGTTGGATTGTACTGCTGCCTTCAGTGGGTCATGTTCAAGGCCTAGACATTGACCTCTTGACTGTTGGATTATACTGTTGCCTTCAGTAGGTCATGTTCAAGGCATACACCTTGACGTATTGACTGTTATATATGTCACTATTAAGGATATTATGTCTTTCCTAGATAGTAGAGATTAATCGTTCTGTTTCACTCATATTTATGTTTAAACTTGTTCATTAGATTAATAAGTTAAACGTATGCTTTATTGTCGAACACCTTAAAACTTATTTTCTTAAAGAAATTAAAGAAAACAATACACAAATAACCGGAATATGTATATAACCGACTATGTTACCGCCCTTGCTAGAACAATACTATCGCTATATTTTTTTCAGCAATGTTAATTATATTTTACTCATTTATTTATTTATTGGACAAGAAATGGAAGCTTGATGCAAACTTTTTTAGTTGAGAATGACTACCCTTTAGAAAAATGAGGCATCTTGAAGATACGAGACATTTCAGCAATACAACGAATAAATTCATGGCCTCTTGACCCCGTAACCAGTGCTTTTGATTCACTGCTCTAATGATTATAATTTCTGGACGAATGGCAGTTGGGACTTCACATAAATATTCATAATTGTATATATTAATTGTTAATTTGTAACTATTCTTAATTAACTCAATATCTTTTTGATATATTATATCGCACGATGCCTTGAGACTTTGCGTAGAATACTTATGCATATTTTGAACATGAAAGCTGATAATTTGATTGTATTGCTTACTTTGATGCATCCCAATATAAAGTATTGGCAAGGACCTTTCAGCACACATCATACGTTTATACTGGAGTGGCGGCTCTAGATAGATTCAGACTGATAAACGTTACATTACGATAGCATCAAATGAACGGGATGTGCACTCTGATTCCTGATTATAGAATATAACACGAAATCCTCCTACATCTTATCTAAAAGTCTGCCGAATGTAGCAGTCGTTCTCATCGTATACATAATTCTAACGGTTATGTAGCACGCCCCTGTCTGAATAAAATTTTCGTACCCATCAACATTTTCAGCGTTTGATTTATTTAGTTTAAATGCAATTTCACAGTTTTAAAAACCATATAGCAAGTGCGAATGTTTAAGCTATCACTTAGTTAGGCGCCGTTGGTTATCTACATGTGTAAAATACAACTGTAAATCATAGCAAGCTAATGGTAAATACATCGGTCCAAAGCTCCAGAAGGAAGCTATCGGATCAAGATCTGCATTATTTACTGCTAAATCATTAACCACATGTTTATTCAGTTTATTCAGACAGTTAGCACTTTTTTAGCATTAGTCATGTGATATTGCAAGTGGTTGGGGATCAAACAAATCAATTCGTTGCTTGAATTAATATTTTGCTTGCAAGATAAGTGTTAATTAAAGCCACAGGTTTCATTCTATAACCGTCCGTTAATTTATTTGTAAATACGAAACAGTAAAATTGCTTAGGTGTTCCGCTGAAATAGGCTGTGGCTGAAATAATTTAAGCGCTTCATCAACTTTTAAGGACGAAAGTTTTCCTCAATTTGAACTAAGGCGTTTTATATATCCTGACAATATGATTGATGGGTTTCATAGCAAGAAATAAAAAATCTAGACCAGTTCTGCTGTCATATCAATATGTTGTAACTTAAATTGGCAGAAATTCGCAGGATATAGTTATGGAGGCGAGTTTTAAAACATCGTATAGATTAGCCTACTATCTACATCTTGACAAGTTATTTCTTTTCGAGCGGTTTTAGTCTTGCATGCATCTTACGTTTTTTAATTATGTTTTTAATGTATTTCCAGAATTCGCATCCATCATTGCAGTTCGGCAACAGCACGAACATCCAAACGCGTTCGGCCGTTCAGATCTATACGTCGTCTGCCGGCTTCTTCCATTGACTTTTGACATCGCGCACTGTGAGCGGGAAATAGCTCGTTGTCAATGGATGCCAATAGAGGAGCTCCGAAATCATATTCAAACGTCATCAATAACTCATAGGATTACGTCAATTCTGTTACACGGACTAAAGAATGGGTTTCATACTGTTGACTATACAGCGGAACGGATGAAATCTGTGTATAAAGGCCAAATGTTTCATATATACCACGCCCCCTTGCCTGTTGACCGAAAATGATAGTTAAGAAACATTTTTACAACTCAGGTTTTTTTTCTCCACTTTTAAGAAAACAAATATACGAATATACGAATATAACCAAAGTGTTACTTTTATTTTTACTTAAAAACGCCGTCAATATAACCTCGCTAACAGCCTGTATATCTGCAATCTTGATTAATCGAACCATAATGCAAACTTTGTGTTTTCTTCTCATGAATTACATTTCTGTTTCTAGAAACATTAGTTTTATGAATGAATTAGGAGTTACAACTTTCACTGAAACAGTCGATACATCAATTATTTAAGAAATGCAATTTGAACTATAAAAATACTCATACAATATTCATTAAATTGCAATTGTAATCGGGTTCGATACTGGGCCGCGACATACCAAAGTCGTTAAAAATGGTGGTGGTATAGCTCCCTTGCTAAAACGCTTAAGCAAATATAAGGGTAGTTCCACGACTGGTTGGCCCGGTGTCAGGATAATGTGACTGGGTGTGGTATCATGCCAGGTGTTCACGGCATTCTATACACAGTGAAGGCAGCACAATATATCTGCTTCATGTGGACACCGTATCCAGATAACTGAAATACTGTTGGTGGGACGATAAACCCAATAAACAAACAACATTCAGTCGGGTGTTGACACAATGGTGTTTCGTTCCTGTAAGCCCACGACACTGTCTGTGGAAAAGGTATCACTGCTTCAGATAATGCGTCTCCCCCTCGGCGGATGGCTTCCACCTCTCTGGTGCACGCTTGAATTATATCCCAGTTGTGACATTCGGGCAGTCTTTCTTTTTTCACAACATCACTTCCTATTGTATCAATTATCTATTTAAATAGCGTAAGCATTATAAATACGACGAATTAAGAATTTGACTAAAACTTAATCTTTGAGTGAATAGCTAAAAGAAATGCAAATTTATCTAAAAAAAAAAAATAGAGACGAATTAATAAAGAAGTGAAACTTTAACAAAGAAATTATAACTGAGTGAAATAGTTAGAATAATTGAAATATTAACTAAGAGAAAGTAGATAAATGTATTACTTCAATAATATGGAGGAATTTAACTAGAACTAAAAATGATGGATAAATAAAATGCAACTTTTAATGAGCCACAGGCGATGAATAAACAATTTACAAAGGCATACAACTTAGCTTAATAGACATTATAGCAATGAATAGGTATACAGAAATACAACTAGTCGAGAGAGAAAATAATAACTTTGCAACTTGGAACAATTTCTTTTTATACTTAACTGAAACTGAGAGATGCAAAGTTAAGCAACAGTCGGCGGATAAATAAGTTAAAAGAATGCTAAAGAATAAGTCAATGAATTAATAAGTTGGAAAGTTCAACTGTTCCAAGGACGAGGAAACAGACTAAATAGGTAATAGCGTAATTAGAGTAAAAATGATAAATATTTATAAATGCTTTTGAACTTAATTTGTTCAGAAATACGACCTGAACACGTGGTCACGTGGTTCAAACTGACAATAAAGAGTGGTATGTTGTGGATTGAGACGTACTTGAAGGAATAAAACATTGAATGAGTCGATTTCTTGCAGAGAGACATGATTGACAAGTCAAATGTTCTGTATTGTCCAAACCATTTAGATAACTTTAAGTGATTTTTAATTGAAGAAGTTAATCTTTGGAAATGCATTCGGATAGATATCGAACATTAACTGTAGTATTTTGTAATCCAAATTTTACTTGTCGTTAATAATTCATTTGATTTTATCTGCAGTATTTTGTGTCAGTATCTGAGAAATTTATTAACCGTTTAGAATTTCGAGTGTGTGAAACAAACGGGACGTTTTTGGTCAAATGAAGGCCTCAGTATCTACCTAGGATCGCGGATACCTCCCACTCAGTCGTGTAAGAGCCGCCCAAATTAGTGCATCGGTATTGAGGCAACTTCACAATTCATTTCAGCCTTTGTCACTTTTAAATAACGTCCCAATTTTGGCTGGTAACATAAGTGGCCATTGTCAGACGGGCACAGACGCTCAGTTAGTACATTGGTAGAATTTCTTGCTGATAGGAACACCCAGATTGTGGGACAAGTGCCTTCCATGTAAGTAAATGTCTAAATGACAATGTAGAAAGCCCTTTGGTTTAACCCGTGTCTCATTTCTATAGCTGGACAGCGTATTGTCATTTAATACATTATTATAATTTGGATAAGTCAAACTACTCTTTTTTATGACAAAAGCTAATATGAAGTACCAAAATCGGTGTTTTCATAATTGAGCTAGCGAATCTGAACAGCTCCTCATCAAATCTAACGATTATTGTTGTACAATGAAAGGACTTGTTCTAACTGTAAGACGGAGGTACCCGGGCCCTATTATGTATGATTACCGTATTATTTGGGGTCTATTTGTACGACAACTTCTGTAAATGTTTCAATGACCAGCAATTGTACAAATTATGTTATCACTGGCACGCGAATTCCATCAATCGAAGTGAAAGCCTACACTCATTTAGGGTAAATTGGCAAAATCCTGGTACCACGTCAAGGAAAATCTGGTCGACGTTTAAGGTGGTATTCAACAGTTTGGATCCATTTTTTCCCCTATAACACCCATATAAACTATTGTTAAATAAAAATATCAAGCGAGATGCAGAGTTTAGATGTCGTTCATCTCAATGACAAAGCGTAACACCCATCTTGTCATTTCAAAAATGTATTTCCTATTCAAGCCATTCTGCACAGCAAGCAATTTTTAAACTTAGAAAACCACGTGATTACTTACTTTTAAGATCATTTTATATCACCATCCGCGTTATCCGCGCTGACTTCAATGTCTATTTTTAGCAGAACTCCCCATCGTGCTTATTTATAGATTTGGAAAGAGTGAATATTTAGAATCGATATATTCCACGATTTATATTGTCTAACAATGAAAGAAGTGTTACATATTGTCGTTGCTTATTATATGTTGTCTCAAATACAAGTTTATGCAGAATTTATGCCTAACCTCTCCCAAAATAGGGGGAAATATTGTTCAATGCATTTGACAGAGGCAAACTGTCGGACACCATCTTTCAGAAAATGAGTTGGCAGTTATTAACGAATCCATCATTGAGTTAATGGAGATATGGCGGTATGAGATATGGGGGAAAGTAGGCGATGATTGGTGAAACTGTAACTTGAGAATCCTGCTGAAAATTAAGACATTAAGCAGATATATGAGATTCCGTGATAGTAAACGATGATACCGGTAGATAGAAAGCTAAAATTAGCTGAAAAAAGTTTCGCTGAGAAGAAACCTGAAGTCGGCGAGTACTGATATTCCACAACGTATTCGTTCATGGAAACATGAACTTCCAACAACGTTTACATCAATTAAAGTCTTTACCCTTTACTACCTACTTTTAATAATATTTTTTAAAGAGAGGGAGTCATGTAATTGTACAAAAACTTCAAAACTGTCTTCGTTCGGTATTAAATACTCGATATGTATGTATATATATAAAGGAGCCTTATTGTTCACATCATTTAAACTTTTAATATAAGTGATGTATTCAAAGGGCCCGTCTAGTTCTTCATTTCTTACAGTTCCCAAACCTTTACAGCAGGGACGGCTCCAGGGAGGGGAATGGGGGGGATGCATTATATATATATATATATAATTACGGGCGGATCAAGAAAATGTTAAATGTTGGTGGTGGGGTTGGGGGGGTATGAATCAAGATCCATTCAACTTTATCGCAGCAAATACTATATAAAGTTGAATGGATCTTGAATCATAAACCCACCCTACCACCAAAATTTTCAATATCCGCCCCTAATTTACAAACAGACGAAACAATCTTACAGTATTTTTTGTAAAATGAATGAAGTAAAATAAAATGTACTTAATAAAAATCATCATTTCACAAACAACATTGAGAAATACTGATAAATAATGTCGCGGCTGGTTTTGAACCAGGGTCTGGAGTATGTGAGGTCTGCATGTAACAACTAGAACATCCGGCTGTATTGATGCCGTTCATAAAAATTTACCGATTTACTTTATAATTTAGCTAAATCACGACCACTTTTGTTGAAAGAACTTTTTAAGAAGTAAAGATCATCAATGTACTGCGTTAATAGATTTGATAATGAAAACTATATAAAACTAAGAAGTTAAAAGCACACAAGGCGTAAAGTTTAACTAATCTTAAGGCAACAATGGCGGTGTTTTAAGACTCCTGTTAAATTTACCTGTGTTAGTGGGTTACCATTGTGAGTGCTGTACATGTGAAGAAAATCGAAAATCGACATCTACTGTTTATGAATAGAACCATTGTAAATATCGTAATTGTATGAAAGAAGACGATTTACTCCCAAAACTTCCGCATCCTTATGTTCTGCAAACAAAATATTTCCTCTATATCAGATAGGATGTTACCAAGTTTCATCTTGAAAATACTGAAAATCGAAAATCGACATCTACTGTTTATGAATAGAACCATTGTAAATATCGTAATTGTATGAAAGAATACGATTTACTCCCAAAACTTCCGCATCCTTATGTTCTGCAAACAACATGTTTCCTCTATATCAGATAGGATGTTACCAAGTTTCACCTTGAAAATACTGAAAATCGAAAATCGACATCTCCTGTTTATGAATAGAACCTTTGTAAATATCGTAATTGTATGAAAGAAGACGATTTACTCCCAAAACTTCTGCATCCTTATGTTCTGCAAACAACATGTTTCCTCTATATCAGATAGGATGTTACCAAGTTTCATCTTGAAAATACTGAAAATCGAAAATCGACATCTACTGTTCATGAATAGAACCTTTGTAAATATCGTAATTGTATGAAAGAATACGATTTACTCCCAAAACTTCCGCATCCTTATGTTCTGCAAACAAAATGTTTCCTCTATATCAGATAGGATGTTACCAAGTTTCACCTTGAAAATACTGAAAATCGAAAATCGACATCTACTGTTTATGAATAGAACCATTGTAAATATCGTTATTGTATGAAAGAATACGATTTACTCCCAAAACTTCCGCATCCTTATGTTCTGCAAACAATATGTTTCCTCTATATCAGATAGGATGTTACCAAGTTTCACCTTGTAAATACTAGTGCGTATGAATTCACATGATTTTGTGTACATACATGTTGTTACGATGATACCCTTATGGCTTCAGACCTGGAACTAATTGTCCATACTAATTAACCACCTAACCCACTCCGCAGCAAGTCGAGGAGGAGAACTCGAAGCGGGAGGAAAAACAGTGAACATAGCGTACACACCTATTTATATATAACTTGGTCTGGGATGAAAGGGCGATTTCAGGCAGCTATGTTTTGGGGTAGCATTTATTTCGGTCTGCAGATAATTCTTTGCAGAAAGGTCTTACCTGAACTGATCCAAACGAGGTTTCGATGCAAGATGCAAGACGTGTTCTATTAGCTTTGGATTTATGAAATCCAAATACTTCTAAATAAAAAACTCAAATTTAAAAGGAGAGAGAGACAGACAGACAGACAGACAGACAGAGCTAAACTATATTGTTGCACTTTCATCGCAATGCATATATGAAATAATCATCTAGCGACATGACATTTTTGTTGTGGGGGTTCTTTGGACAAAGCATAAAATAGATCGATTAACGATATTATAACAATCTTTCGTTAATACAAGCGAGTGACCCATTGAAGAATGTAGCCTGAACAGGCGTTAATGTGGCGACAGGTACCATTATCAGTCCGGGAACACAAGCCCTGTGTCGAAACATTCTAACGGATCATCAGGTATCAAATTCCTGGATCGGGTCTTCATTGAGCAAAGTTTTTCAATCGAGAGAATACTCCATATCGTACCAATCTACAAGGTGCAGTAACGGCGATAATTAAACAGGATAACAAAGATGAGTTTGAGAGTACGAATACGATCGGGGACGAAAAACAGTGAAAAACAAACGGTACTTTATAAGATAGGATCAGACAATTTCTCGATGAATCAGCCGAGATACAATTGAAGCGTTGATGGACTTTACCAAAAACGCTTCATTCTTCGCGTTTTGTCTTTAGTTCATTCATAAAATTTAAAGTGGTAGTAAATGAGTCACAGTTTTTGTCTGTTTTGCAAGTCCGATTACTCATTGTAGAAGCTTGTCGTAACTTCGACCTAGATGTATGTAAATGTATGCAGAACGTACCAAGAATGTCGCAAAACACACTGCTGATTTATTTGTTATCTTATCAGATGTATGGCGTATGTAAATAAACATTAAAACAGTTATTTACTTAATATACCTGCCACACTGACGCTGAGCCAACACTGTCAGTCCTTCCTCGTATAGTGTATATGCCCCGTGAAGTAGACCCTCTTGGTATGTGCGGTTTTTGTTCATAATGTAAGAACAAACACGCCTAAAGACTGGACTTTCTTTATTCCCAGAGATACTCTTAAACACTTAGCAAAACTTGTTGACAATGACTAATGTTTGCATATATTAAAGGTGGATTCCGACTGTTTAGACATTTTTTCGTTCATGCAACCACATTTATTTTTGTTACCTGAAAAAATCCCGCGAATTCCTGTTAGATGGTGCCTTACGTCATTGGGAAAAGTAAAGCATAAAACCCTGCTTGTTATTATAAACATGTATTCCCTATATGAGCCACGCTGCATAAAAAAGCGATTTTTAAACAGAGAAACCACATGACCATTTACTTTTGAGATCGGATTTATAGTCATTCGGATCATCCGCTGTGACGTCGATGTCTATTTTTAGCAGAAATCCACATCGTGCTTATTTATAGATTTGGAAAGAATAAATATATTGAACACATTATTTCACGATTTGTACTGTCTAACAATTGAGGTTTGAAGTTTGAAACCGTTGTTGTTGTTTTTAAATATGTTTGTATGCTGATATCAAGACGAAATTTTCAAAAAAGTCTGAAGATATTGTAACATATACTTGATACTGGCAAACTGTCGGTTTCCACTTTTAAAAGACCGAGTCCAGTTGTTCATCATATGAATAAAACACTGTTATAACGATTAAACTTACTGAATGATAGCATGTGGCAACAGTAAATAGTCTGTTTTATTGAAATAACTATTTTACACTGGATGTTTTCATTATAAATGTACATAGCCTTGTAATACTTTTTTTAGATTCCGCGCGGTTTTTGCAAAGCGTATTGGGAACGTCACGTGACAATTGTTACACACACCTTACTCGGACTGTCATAAGTGTCAGCCATTTTGTTGGCGCCGCCCTTGAGAGCTTTGCCTGTTATGGAATGCATTGTATGTCGGAGACGATAGTGTAGCAGTCAATAACACGATGTCGCAGTTGTTGTGTGGGACGCTTTTCAGAGAAAAGAACCGAGTGTTCCGGATTTTTTTAACAGCTTGCAACAATAAATCTTAGCTTGCAATTATAAAAAGTAGCAGGCATCAATATGAATTCACAGCCGTTTGACGAGATCTTGTGTAACTAAAGAAACCGAGTATGCCGATGTTAGAAATGCAGTTTGTAATTACAGGTGTAGCAGACATCAAGGAAGAAAACAATGAAGCAGATTGTCTCGTTCACAGAGTTACGGTTTGTTACTTTAAAATATTTATGTAATGAATCGACAGTTTAGTCCACAGAATAGCCATCTTCTTGTTTACAGCACATGCTCTCTATGGTGTCTTTGATATCTCTCACCTGTGCTATTTCTTGTCGTTTATCTGTAGTGTGAAAGTCACGTGACATTTTGGTGCGTCATAGAGCCGCGTTAAAAATAGCCGCGGTGATTCCCTTAGTGTTTTTTTGTACTTATTTTTTTTTTGCAAAAATCGAAAAAAAACACGGTTTGAACCAGTGAAGGGTATAAACTTCTCCTTTATAGTCAGGAGTGAAATTAGTAGGAGCAGAGACATGCGGGCACTGCTATTTTCATGTATTGAATTATCCACGGAACTCAAATTAGATACCTGGCCTTTAAGTTATCTACGAAAATGTTCGCAGTTACAAAATGTTTTCAGATCCTTAGTCAAATAATTTTAGCTTTTCCCAGCATGCGCTATTGATTTTATTACAAAAAAAATAAAGCAACATAATGTGAAAATGCATTATGTAGACTAAGGTTTGGACCTATTCATACCAAAATGGACACGAAATTATGTGTATGTCGGATTGAATGAATTAACATAATAGTTCACTTGACTTATTGTCATTTCCATAGGTACTTTACAGCAAAATGAATCGGAACATTGCAGCAGGTGGGATTCAGTGACAGAGAGATCATCGTTTCAACTAGAAGTCTTGTTTGAACATTCTCAAGATGAGGCTTTCATCCCAATAACTGTACTCAAGTAAAGCTAAACAAGTGTTACGATTTAAAGTGGCTTCAAAATACCCCCCCCCCCCCCTGCCCCCAACACACTCACACACACCACCTACAGTATACAAACTTTGACATATTGCGGGATATGGTATTATGAAAACGCTTTGAGACACCCCTCCCCGCCATTTTCAAATGCCCTACCCCCGATTTTGAAGAAGATTCAATGGTTCTGCTATAAGAACATATGTTAAGTGAGAAGTAACAACTATCTTACCTGGCGTTTTGTTAATTTTTGTCCATGCAAACACACAATATTCTCGATGTCATATTTGATACAAATAAGGATATACATGTACATTCAATTTTAGAAAATCAAATATTTAATAAAATTTATAGTAATATATATAACCAATTTTTCCATAAAATGAGGGAGAATGTCTTTTCATAACCACAGTTTTATTTGAAAACGTCTTTTTCAAGTTCAGTTGAATGAAAAGTTACTTTTGGGGTTGAGGACTCCATTTTAAAACGAGTTCATATCTCTCGGAGGAAAAATTGAAAACGTTTCTAGGTTACGGCTGGTGGGGGTGGTGCTTGAAATGGAGAAGCTCCTAATCGAAACACCAACACGTTTAAGTCGCTTAGAATGTCTTGGACGGAATAGGCCCAGTGAAATTACGAAAGTGGGCTTACGCTTATACAAATCTGGAAAAAAAGTTTTATTCTGGAGCGTTTCACTCAGTAATGTTTAAGAGTCTTTTAAGTTTGGTTGCGCAAAGGCGAGAAATGCCAAGAGCCGGTTTATATCTCTGGACACAACCACTGGCCTGGTTTGATGCTCAACTCTGGTATTTGGACACGTGAAACTACACTCATGTCTCTGGATCAGTTCCTCTGAGCTATTCATGGTGAAAAATGATAGTGTGCATATCTTCCATATCTCGCCAGCTTATACAATTTTGTAGATGATATATCGGCGCTAACTGCTTGAGGAACTAGCAACTGGACCGTGCCGCACGTGATGATGGCGTGGGGCGACCATGATTGTGCAACACAGGAAGATAACCTGCGGCAGGAGCACGCTGCTGACCTACCCTGGCTCCACTTACTCCGTCTATCATTGGCACCATCAGAAACATCCTCACCCACCCCACCCCACCCCCACCCCACCCCCACCCACCTGACGCAGAAGATATGTGTATAATGAAGATATCTCAAAGAGAGCTATTTACAGAATTATATAAAAATGACCTTTGGACAAGATGATGCCGTTTGTAGGCCGGCGTTTCCAGGGAACTCGCTTGTTCGATCCCCGGCCGAACAATATCGAAGTGTTTGAAAGAGTTTTTTATTCATTGTTGACGTAGTTGAGAGTTACAACACAGGATTATACAGGATGCTGCCGATCTAACAATTTAAAAAAGACAATTCCTTTCTTCAGCCCAGCAAAAGAAGTTTTACATGTTCTACAAATTTATATCCATTAATCGATGTGAACGGAAATGCAGTGGCATTAAATCCCGTTGCAGGACTATGCCACCGAATATTAGGCAGCGTTAAAAGCTATTAGTAGCCCTCAATCCCATTACGACGCGCAAGAATGCAGCATCCTGATGACGCTTGACATGTAACCATATTAGGACGATAGCGAATTCTCTCCCGCGTTAAAGTATACCACTCGTTGTATGTTCTGCACCCTTTCTGCTTATGTCCATTGCATTGAAGGCGGGTTTGTTAAGTTAAAGACGTGGCGGTCTATCTAACATTGCCAGTTCATATTCACTGGTTGGCATTGTCTCAGAATATGACCATCGTTTCGGGACAAGTATTCCAGTTGTCAAGACAACGGTGTGTTGTAATGAAAAAGTGGTCTTAAGATGCTTTTACGCCGAAGTCAGGTTTTTTGTATTTGCATATTGAAAGCATCGCCTGGGCATGTCGCCTCGGGATGTCGCCTCGGCATGTTGCCTCGGCATGTCGCCTCGGCATGTTGCCTCGGCATGTCGCCTCGGGATGTCGCCTCGGCATGTCGCCTCGGGATGTCGCCTCGGCATGTCGCCTCGGGATGTCGCCTCGGCATGTCGCCTCGGCATGTCGCCTCGGGATGTCGCCTCGTCATGTCGCCTCAGGATGTCGCCTCGGCATGTCGCCTCTCGATGTTGCCTCGGCATGTCTAATTAACAATCTTCATTCGGCAGTATTGTCGTTGAGAAAAAAAAATACGTGAGATCGCCTTTATCATCATCATATTTATCCCCATTTGCACCACGAATGTTTTATCATCATTATTTTAATTACAAATTGTGATTTTTATTGTTTCATAACTTACTAACCCCTAAAAGCTCTAACGCTGCTGATGCTTTCTTTAGTACTTCATTTTTTAGTTTCCTTGTATCGCTTCTGCAAGATCTTTTGTGTATTTGGAAAATACAGGACCATTTCCATCAGGTTGCGGCTTTTATCCGTTAACTCTTTGAACGATGCATGAACATATTTTCCTACAATGTTGAAGTTTCTTGTGTCAGTTTTTCATAAATCTTGCCTTTGCCTTTTAGGAACAAATGATCTGATATTGATACAAATTGGAAACACTGCTTACAGACATTAGATGTTCATTTGTTCCTCTTAATTAAGTATTAAGCCAAGACAGTTTGTATTTAAATCATATTAAGATGGTACCTACCATTATGTCCACACTCTTGATAAAAAAACGAAAGTGGGTTACAAAATGCCTCATTAGATACAGATGTTATTACTATATAAGACACGCATAGTACACCATCCAGATTTATGATTCCGGGTGTGATAGCGCTAGGGATTTTGAAGGAATCGACACCTATCCTACGCCGATCTTACAATGATAGATTCTTGTGATATCCCCTTGCAGAGCTGTGGAATAACGGGGCAGATTGGTGCTGATAACACAGAAAAATATCTTCATTTAAGAACTGCTGACTCTGCACATGTATGCCTATTAATCTGCCACTCTGATGAAAGTATACCATTGCAACAATGTGCAGACATACATAGAGAATTGTCTAGTTTGAATTTGCCTTATTGCCTAGAAAAATACATGTTTACCAGTGTTGTAAGCTAATTAAACAATTTCATAACTAAAAAAACCTCTAAGCATTTTGCCTTTGAAACAAATTATTTTATAAACGCAGAGGAACACAGATTGCAATTAAAAACACGCCGGTCTTCGGACGACATTGTTTTTATACAATGTCGTAAATTGTTCCATAGAAAACTGTAGAATAATATATTTTTCTTAAACCGCTCACACTAATTGTTTTCGGCAAATTGCTTTTTTTCGAAAGTTTCACAAACTGTTGTTGTTGTTTTTTTTTGTTTAGCTTGAAGAATGCAATTTGCCGAAAATTTTAGTTTGAGCACTGTTAGAAAAATAAAGTTTTATGCCTCCATAGTTTGGTTTATTGTGTGTGTTGGGAGAGGTGGACTGGACTCAGGTTGTCTGTCTGTCTGTAGCTTTGTTTGTCTGTTCAGGCTGTCTCCTACAGTTTTGCGTAATTTGATGGATTTTTAGAATTATCTATAAAGCAATAGGACCCTCTGCCGGATGTAGGAGTTGTTCTCGCTTTTAAACCTTTTTAGACGTTGATATGAAAGAAAGCCTTAAGAACAGGAGAGCAGGCAGGAGATTTTTTACTCTTTGGCTTAAAGTTTTTATTTTTCTGTATGAATTTGTTGTTGTTTGTTGTGGGTTTTTTATTTGTTTTTGATTGTTTTTGTTTTGTTTGTCATATGATTGCAGTTTTTATTAAAATCAGGTATACTATTTTTTAAATCTTATGATTCATTAATACAGATAATAGTTTCCCCATTTGATAAATAAGTTAAAAGCGTGTTGTTAATTGTTCATGACCAAATCATATTTTATATATCAACACAGCTACCACTCGACGTTACAAACAGACGAAGATACAAGACCTCATGGCAACCTGAAATTTATTTTTAAAAGCTGACATTAATTCATAATGGTCATTTAATGCAAAGTCGGCTTGGAAAAAACACACAACAAAGATAAGTTTTTTGTATATAGTTATAGAAGTAGCCTTTCAAAATTGAAAAAAATAAAGCTACGCACTAAGCTTGTGAAAAAAAAATTGAATAGATACAGAATATTTGAGTATAGTTAAATTTAAAGTTGTCTTAAAACCTGTCTTTCATATAAATACATGAATTATGCCACGGTAATTATTAAATTATTCAAATAATCTTAAGTCGTTAGACCAAAACGAACTGTCTTTAATTTAAACAAGATTCTCATAATTTCAGAATAACGTATACTTTAGTGTAAATTAATGCTGTCATATAACATTATGCCAATCGTCTGATAGTGCAAATCGTGAAATATATTGATTTAAATGTCCGTTATTTCCAAATTTAATTCAAAGCACTAATTTAACTAAAAATGGACATCGACGTCAGACTTGATTATCCAGATGATCTTGTTAACTGATCGCAAAAGTAAGTGGCCACGTGGTTTTCTTAGTTTAACATTAGCTAACTGTGCAGCTTGGCTCGGATAGAAAATACGGTGAAATGACAAATAGTGTGTTATGCTTTACTTTTCACATAGATGTAGGGCATCATTAAACAGCATTTCACGTGATCATTACAGGTAACAATATTTTATTTGGTTGAATGCGCGATGATAAATGGCCCAAACTTTCGGATACCACTTGTAAAACATCAGTTACTTCGTCATTCCAAATACTCCCATTTACATTTGAACCCTTTTCGTTTATTTCATGCTCATAATCTGTTTCGTAACTTGTAATTTCAACGGATTTATTAAATAAGAATGATCATAGACAGCGGATCGCGGTATGCAAAAGACACAAACTGCATAATTTATAGACGAGGTCAACTCCCACAGCATTATCTGCTTTATTAGACTAGCGTCATGTGGATTTGTATGCATTATTTCTGAGAATACTGATGTTTAGATTTCAAACATAAGAGTTGATGATGTGGGTCGGTATCATTCAACCTTTGAGACATTTTAATGTAAATGTTTCTTTTTTATATCAGTAGCATCGCATTCGACGAGATACAATATTCATAACAGAATGCACTTACCCCATTGCGCCTGCCATGACCTTATTTCAAGAACCCGTCTAGGTTCGCCTGCCTCCAGCCTTTGAAGGCGAGTAGTAAACGTAGCCGTAGGTAGACGGATAAATAGATCCATTGTTTATGCTTCCAGAACAAAAACTATTACAAAAGAGAAACACGTGTTGTCGGAGGGCAAATGGGTTGAAAATCTGACTTGAAGATAACCATTTGTCTTACTTGTGGTACTTGTGGTAGTTTTTTTGATGGGAAGGAAAAGATTTATGTACAGGTCAATCGCGGCTCTTTTCTTTCGGGAATCCTCTTTTAACAGTGATTCTCGAACTATAGAACAAAAGTATCCAGTCAGTATATTATATTGACACTTTCTTTGAGTGTTTTTTTTTCTTTTCTCGTAGCAAAGAATATTAGTTTTCATTGTTTTACAGACTGCAAGCCATAGTACAGTTAGCCAAACAATGCTTTGTCTCGGTTTCAATGTTGTTGTCAGGTTTTCTTTTAAATATATAACTTTATAGAATGTGGCATTAAATCCCAGTTTTGCGGCAGACCACCAAAATACCAAGTCTACAGCTAAATGCACCAAGTGCTCACTCTCGAAAAGCAATCGGCATGTTTTATTGGTTTCCTTCTAGCTTTTATTATGTTTAAAGTCCCACTTAAAGGCAAGCAGTGTTCATATCAATCCGCGGCTCATCCTTGCCATTTCAAAAGGTTACATCACGTTTTGATTCGTAAACACAATTTGTTTCTAGTTCATTGTCGACTTTCCTCTCTTACACTGTCGGTCCGGTTCATTACCGTACTGTTTTTCTGTTGTTGTTTTTTAGGTTTAGATATGGTAGGTAAAGCTAATAAAACTGCACTAAATAATATAACGACCTAAAAAAATACGAACTCGTCCGTCAGCACATCTGAGCATTTATTATTGACGCCGCTCTGGACAATGGTGCCTCTCAATGAATTTACATGGAAACAACAATGCAGCAGGCAATAACAGAAGTTTGCAGCTGTTTGGTGCGGCATTGATTTCTAGAAAACAATTGTGTATGTCGAGATCTACAGTGCAAGCTGCATTTACAAAAAGACGTAAATATTGTAGCATGCTATAATAGCAACATGCAGCTGTTTGGCAAGAAATTGTTTCAAGAAAAGATTCGAGTATACTCTAGTAAACAATGCAGCTTGCAATAACGAAAAGATTCAACAGACAACAAGGAATAAAGCAAGGTAGCTTCTAGTCTAATTGCAAGCATATCCGTCTTATTCAAAATGCATGCTCTCAGCAGCTCTTTTGCACATCGGTGATTTTTTTATCGTTCTTTAACTGAAAAGATCACTAGACCTGTACCAAGAAGTCACGTGGTAACTCGGTAAGTTATAAACAGAACATCTTCGCGACGGTGGTCATAATCGACAGACTCGTGCAGCAATTAATATAGCAGATACATCCTATATATAGAACAGACGGTAATTAAACCCTTAATAAACATGATCTTGATGTGTTTGTTGATTGTCAAAACCGCACAAATATAGCATGTGTGTTAAAACATTGAAAACAGCTTTTGAAGTATGTCTGATAATCAAAACCAAGCAATTGTATTTTGTATTTTCTACTTTGTAACATTTCTTCACAGAAGCAAAGACATCGGCTAGAACTAAAAATTTAAAACACACTTGCTTTATCTCAATCATTATGTTAATAAGTATTAATAATACCACAAGCATGTTTTACGGACATTCATTGTTTATACCGCCAAACCTGTTCATACACAAGCATTTCATCCACTGTTGTTCTCCGTCGCCATTTTTGTTGTTATTCGTGTGGATCTTCGTGACGTCGGCTCCAGGTACGGGAGGCCCCGGGTTCGATCCCGGGCCGCGACATACCAAAGTCGTTAAAAATGGAAGTGGTATAGCTCCCTTGCTAACGCTCAAGCAAATATAAGGGAAGTTCCACGACTGGTTGGCCCGGTGTCAGAATAATGTGACTGGATGTGGTATCATGCCAGGTGTTCACGGCATGCTTTACACAGTGAAGGCAGCACTTTATCTGCTTCAAGTGGACACCGTCTCCAGATAACTGAAATACTGTTGGTGGTACGATAAACCCAATAAACAACACTCTTCGGGAACTCGCTGCTAATTTGTAATTACTTGCTGCTTAACTCTTTGTAGACTAATATAATTACATAAGCTAAGTTATATCTATTTTTGTAATGATGCCCATTCAAACAATAAAATAATTATGAATGCCCGAAAGCATGCAAACTTCAGCAGATGTATACATTTTGTATGTGTTTTCTGATACTTGAAAGGTATGTCAGGGTTCTCAAAAGTGGATTCCTTGCGTTGTTGTCGCCACTTTACGCTTACTGAGCAAAGAAGTCGCACTCTTTCAAGTTCTTCAACAGCATGCGTCTTCAATGGATGTTTTGGTTCTAAAAATCTCAAGGTCATTTTGTCCTTTGTTACGGTCATGAAATTCTTTAGAAGCATGCCGCCATGTGTACATCATTTCATTCACCATTTTAATTGCCACTTTATGGCATTGCTGCCATTCTTTACGACATTTTGTCTAGTACGACATTCGGCAGGTCATTCAGTTACTTTGTTTTCGAAATCCTTACAAAACGTAAGGTTAATGTAGATCCAAACGAAATGAAAGGGAGAAACAGACTCAAAAGAATAACAAAAGCGACATAAGTATGTGCTAGGTCATCATATTATCTTTTCATCTTTAATTGATGTGGAAGATGCAAGTACAATATTAACAAATATATTATGTACATTTAGTGTACCCCGACAGGTGTATAGGTGAATGCCGTGATGCCAAAACAACACTGGACATATCTGTGGTCACAAGAACTACGTGCAAGCAATTTCACAAGTGAGTGCTTGTCACGTCTTAATTATCATATATACGAACTATTTACGACCAGTCTAACTGTGACTATTTTGTACAATCCTTACGTGGTGGATCTAGAATTTTACTTTGGCGGATCTTTTTTCAGATGGTAATTATAAGAAAGAGCAAACGACGTTTTACAACCTTGCTATTTTCTCAGTGCATTTTAACTCATTTTCTTAACCCGTCTGTTATCTTTATAAGAGACATGGAATTGTCCCTTTCAAACCAAAGAAATGACGGATTCAATATATATTATTTTAAGTATATGCCTGGAATCTGTTTGCTCCGCCCCATTATTCCGCCTCGGCATCGTACCTGGACCACCATTACCTCGCAGTAAAACTTACACTAATTATCCAAATTTGACACTTAGTTGTGCATGGCTTCGTGTGTGAGAAGCTTAACTTAAACTTAGTTTATAAATATGCCTTTATTGCAAGCAGTATTGAGGGCATTTCTTTGTGAGACATTGGTACCATTAAAACAGGTTGCTTAGAAAAAGCAAAGCGTAATTGCCATAATTCGACATGGGAATGGCTTATTTTAGATTCTTATCAAGACCAAGTAAACGATCACAAATATTATGTTTTATACATAATAAATATTTGTCAATATATTTGGAAAGCGATTTGTAATCATTTTTAAATGTATTTGTATTTGTATTTTGGGTTTAACGGCACACCGACACTTTATAGGCCATACGGTGCCGAATAAAGTTAAATTAATCATCATTGAAGTTTAACAGTGTTAAACTAAAATAGGTATTTCGGAACGCGAGAATATACAAGTTAAAAATATTTGAAAACAAATATATATGGATAACAGTATTAAAATTTGCAAAGATATAACAATAAACTGTTAAGACATTACAATCGGTTAAAAATGCAAATTTCTTTTAAAAAACAAACAAGTGTAGAGTTGGACACTGTCTGAAACAAATCAAACATGGTATTGACATTAAAATATTTAGATCGTATGTGGTTGGTGTCAATACAGTCTAATAAAATATGCTTAACTGTCAGTGGTTCCTGACAAGGAACACACTCAGGTTGGTCTTCTCTTTGTAAAAGATAAGAATGAGTTAGTCTAGAATGACCTATTCGACAGCGGGTAAGAACAACGTCCTCCCGTCTGTCGTCTCTATGAATAGAGGTATAAGAACCAACCTTAGGTTTGATGTCGTGTAATTTGTTATGGATAGTACTATCCCAACTTGTTTGCCATTTAGATAAAACGTATTTATTTATACATGGTTTAAAATCTGTATGGGGTATACAAATATCTGCTTCATTAAGATTTGAAGCAGACTTTGCATTTTTGTCTGCATCCTCGTTGCCTCGGATGCCTACATGACTAGGTAGCCAACAGAAAACAATATTTTTATTAAGACAAACTTCGCTAAGTTTTAAAAGTAATTCTCTTATGAGGGGATTGGAAAAATTAAGATTTTTAATAGACTGTAATACCGACATAGAGTCGGTAAATATTACAAATTTATCGCCAGGATGATCAGAAATAAAGTCAAGAGAAAGGTTAACAGCCTGAATTTCGGCTGTAAAAATGGATGAGTCGGGTGGTAATTTTTGTTTAAAACAATGAATTTTACTTACGGAAGCACAGCCGACATATGAATCTGCTTTTGAGCCATCAGTATATATTTCAAAGTAGTTAGAGTATTTCTTGTCGCGCAGTTCGATAAAATTTGAGCGTAGTACGAGAGGGTCTGCTTTCGATTTAGTATTTATACTCAGAGATAAGTCAACATCAGGAATTTTAAATTGCCATGGTGGCAATTCCAATACACTATTTTCCATTATTTGGTTTAAATTCAGATGTGATGATTGTATGAGTTCTAATATCCGTAAACCAAACGGCTTAATTGCCTTTGGTTTACGCTCGTACAAGTGTTCATATTTGGGATTGAAAATAACACTATGTGCTGGATTTTTAGGATTAGACTTAACTTTTGTTAAGAACTGAAGCGCAAGTTTCTCTCGTCTAAGGTATAATGATGGCTCATTAGCTTCAACGTAAAGGCTCTCGACAGGAGAGGTCCTGAAAGCTCCAAGGGCCAGACGGAGTCCCTGGTTATGAACAACGTCTAGCATCTGCAGATACGATCTCCTGGCAGAGCCGTAAACAATGCTACCGTAATCTAACTTCGATCTTATAAGTGATCTATAAAGTTGCAATAAAACTTTTCTATCAGCTCCCCAGTCGGTGTGGGATAAAAATTTCAACAGGTTAAGAGATTTAAGACATTTAGATTTTACATATTTAATATGCGGTATAAAAGATAACTTACTGTCAAATATGACACCAAGAAATTTAGTTTCCTTGACAACAGGAATACGAGTGTTATTAAGAAATAATTCAGGATCGTTGTGCAACGTTCTTTTCTGACAGAAATGTATGCAGTTTGTTTTGGTGGGTGAAAATTTAAAACCATTGTTGTTACTCCAAGTTTGTAATTTGTTAAGGCATTGTTGCAATTGCCTTTCTATCGTATTCATATTTTTGGAACGATAACATATAAGGAAATCGTCCACATAAAGTGAACAATCTACGCCATTATTTAGCGTTTTTACAATGTTGTTTATTTTGATGTTAAAGAGAGTAACTGACAATATACTACCCTGAGGGACACCTTGTTCCTGTTTATGAACAGAAGACAAAGTAGACCCAATTTTAACTTGGAAATTTCTGTCAGAGAGAAAACCGTTAATAAATGTGGGTAAACGACCCTTGAGACCAAGGTCACCTAAATCTTTTAAAATCCCATGTTTCCATGTAGTATCGTATGCCTTTTCAAGGTCAAAGAACACCGCTACGAGGTGTTCTTTCTTGATAAAGGCATCGCGTATAAAAGTTTCAAATCGAACGAGATGATCGAGTGTACTGCGTTGGTTTCTGAACCCACTTTGAAATTCTGTGAGTAAATTATTTGATTCAAGATACCAAACGAGTCTATTATTTATCATTCGTTCTAAAGTTTTACAAATACAACTAGTCAAAGCAATAGGTCTGTAACTTAAAGGATCTGTTGGATCCTTTCCCGGTTTAGGTATAGGAATGACGAATGCATTTTTCCATGAATTTGGAACTTCTCCAGAAAACCAAATTTCATTATAAATAGACAAAAGCAAATTTAAAGATGTATGCGGCAGGTGTTTTAAAAATTGATAAGGAATATCATCTGGTCCAGCAGCGGTATCATGAGATTTGTTCAGTGCTTCTCTAAGTTCTCTTAAAGTAAAAGGTTGGTTGTAATTTTCACTATTGTTTGACTTAAAATTGATTTTACTTTTTTCAACCCGATTCTTGACATTTTGAAATTCTTTGGAGTAATTTTCCGAAGATGAATTCTTTGCAAAACTTTTAGCAAGAGTGTCTGAAATTTCTTTTTTGTTTGTTATTATTGAGTTTTTAGATTTTAAATGGTTTACTGTTGCAGAAGAAAATTTGCCGCTGATTTTTCTTATGGCTGACCAGACATTTTTGACCGAAGTTTTGCTGGTTATACCAGAAACAAATTTCTGCCAAGATGTTCTTTTGGCTTGTTTAATGATTCGCCTACTCTTTGCCCTTTCATTTTTGACATTATTTAAATTAGCATTAGTAGGACGAATATTAAATTTCTTAAGTGCCGCTCTACGTTTTCTAATGGATTTTTTGCATTCATCATTAAACCAAGGTTTGTTACGCTTTGACTTTGTCGTGGTCTTAGGTATACACTTTTCTGCTATGCTATGAAGAATTGTTGAGAATGAATGTATTTTATCTTCAGCATTCTCAAATGTTGAAATAGTCAATTCTTCAGTACAAAATATTGAGAATAATTCCCAATTTGCTCTGTTCATTCTCCAATAAGTATTATCATTTAAGTTGACAGAATCGTTGGTTAATATTACAGGAAAATGATCACTTCCACATAAATCGTCATGTACATCCCAACTATAATCAAGATATATGGAAGGGTGACATAAAGAAATGTCAAGAGATGAATAATGTCCTGAAGCAGGATGTAAGTATGTTGCCTTTTTATTATTCATTAGGCATATATCATTATGGGCAATGAAGTCCTCTAACGTTTTACCCATATTATTATGATCGGAACATCCCCATAATGGGCTATGTCCATTAAAATCCCCTACAAGAATATAAGGGGACGGTAATTGGTTTATTAAATCATCTAATTTTGATTTTGGAATATCTGATTTAGGTGGAAGGTAAACAGAGCAAACTGTAATGACTTTATGGACTGTTACACGAATGGCAACAGCCTGTAAATCTGTATTAAGGTTAATTTTTGAATGTGGCAGTTTGGAGTTGACAAGTATTGTCGATCCTCCAGACGCCCTATCACACATTGTATGAATATGATTGTATAAAGAATAACCTTTAAAGTAAATTTTATCATTTTCCTTTAAGAATGTCTCCTGAAGGCATAGCACAGCTGGGTTTAAAGTGGTCAATAATAGTAATATTTCATTAAAATTAGCTCTAAGACCTCGACAATTCCAGTGAATTATTTTGTTATTCATGGGATTTTATTAAAGTGATTAAAATATTATGTTGGGGCTTTTACGGGTGACCTCGGCTTTTTTTCCGGTGACCTTGTATTTCGACTTTTTTGGTCAGATATGGAAGGCTCACTAGATGAGCAGTCCATATCGTCCTCGCCAGTCAAGGAGCTAAATATTTTTAATTTTTAAATGTAAGACAGTCTTATAAAACTTACTAAAACTCTACGTTCAGTGACAAAAAAACTCAACGTTCAGTGACAAAAACACAACGTTCAATGGCAAGAGCTCATTGACAAAAACATAACGTTCAGTGACAAATACTTAACGTTCGGTGACAAAAACACAACGTTCAATGACAAAAGCTCAGTGTCGAAAACTCAACGTTCAGTGACAAAAACACAACGTTCAATGACAAAAGCTCAGTGTCGAAAACTCAACGTTCAGTGACAAAAACACAACGTTCAATGACAAAAGCTCAGTGTCAAAAACTCAATGCTCAATGACAAAAACTTAAGTTCAGTAAGAAAAAATCAATGTCCATTGACAAAAACTCGACGGTCAGCCTCACAGTTGGTCAAAGCCATTGTGCATGTATGTACACAACGAGTGATGTCTGTTTGATTGACGCTTCACCAACTTCGAAGCTAAAATTCCGATTGATGAGACAACAAATGCTATTGGAGCAAATGTCATATACGTATGTCGAGTCGTGGTATTTATCTCCAATAGGCTTTATGTTGTATCGTGATATTCAAGGGCAGTGGTAATTGATAATCGCCGATACAAGCTGAAGGTATCAAGGCCACAACAATTCACGATCGCTTTTTTTTAAATCACTTGCAAAGTGTACAAATAATAAATACAATGAGTGGATAGTTTTGTTTTTGCAGTGAGAGATGTTCGTAAAGAATTTAAAATATACCGCTTTATACATTTGTATTTGAAATCTTATTATACACTCATTATTAAATCTTTTACAAGTAACTCTAAATGTACAAAACTCTATGTATTTAATAGAGCACCTCTGTCAGTATTTCAATGAACTATCGAGACTGGATTTTATTTTATTGTAGATTGATTGGTTGGTTGGTATCGCCATCAATCATATTCTTACGTCAGTGACTGCAGCTTTCTTACGTCAGTGACTGCAGCTTTCTTATGTCAGTTGATGGAGCTTTCTTAGGTCAGTGTTGCAGCTTTCTTAGATCCGTGAGCTGGCGCTTTCTTTGATCAGTGGCTGGAGCTTTTTTACGTCAGTGTTGGGGCCTTCTTATGTCAGTGACTGCAGCTTTCTTAGGTCAGTGACTGCAGCTTTCTTAGGTCAGTGGCTGCAGCTTTCTTAGGTCAGTGGCTGCAGCTTTCTTAGATCAGTGGCTGCGGCTTTCTTACGTCAGTGACTGCAGCTTTCTTAGGTCAATGGCTGCAACTTTCTTAGGTCAATGGCTGCAGCTTTCTTAGGTCAGTGACTGCAGCTTTCTTAGATCAATGGCTGCAGCTTTCTTAGGTCAGTGTTGGAGCTTTCTTAGGTCATTGGCTGCAGCTTTCTTAGATCAGTGGCTGCAGCTTTCTTAGGTCAGTGTTGGAGCTTTCTTAGGTCATTGGCTGCAGCTTTCTTAGATCAGTGGCTGCAGCTTTCTTAGGTCAGTGGCTGCAGCTTTCTTAGGTCAGTGTTGGAGCTTTCTTAAATCAGTGACTGCGGCTTTCTTACGTCAGTGACTGCAGCTTTCTTTGATCCAGTGGCTGGAGCTTTTTTACGTCAGTGTTGGGACTTTCTTACGTCAGTGGCTGGAGCTTCCTTACGTCAGTGACTGCAGCTTTCTTAGGTCAGTGGCTGCAGCTTTCTTAGGTCAATGGCTGGAGCTTTTTTAGCTCAGTGACTGCAGCTTTCTTAGATCAGTGGCTGCAGCTTTCTTAGGTCAGTGACTGCAGCTTTCTTAGATCAGTGGCTTGATCCTTACTAGATCAGTTTCTGCAGATTTCTTAGGTCAGTGACTGTAGCTTAAGTGGCTGGGGCTTTCTCTGGTCAGTGTCTGGAGCCTTTCTGTTGGTCAATTATGACAACAAGTAGAGAATGGGCAAAGGCTGTGGGTGTCTCTTCAAATATTCTAATAGAAAAATAGCATAAAAGCTCACAAATGAGAACTCGCATGAGAAGGCGGTATTTCTTTTTTTTTTAATAATTAAATCATTGATAATTTCGGAATTCCCGTTAATTAAAACTTTAATTAAACTTTGAAGCTGACGGCTCACTCATGACTTGTTGCTTTTTGTCTGTAAAACTACTGCTAAGGGAAAATAAAAATGCTTAAACTTAAAACCTACGTTGTTTATTCTCTTATTATATACTTTTACAGGAATTACCTTTAATACTTTTGAATGCAATATTGAACGTGTCTTCTATCCAGCGCAAGATAAGGTCATATAACATAGGGATGTCTTTTACAACAACTTCAGAGCGGCCATGGGCCACTCCATTGTCTGCGAGCGACGACATTTACGGCAGTGGTAACATCATGGCGGTCCACGCACGTGGCGGGATGTTTTGTCGCTGTCAACATGGTCGCAGGACTCTTGTCAAAACATGGCTGCCCGAGCACGCCGGGAAATGTTACAGCGTTCTTCAAACGCTTGTCATAACAGGAAAGGGCGTAGGGTTTGCACGTGAAGTTATTTCAACATTTTAAACTAATAAACCTGCGGAAATATTCTAGTCAGCAATGATGGAGTGCATCGTCTGCAAAATTAAATTGTCTTTGTAAGGTCATTGTACCAAATACACAAAACGAGTTGCGTTATAAGAATGATGTGTGTGTCGAGAATGAATGCATGCGGTAAAAATAATGGCGGACAGATGGAGGCAACTTTGAAGGAGCCAGATTGGTTGTCGGCACTAGTTGAAACAAAATATGTGACGAAAAATTATGATAACGAAACGGAAAAACGCTGTTTATCCTACATTTTGTGTATGTTCTGAAAGCTTAATGACAAATAATTAGTTTGAATATGAACATGGTAAGCGTATGTGATCTTATCTGATATTGCAGCCTTTTAGAATTTTCGCTTTTACATACTCTTAGAAAAGTGCACCGAAACAATCAGAATTTTTAATTGATTGTTATAACAGAATGTTTTTTTAATAATACTGCCAACATCAGTCAATGTTCAGACAGCTTCGTTTGTATTTTTTTATAACAGCCATTGGTCTACTTAAAATGTTTATATAGATGTTAAAGAGAATGTTTAACTTTATTCTAAATATTTAAGTAGGCGCTCTTGATCGAACTAGTCACTTCGACCTTGACTCCATGCCACACCGCCATCGCGTGAGTTCGAGTCCTAGCCGGGGCAAGTACAGGGGACGTCTTCCAACTAACATGCCGTGCGTTGGTAGTTCTATACAGACACTTGTTTGGGGGTTCTCCCTCCGCTCATAAGGTTTGCCTATAAAAACACTTGAAAATCTCTTGTCCCTGTTTCGGGGGACTTTCTCATATTTTAGTCTAAGTGAACGCGATTAAATTCTACTTCGACTGTTAGTACAAATCAAAAACAAACCGCCGTAGACGTCCATTTTTCCACATCTGTTAATAAGCAGGATGGGGATTCTAGCTAAAAATAGATAACGACGTCAGAGTTTATTTCCCGGATGATCATGTAACGCGATCTCAAAAATATGTAGTGGCGTGGGGGTTTTTAGTTTAAAAATAGCTAACTGTGCAGCATGGCTTGGATAGGGAATATTTGTTTGAAATGATGGTTGAATTGTTATTTTTCACAGTTGCCTAAGACGTAGGACACCAGAAAGCAGGATTTATCAGGAACTATTCGGGTTACAATTTATTTTGTGAGAATAATCGTCCAAGCTTTCGAATACCACATTTAATAGCGTGGCGTGAGTGGTGCATGGTGCCCATATGATATCTTACGCTGCTTAAGCCGCTATAATGAGCATAATTGTTTTGCTGTGATGTGTCTTGAAATGAAGAATCAAACTTTAAGGTGGTATCCGACAGTTTGCCTATATCAAATACATTTAAAAATATCTTACGCCATGTGTCCTTCATAAACGCATACTTTCGTCTGCAAATGTAAGTAAAGCCGATGTTGACAATACCTACGTTGTAAGATAGTACAAATCTTTAAATAAATCGCTTATAAAATAAGCAAGATGGGGATATCGCTTAAAACAGAAATCGATGTCAGAGCGATGATAATTTGTCTCAAAAGTAAGCGATCACTTAGTTTTTTTTTAGTTTAAAAAAAATGAACTGTGCAGCGTGGCTCAGATAGAAAATCCATGTTTGTGATTAAGAGTGGGTTGTTGTGATTCACTTTTCACATTATATGTCTGGCAGCAATGAACAACATTTCGCGGGACCTTTTCGGGTAACAACAATTTATTTCGTTGTCTGATCAACTCTTTTTTATGCTTAATTACATCTTTCGTTTTTTTTAATTTAATTTATCTTAGAGCAGCTTATAAGCTAAAACTAAATACAATAGCATTATTTCTCGCTTTCTTGGTTCTTGAAAATTGGTACGAGAGGTTTTGACTATTAATTAAAATTTCGGGATTATCTTCTTGGTCAGATGATTAATGTTAAGCTATCACTTATCCCTTTTCTCGAGTTGCACCGATACGCTATCTTTCGTAATCTTGGACAATATGAGCAAGGCACATATTGAGTAGTGGTGATTCTTGTGGATTTCTGTCATACATCCAAAAATAGTAACGCTGTCATCGCGTATTAGTTGCGATTGCTTCTAGAGCATTATTATGTGAATATCCTTGGATTTTATTGCTATTACATAAGGTTGCATTGTCAACATGATTATCAGACATTAAACAAAGCAGTCGTAATCGATGCCGCCTTATCTGCCATGTCAACATCAGCACGCCCACTCATGTCTCGACCGGTAGGGAATGAAAGCCACAGTAAACAACAGCATATACAGTTATAACACCATAATCCAACATCTTGAACGGTCACCAAACGCAACCAGGTGTCAACTTGAAATGAGATATAGTCGCGATTTCAGTACTGTATTATTGGGGTGGACATATTTGTCACTAAACAATACTAGGCCAAAAGAAAATGAATACTAAGTGCTGATACCCACTTATCTCTTTTATCGTGCTTTGGTATACTGGTCTATCAGACTAAAAGAATGATCCAACAAAATGAAACATATTTAAGATTAACAGATATCATGCAAAATCACTATAGCAACAAGGTACAGTATGTTTATTGTATCCGTGATACTGACATGTACAATGTTAAAAACGGAAAAGATTGTGAAAGTGAGATATTCGAGTTGCGACAGAGCGCTTGAAATTAAAGGAAGTGACTGTCACCGTGGCAAGCAGCCATAGTTCTAGTGTTGATTATATCTTATTTCAGGACAATAATATACCAAACGGCCAATGTTATTGGGTATTTTTACGTCTTTTGTTGTTTATTATTTTTTAAACCGTAGTTTGTTATAACCAAGTCCTTGTCAAACCTCTGCGAATGCAATTTGTGTTATTCTTGTAACTGCCGGCTTCATTATTTACTCCACATTAGAGCTTCTACGTAAAAGACCCCGCTTTTTTACAGAAGGGTCTACAAGTTATTTTGTTTCATATCAAAACCTAATTATCGTTGTATCATATCCAGATGACTGTAAATTGTCTTCAAAATTTAATATATTCAAGTTTTCATAAGGGCAATAAGGTATAATAAAATGCTTATTTAAATTTTCAATCTGCCAGTTGGTCATTTTGCCAAAAATTCGAAAAGAACGCGAATTCATGAAGTTAAGTCGAAGTTTACGTACAGTGTGTTCTGAAACTTCCCTAAACCGTGTTTTCACATTTAAAAAAAAATATTTTAATGATTAAAATTATTCCGATTGTGTCATGGAAAGTGAATAATATTTATGAACGGAAAGCGTATATAATATGTTTGGATGCCCAAAGTGGTCAACATGCTTATTTTTAATTAGTTAAGATTTATTCTAATTATTTTATATAAAAAAGTAAAAAAACAACAACAAAACAACATATTATCTGTATCAGTTTATGAATTTTAGAAGCTTAAAATTGTGAATAACTTTCCGGACTGAACCTTTAAATTGTGCATGCTATCTTTTGGTTCAGAGGCGGATCAAGAAAAGGTTTGCTGGGGGTGGGGGTGGCGGGGGGGTGTTGAGTCAAGATCCATTCTACTTTATGCAGTAAATACTAGATATATATACACAGTAAGGGATCCTTACATCGTCCTAAGCTGTCAAAAGACAATATTTACTTAGTTAAAAGCTTAGGACTTTTGAAGCTTACCTGCATGTGTTTTCACAACTCTACTTTTTTATCTGGGTGGTGGTGGTGCTGCTGCTGGGGGTGCATCCTTCAATGCCCCCATCCCCGGCCCCTGGATCCATCCCTGTTTTGGTCGTTATTTTGTGCATGTGATGTGTTATGAAAATAACTAGTTGCAACATTTACTATGATAGACTTATTATCGTGGCCGTAACATCATACCATGCATTACGTTTACATGCGTATTTTAAGAGATCAACTGCATGATAGCCCCGACAATTATTTGCATTCAGACCCCTGTCTCCTTAAGTTATATTACAACTTACAGTTAATTAGCGTGTTCTGAAATATTCAAGACGTAATCAAACATCGTCATGTGTTTTAGGAGTCGCTGGGTACAAACGTATCACAACGAACATCGTTTCTGTTAATCGGTATAAAACAATTGAAACGAGGGTTGCTGTAAACTTGCAAGCTAGTGGTTAAAGAGGATTGTTTATAAACGATTCGATCAGTTTAATGATGACTTGTGACAGTTGTGAAGTTTGAAAGTTTCTCGGTGCGCATGTTGTTGCTGTTGTTGTTGAAGTTTGTGGCTGTGTGTTTTTTTCTACTAAATTTTAAAGTTCACTTTTTTTTAGGGAAAATAAACTGGTGAAACAATCCAATTCGGTGTTAAGTGTTCGTGGTTAATGTTGCTAACTGCTCACCAGCTATGTTTCATTGTAGAAGCTTAATTGCAAGTTACACGTTCAAACACTTGTGTAAATGTGTTTTCTGTCGAAATTAAAAGTATTTAAGCCTGTAACTACAGTGGGCAACATTTTCTTACACTGAAGGGTTATTACATTTACCTCTGTCGCAGGTTCAGCGTACTTTAGGCCACGTGACTCTGTATGACGTCAGGTTTATCGTCAGTAACGAATTCGAAAAATTTAGAAGTTCGAAAAATTTAGAAGTTCCAAATCGGCTACATAATACATAATGCGCTTCTGAAATATCAACAATCAAATGAAATATTGTTAAATTAAATGATACCAATTAGTCGTTCATTGTGTTGTTCAATCTCGTGTATGTTTTTAATATATGGTAGTATTGTTCACATTCGCGAACTTATACGCCTTGCCAAGAAAGAAGATTAAAAAAGACAAAAAAAAGTTAGTTTAATTAAAATATCCACAGTTTAAACACAAATTCTTCAATATACACGAAATATGTATCCATCCGCGTTCTTTGTGACTTCAGGGATCTGGACATTTGTGGGCGTAAGCCTGTTATATTGCTTAGCACATGGGTATGGCTGGGCAACTGTAGTTATATACGCAAAATTATTATACTTATTTATATGAATGTGAAGAACTGTTCCTTCAAGTGTCAACCGATTCAGGCCTTGTTTTTTCCACATGCTGGAGAAAATATTATAAATATCAATCATTTTTTAAAGGTTAAGCCGCTAATTGACTAGGTAATACTGCTGTTTTATAACGGTCCACAATCGCAGAAAGTCATTTCAGATGGTCAATACCCAAGCTTAAAGTCATGGGTTTAATGCTCTGTGCGTGAGTATATTTAAAAGGAAACATGTAATAAATTTTGAAAACGTCACAACACTTCAGATTAATGAATAATTGATACGTTTAAGTTGCTGTGTAGCAGGCCGTGAACAGCCTGACATGATACCACACCCACAATCGGAACTCCTCGGATAATTCCGTCCTCGGGACAATCATTCGTGAATTATCCGAAGTGTTCCGAATTGACCACACCCAGTCACATCATCTTGACACTGGGCCAACCAGTCATGGAAGTGCCCTTAATATTTGCTTGAGCGTCAGCAAGGGAGCTATACCATTATCACTTTTGACGACTTTGGTATGTCGCGAACCCGGGACCTCTGGTACCCTGGCGCCGAATCTCTACTGATTGAGCTACCAGGCCCGATAATGTTCAGGGATAGTTTGAAAGTTGTCTGTAAGCAGACTCTCAAGTCAAAGTTACCGTTTTGAAGAAAACTATTGCCCTCGGGATTAAGATGACATTTAGATAGATTAGATCATGTTCCAGGTTGGCAGGGACGTTGTGTTGACGTGATAAGTGTAACTCACGTGGAGGATGGTCAATAAGATCATGCAAATAACTTGGAAATCTACGCGTATTTCGGTAGCCTGTGGTAGCACTTTAGGAACTATTAGTTTAGTTAATTGTAATGCTGTAGAAATTGTTGCTTTTGACGTGTGTTAGTGTCTGTATTGTAATTTTTGCTTCCATTTAAATCTATATTTTTGGGTGGTGTCGCTATAGATTTTGATAATAACACAACACCGCCCATACAACGATATGAGCGCTTTAACCTAAAATTATTATGAAACTAAATGCACGGTAATATTGTCAAAAGTGTTTAATATAAAACTTTAGTAATCTCGTGTGCTTTTTTCCATAAAAAACAAGTGTGCTTGTGGGTGTGTGTTTTTATTGTTTCTTTACTATTTACCCATAATTGTCTTTTGATATGGGGTTTCCTTATTGTAAAACGAATTGCATGTCATTTTGGATTTATCAAATAGAGATCTCAATGATGGCAAATCTCGCACCCTGTATAAAATAATTAACAACAAACTGGTAGGTAAATACAGATAATATAACATATCAATATGTTGACACTAGCTGTACTAATTCAAGGCCCCGAGTCGTTTTACACAGATGTCATTTTCGGTATTGCTAATGTAACAATAAAACAGTCGAAGAATCACGTGCATGCATCACATACTCGTACAGCGCCACCTTATGGCTTCAGTAGATGTTGTGTGACTCCATTCATGTTCGATCGTCCACTGCTGTTTTTGAAGGGCTAGCAGGTGGACCGGAAATTGAAAAGATTATTATATGACACAGGGCACAGCGCTATGTTTTTTGTTTGTTTGTTGTTGATCTTTTTACATATAAACGTCACTTTATACAAATGCAATCTCTAAAGTAATGATGGACCTTAGACCGTAAATTCAATATGGACAAAATCTGTTTGGGTAAAATTGCACGTGGTTGCGTCCTGCAAATAAAAGTTGAACATTGTTTATGAACGATTTAAATCGTCTAAAGTTACATTGTTGTAAAATGCTTAATAAGATGCCCTTTTGGTATAAATGTTGTTTCAGCAATATTTACCGTGTTGACCTTGACATTTATTCAGCGTTTATGCAATGTTAACATACCTTACTGAAGCACAGTCAGTATGCATCATTTGGTTTGAATTTACGAATGTTTTAAGGGTTTTTTCCTTACGCATGTATATTCTGATGTCAGCCATATACCTACAATTCGCGTATAGGAACGTGCCCATCCTATTCATTACGCCGTAACGCGACACTGAAATATGACGTCGTTGTGTTATTTCCGCATTTGTATCATGCCACCGAAGACATATTATCACCGTTTCAACAAAGTGCATATTTTGACTAAACACGTGGTTTTGTATGTGAATATGAAGGACATCTGTCCTACAATTAGGTATAAAGATAGCGAATCTGCGTCCATCACCAACAGTGGTTGTGCCCATACCTCAGCCTCCAATTCTGTCGTAACCACAATTGCCAGTGTTATTGATGTCATCTACGCCAAGTGTTTGCCACAATACTTCAAGTTCTGTAACTTACCTAGATTTGTATTAAATACTTGCAATCGTTATACCTTCACTTAGTTTGATTAAAAACTCATTTTTCAACCCATTACGGACTGTTTGACATAACCAGTAGTGCAACTGACTTATGTAACCAAAATTCGTCTGTACTTGATCTGTCCAAACTGGTCGAGTTTCTTAATCCAGCTGCTGCCATAATGCCATTATCCGTAATAAACTTCCTATTACTGTTATATTTTCCTATTAATACTATCATGACCAATTCTATTATTACCATTTGTGCAAATACAACCGTTACAATCGCCCTATTACGGACACTATGTCATAGCCTCTATTGACTTCTGGTACAATCAATATTCGTCTAGACAAAACATGTCCAAAGAGTTGAGAATTGTCCGCCATTACCAGAACGTCGCTGTATACTTTTGCATAATTGTTAATAGCGGTTATTTACAAGCCTCTCAATATTCATAAGCTTCGTAAATAATGCGGTCCGAGATTAATGCGGCAGCGTTCTTGCTCAGAAAGTCAGACAATCAGCATGCAAGGTCTCTAGGGCCGGCACCAACAGGACAATCTGACCCGGCTCTCTAAGTCTCTTAATCATCACGACACAGTCTGGCAAGCTGAAGCTGTCCGCTGCTCGCGAAACCTTGCCCGTGGACTAGAAGCAGGACTGGAGACATCCTATTATAAATAACCACACTAACAGGGACATGCCTAGGCGACATTTGAGTACACGCACTCTTCCCAGGGTGTTCTTTGGGATGTTCATCTCCCCCGCCCTCGGGATCTTTTTTTCCATATAACGCTGTAGATGCATTTGGGAGCCTGAAAGGGTGGGGGCTTTTAACACGTAAAAGCAGCATATAACTATCGTTTAAAATAGTAAAGATCGCAGTTTTTCACTTGTCTTTATAACTTTCCATGGTATATTATGGACAGACATTTTAAAAGTTAACACAATGACATCATAACTAGTTTATTTATTTTAACCTGGGTAATACTAGTAAATCAAGACTGAATACTAGTAAATCAAGACTTATACAGACTGGAAAAAGTTGGTGATTTTGGAAGCAACTGTACGCACGTGCGTAAGTACGTAGGACCTGGCACGCCCCTGACTATACATGTCTATCATTCCAGATTTACAATAATAAAGCCATTCCAATACTTGTGTGCATTCAGTAATTGTATTCATCTATGACAATCGCTTGTGAACAATTTATAAATGCCTCTGATTTCTTTTTACGTTACTTATCAATATTTGAAACATAAACAATTCGAGCGAGCAAATGTCTCCATGTTAGAATGGTACGAATTCTTTTCATAATGGGAACATTATGAGTTTCATTGCATATGTTACAATCGCATCCAAACAAGTTGATTTTATGTATTCTCTTGAGTTGTTGATGACATTATTTCTTAACCTTGCCAAGTATTTTAATTTCTACCGTACCTGTACATCATTGTCACGTCAGATATTATCATAACACTGATAACACAATAACTAGCGACAGGAGGGTGATACTAGTCGCGGTATAATGGTTGTCACTTAAGATAACTGACTTTTACCGACCGGTTATAATCATGTACATATTATGTTCACATATCAAAAACAGCCACATATTATCCCCGGACACATTGATATATACAAACGTCAGACAGACAGATACACAAGACACACAGTCTGTATTCTTTATTGTCATGAATTAGCTATCATATGTGGCCATGCTGCGCCCCGTCTGGCTTGTGGTCTTCGTCGGTCTCTTGGCCATAGTGTGGCCGCTCTCGGGGCTCGGGCATACCAGATGGAGGACCTCGGATCCTCGGCTATGGGACAACACCACCTCCAACTGTACTCTGGACATGTACGGGAAAGACACGGCGGCCTACTACGCTTGTCAGGCCCAGTTTGCACACCAGGCAAACTGGTACCCATCCCCTATAGCAGGCCTATTCAGCTACCAGGTAAATGCCAAACCTTTCATGTTATAAACTAATATTAATCAACTGTGTATGTTGCTAATGGTTATTATTCTTAAAATATATTAACTAGTTATTATTTTAATTTTTAGCTAGTCATTTTGTTATAAAGCCATTTGTTTTTTTAATTATGTGTGGTCGTCAAAGTAGACGTTTTCATTGTAGCTCTTCATTTTTAGCTACTCATTTTGTTATAAAGCCATCTTTCTTCTTGTGTCGTAGTCAGAGTAAATGTTTTCATTGTAGCTCTTCATTTTTAGCTAGTCATTCTGTTATAAAGCCATTTATTTTTAATTTATTTATGTGTCATCGTCAAAGTATATGTTTTCATTATAGCTCTGGTGACTCGGAAGTTACTTAACTATACGCTTGTTTTAGAGTCGTCCTAAAATTGTTTTGACAATTAACAAAAATATTATTGGCACTCTTTGTTGACTGACGTTCATTAAACACATGAATACCAATTTACAAACGATTTTGACGAGACACCTAGATATTCTGCTGGTGCATTCTTTAGGCAGCCTTTATCTAATGAGGTTAAAGGGTTGCGCTTATATATGAAGTGATAACCGCCATGTTAAAACGCCAAATTTTATAAAAGACTGGCGAAAAAGTATTCGTACTTTTTCCAAGCAACTTTCCGGTAAGAGAAAAACGACAATTTAAATTTGAGGAAATGTTGGCACTTAGATCTACTTTTATTTTGATACTATATAAACCCACCGGATCTGTTCGTAGAAAATTCGACATTACAATAAATTGAAAGTACGTAAATTAATTACAAATATGGCAGTAGGTGTGTTTACCAATTTACACGTGATTAATTTCAGTCAAATGTGAAGGTCGATTGACTCTGTTTCCAATCTTATTGAAATGTTTCTGATATCTCTTTAAATGTAGTAAAAGGATCTGTTTATGTTAGCCTTTGATATCTGACCCTCCACAGGTATGGAACGGGTATGACGGGTTCTGGCAGAACGGCGCCGTGCTGGAGACGATGGTCAACTTTGTTGCGTATACAAACATGACTCACAGCCGCTACATGAAGGTGATCATGAGCGCAGAGCGCGATCTCTACAGTCTCCTGGAGGCGTATGGCCCGTATCCGTCCTTCGACGACATGGGCTGGTATGCTCTCAGCTACCTCCGTATCTACGAAGTAACCGGAAGCTCCCAGTTCCTACAGGACTCTAAAGACATCTTTAACTGGGCTTGGACCACCGGCTGGGACACTAGCGGCAACTGCGGAGGAGGGTTCTGGTTCGATAATACGTTCGTCTCAAAACAAACAATAACGAATGCGCAAATGTTGCTAGTGACGGCTAAATTGTACCGGCTCACAAAGAACAAGGACTACTTGACAAAGATGTGGAAAATCTACGATTACATCATGAGGAATGGTTTGATTAACAGTACAACGTACCTGGTGTCGGATGGAGCTTCGTGGAACTGCACCGGATCCGTGGAAAACGGACCAACATACAACAGCGGGGTTCTTATAGCCGCTTTTGCGGAGATGTATAAACTGACACAAAACCAAACATTTATTGACCTCGGTGTTAAACTCGCCCATGCGTTGATTGACTATGAGAGCAACCCGGATGGAATCCTTGTGGAGCATTGTGAACCAAACTGTGGAGATGATGCCCTTATGTTTAAGGGCATATTTACCCGCGGACTACGATATTTAATGGATGAACTGACCGACCCAGTTCAGAGGCAGTATTTTCAAAGTTGGCTTGAGCTCCAGATTGAGTCAAACGTCAAGAACAACATGTGTTTCGCGGAGCCAATTGACAAATGCAACATTACATTCAAGGACGGGCCATCGTTTTACCGTCACCAAGGCCCGGTATTTGGCAAACATTGGGCTGGACCGTTTGGCGTTGGGGCCCCGATGCAGCAGACGTGTGTGATGGACCTGCTTATTTCCGCGATATTACCTGGCACGGAAATGCACGGGAAAATGGTGCTCATATGACCCTCCTACTCCCCCACCTCAACCTCTGACGTGCAACGACCACCCCTGTCCCTCTAACGAGGACTGCTGCGAATACAGCCCATATACGTCCTACACGTGCTGTGACAGTAGCCAAAAGTGTAATCAAACATCGGGGATATGCTACCCGTAATTATCAAGTTGTGCGAAAGTAATTGTCGTGCATCAACAATATTTAACACTAACAAAATCGTTATTTTTATGCATGGAGTGCCTTGCTTATATACTAATTTTGGCTGTTAATTTGGACTATTAAAATAATCTGTAGAACGAAGTCGAATTTGAACGGATCGTGTTCATTTTAGTTTCATATATAAGGTGGTAATCCGACAGTTTGAATTAATCTTTTGTTCCTTAAAGAATGTATTATCTGAGAATATCCCGTGAAATGCTGCTTATTGATTTTATTAAATAGGTATACAGATCATTGTTTCGACATTTCTTGTTTTAAAGTAACATGCTATTTGTTTTTTCAATGACAGAATCAGATAAGTCATTTAATAAATATATTTTTGACTTTCCATCACAATACCTGCCACTAGCCTAGTCAGTTAGACAGTCGTCTTTTTGTCGATTTTGTTAAACATTTCGTTTCAAATTAATCTTTTAATTGATGTTTTGCCTGTAAAAATAATGGCAATATGGCGGCAATTTTTACATTGGGCATGCATTTTAGTCTGAAGAATGGTAAATCGTTTAATCCAAGGAGCTTAATTTTCTAATTATGCTGGCATTAATGCCAGATTTCATAGAATGATTATTGTTTGTACATAATGAGTTATTATCTGTCACTTATGTCATCTGTACTTATATAATTTATTAATAAAAATGGATATAATTTCTCATTTTACGAAAACTGACTCTTCTATCCTCTCCATAAATACGACACTCCTATATTTCTTTGTCAATATTTACTCCACGTGTAAAATCTTTACATTGTCCACATCAATCATATATCGACGATTTTAAAATACCAATAAAGCCCAGTGGTGTTTATTTCTGAAGGAATTATTGAACTTTAATAGGCATGTAGTATAACTATCTCCGATGAAAAGATAACGCATTTATTTTTGGCAATATCAGCCCTAGTTTTAAGCTATGATTGCCTTCATAACCACGTGTCCAATCAAGGTCAGTCGTATGTGTACATGTATTATAAATGCGCAAGTACTACCATAAACTATTATATAAGTTTAAAAAAGCGTACTTAAAATGATAAAATTTTGAATTTGTATATCTTTAAGATGTGAATACGTCCATTAAAGGTGATATAAGTTCAAAATGCATATCAATAATGATAAATAGTTAAACTTGCATATCGTTAAAATGTCATTACGTTCATAAAAGATTATTTAAGTTCAAAATGCTTATTAAAAATCATTAAATGATGATCTTGTAAATCGTTAAAATGTCATTACTGTCATGAGAGTTGAAATAAGTTCAATATGCTTATTAAAATCATAAAAATATCGTACTTGTAAATCGTTAAAATGTCTTAAACTAATGAGCAAAATGTTTTCTAGAATTAATTAACTGATAAGACACAAGTTTGTTTTTTGGAATTAATACCAGGCATTATCTTGTAGATTTTCAGTACTTGGGTAAAATCGTTTATAACTTAAAAATTTAACGTTGTCTTCATAAATCTTTCTGGATAACTCCAGGACTGTATCGTTATCCTAAGCATGTTTACAGACTGTCTGTTAGAACTGTCACATTGGCATGGTATCCTGTGAAAAGCGGGAGTCTGTGTCCGTTCCATTGATGATAAATAGTCATAAAGCCGGGAAACAATATAATACTGTGTGCTGCCGGGGCTTAAGATGCCGTTCGGAATCCTCGGATTTCAAGTAGTTGATTATTGTTAGCAAGGGAATTCGGCTAATATGATTCATGAGATGTCTTAAACAATATCGGTCCTATGAGCTGTATTCTCCCTACTGTCGATGATTTGCAACGGCATTAACCTCTCAACATAAAGACCTTGGCCCATTCACGTCAACAGCGGCGGTTCCATCTTCCAATCACACCCGCGAGTCTACGGCAGTTGCCCTGTATATCGTTGAAGCAATCTTGTATCCCTGAATATATTTGCAATACTGTTCTCCTGGACAAATGCTGTATGCCAGGAACAAGCTGGTATTTCTCGAACATACTTACTCCATGTGTGTTTAACATGCTGATTGTTGGTATAAGTCTAACGGAACATAGAAGAACGCGTATGTGCATAGATCCCCGGTCAATGACATATGACCTCGGTACCATACAAGTCAATACAAGTCACACACCAAGATATTGAAATAATGCCTACCTGGTGTTCTAATACAAACTAGAAATCATTTTTCTACATATACTTCTACTAATACAAATATAAATTATATTTCAGACATGCATATTGCGTCGTTTAACAGATAGTTAACATTTTCTACCATTTTCTTCATTCTATACATAGTGAAGCCACTCGATTTATAGTCTCTTTTATACCATGACACTTCACAGGCAGCCGATTTTGGAGATTTGTGCTTCCGCGTTGTAAAAAAGTTCCGTGTATAAATACAAAGATATAATAATATTCAATTTTTACAAATAATCCTTTATAAAGAGTGTGTAAAGTAAACTAATGTACATACAGACATCGCCTTCTTATTGTCGAACGTTTTATTGTCACCATTTTCTAAAGTACACCGTTTCCATAATCCTTTTAGCGCATTCTTATTGAGAGTTCAGTCTAGATAAACTTTGTATTAGGGTTTGCGACTTTTACTATCAAAACCAATCGACAGGTTCGAAATAACTCATTTTAGTTATCCGCTGGTTGAATGTTTTTATTCAATTTTTCAACCCATTAGTTTATGTAAATATTTGGGGTAAAAAATGCATACAAACCCCTTAAATTATGTAATAAAATATTTTGTCCCAGAAATAAAACCGTAGACAGTGCAAACAAACAACATTATAGTTAACTTGATATATATTGCTAAAGGCTGAATATCGATGTCATATAGTTGTGTCGGGGTGCATTCTATTTCACCATATGCGTCTAAGTTAGCTATTTTTAGAACCTAATACCAGAAGTCTGGCACCGCATGAACAATAAGGCATGAATAATGTTACTGTATTATTCGGGTCCTTTTCTAAGTAAACACTATTACAACAATACGGTGGAAAACCAGACAACGCTTGTGGGTATAACGTTTACGTCATATTCAAATACCATTTGCGGGAATTCCCATTGTGGCTAAAACAAAGTAACATATGACAAAAGATCAGTTCAAGTGTTTCATTATTTACACTTAACTTACAATTAATAAACTGATTAAATCCACGTAAGAGACTAACAGCGTGGCTGTACAAATGGTCAGATATCATTAAATAATAGGCGTAGACAATTAGAATGGTTTCGCGGTATGTATTTTATGTTGTCGAATTGTCGTATATCATTTGAACTCGAATATCTAAATGAAATTCTGTCTTAAACTATGAATGTTCGTAAATTTTGAATTATTTTCTAAGATATAAGATATTAACTTAAATTTTATTAATAAAACCATTAAATCTACGAAATTTCTTGGAATTATCGATTTTTTTCCAAATGTAAGGAAATTTCTCGGAAGTTTTTCCAAATGTAAGGAAATTTCTTGTAAGTGTTTCCAAATGTAAGGAAACTTCTTGGAAATGTTTCCAAAACGTAAGGAAATTTCTTAGTATATGTCAGAAAAAACAACTACGACCCATGTACTTTAGAAAATGTCTACATAACCCATTCCATATCAGAGCATTTATTAATTTTTTTTATAAAACATTACTTCCTTGTTAGCAATTTTCAAGATCATAAAATGAAGACTGCATTCAAAATATTACTTCCCGCCTATAAGAGAGAAAAAATGATTTCAACATTTTGACAGTGCATGGGGGTTTGAGCCGTCATTTAAGCAAAAATGTAATGGGATCAAAGTATATTTTTAGATTTTCTGACACAACAAAAATGCTGTTGTTTTTTTTTTCTTCGGCAATACATCGTCTTTAATCGGGACTGTTCGCCGATTACCCGGTGCTTGTGTTGTGTCCCTGGACATAAATTGGACTCCCTGCTGGCTCGGTATCTTATCTCGGTTTTATTTATTACCGACCATCGTCTGTGTTATTTACTGGAACAACTTGCCTGCTCTCGTTTACAGTTCATTTGGTCTGGAAAGAAACTGGTGATCTTGTAGATGATTAAGGTGTACCCTTCTTCAAAATTTAGAAGTTGAAAATTGTTATTGGCGTTTGTGCTTCAATGAAATGATATAAAATCGCATACCTTATTTAAAAAGAGGCATACACTTTGTGCGTTTGAAACGATCATCTCTTGCAGTTTTAAAACAGTTTGCAGTCGCTAAGGAAGCGCGGATTCGTTTGTTTATAATTCGTATCAACTATACCTAATCCTAGGAAATGTTTTGATGCGCCATCGTTACGTCAGGGTCAGATACCCTTGATGGCAGATAATTGTATATTATGTACGCTATGACCACGTTTACTGTAGTGAAAATGAGCAGCGGTTTGTTGATTTGCTGGAAACCGACCAACAGCTCGTATTTTGTTTAGAAAACAGTCGAGATCTAGCCAGAACAGCTCGTGTGTTTTCTTATACATCAGTTCCCGGTAGTCTGGACCATGTTAGCAGCATAAACATTGATAAATAACGGCGATCACTGGAGCTCCCGAAACCCAGGAGGTGGGCAACAATACACAGGCGGAACCGTCTCTCATGCTCTCTACAAACGTCCCGCCCGTCAGATGTCATGCGTACAGAGGCACATATATGTAGCTAGATACGCTCTTGCACATATACGAATAGGCACAGACAGACTTAAACATTCACAGAACTAAAACAACAACAACAAAAACTGAATAGATAAACATGCAAACACGCTGTATGCATATTACATAACACGCACTTTATTGGTTTGATGTACGTAGCATCGTAATTTATAACTATTGGAAACAAAAACAAATTTTCAGACATGCGCAGAAACAAACTTAAAGACTCTCATAAAAAAACTATACAGGGACTGAAATAAATCTAGACGAACAGATATACGTGTGTGCTTTTGGCAGATTGACAATCATACATACGCAAATCCATATCAATACACACCTGATACACCTACATATATACATATCTTGCATTTAGGCGTTTGTTTACTAACAGACAGGTGTGTACTTCCAGAGAGATATACAACAAATCATGCAAATGTGCATTCATGTAAAAGCTAACATACATAGAGACACAACTATAGATATAAGCATATCACAAGATTGAAGTTACATATTATCGAAATAGTTTGTTCTAAAAAGTTTTCATTAAGAAAAATCGTGCTGATACCACACATAAATAACTGCACTATCAAAACTTTTCCATTTACTAAAACTTGTTCCGTTTAATTAACTCTTGTCATCTATTTTCTTTGTATTCCAGCCAATTGCTTACATGTTGCCACAAAGCGGGCGTGAATAATACCCCGTGAATCTTCATTAATATGTATTGGTTTTCTTGAGTAATGAAAAGATATTTAATGCCGACAAATACCAGACAAATCATCAATAGACTAACGTTACCTACATAATCTAACTTTAGAGTCAGCCACTGAGTTATGAATTGAAATATAATACGTCCTCTGTCTTCGCCGTTATGACAAGCCTGTTAACAACCCTGTGACTAGCCGGTAGAAATCCATACCTTTACTATATTATGTAAATGATGACACCTATTTGTCGGTTGCACAGTTCAATTTCTTACGATTAATTGCATTCGGCTGAAGATTAAATCCCGGTATATTACGTACCATGGGGTATAATACACCTCGATGACTTAAAAATTCTTTGACCAATTTGTTCTGAAGAAGTTTGATAGATTTGGGGTTTTCAAAACAATAATACTTTCCAGAGGCGGTCAATTGAAGCAGACGGTTTGTACTGTGTTTGGATGCTACTTAATGAACACATGAGTCAACGGGTCACTCTCTCCCGACGATGATTTCCTTACCGTTGGCTGACGTTCTGGATATTTCATCAAATAAAAACATAATCTAATGCTTTCATTATCTTGTGTACCAACGTTCAACATACTTCACCATCAAGGACCTTGTCCTATGTATTCCTTATCTTGTGTACCGACGTTCAACATACTTCACCATCAAGGACCTTATCCTATGTATTCCTTATCTTGTGTACCGACGTTCAACATACTTCACCGTCAAGGACCTTATCCGATGTTTTCCTTATCTTGGGTACCAACGTTCAACATACTTCACCATCAAGGACCTTATCCTATGCTTTCCTTATCTTGGGTACCGACGTTCAACATACTTCACCACCAAGGACCTTATCCTATGTATTCCTTATCTTGGGTACCGACGTTCAACATACTTCACCACCAAGGACCTTATCCTATGCTTTCCTTATCTTGGGTACCGACGTTCAACATACTTCACCACCAAGGACCTTATCCTATGTATTCCTTATCTTGGGTACCGACGTTCAACATACTTCACCACCAAGGACCTTATCCTATGTATTCCTTATCTTGGGTACCGACGTTCAACATACTTCACCACCAAGGACCTTATCCTATGCATTCCTTACCTTGTGTACCAACTTTCAACATACTTCACCGTCAAGGACCTTATCCGATGTTTTCCTTATCTTGGGTACCAACGTTCAAAATACTTCACCGTCAAGGACCTTATCCTATGTTTTCCTTACATTGTGTACCAACTTTCAACATACTTCACCGTCAAGGACCTTATCCTATGCTTTCCTTATCTTGTGTACCAACGTTCAACATACTTCACCGTCAAGGACCTTATCCTATGCTCTCCTTATCTTGGGTACCAACGTTCATCATACTTCACTACCAAGGACCTTATCTGATGTTTACCTTATCTTGTGTAGCGACATTCAACATACTTCACCATCAAGGACCTTATCCTATGTTTTCCTTATCTTGGGTACCAACGTTCAACATATTTCACCATCAAAAACCTTATCCTATGCCTTCCTTACCTTGTGTACCAACGTTCAACATACTTCACCACCAAGGACCTTATCCTATGCATTCCTTATCGTGTGTACCAACATTCAACATACTTCACCACCAAGGACCTTATCCTATGTATTCCTTACCTTGTGTATCAGCTTTCAACATACTTCACCATCAAGGACCTTATCCAATGTTTTCCTTATCTTGTGTACCAACGTTCAACATACTTCACCACCAAGGACCTTATCCTATGCATTCCTTACCTTGTGTACCAACATTCAACATACTTCACCACCAAGGACCTTATCCTATGCATTCCTTACCTTGTGTACCAACATTCAACATACTTCACCACCAAGGACCTTATCCGATGTATTCCTTATCTTGTGTACCAACGTTCAACATACTTCACCATCAAGGACCTTATCCTATGCATTCCTTACCTTGTGTACCAACATTCAACATACTTCACCATCAAGGACCTTATCCTATGTATTCCTAACCTTGTGTACCAGCTTTTAACATACATCACCGTTAAGGACCTTATCCTATGCATTCCTTACCTTGTGTACCAACATTCAACATACTTCACCATCAAGGACCTTATCCTATGCATTCCTTACCTTGTGTACCAACATTCAACATACTTCACCATCAAGGACCTTTTCCTATGCTTTCCTTACCTTGTGTACCAACATTCAACATACTTCACCATCAAGGACCTTTTCCTATGCTTTCCTTACCTTGTGTACCAACGTTCAACATACTTCACCATCAAGGACCTTATCCAATGTATTCCTTACCTTGTGTACCAACGTTCAACATATTTCACCATCAAGGACCTTATCCTATGTATTCCTTACCTTGTGTACCGACGTTCAACATATTTCACCATCAAGGACCTTATCCTATGTATTCCTTACCTTGTGTACCAACGTTCAACATACTTCACCACCAAGGACCTTATCCTATGCATTCCTTACCTTGTGTACCAATCATTCAACATACTTCACCACCAAGGACCTTATCCTATGTATTCCTTACCTTGTGTACCAACGTTCAACATACTTCACCATCAAGGACCTTATCCTATGTATTCCTTACCTTGTGTACCAACGTTCAACATACTTCACCATCAAGGACCTTATCCTATGTATTCCTTACCTTGTGTACCAACGTTCAACATACTTCACCATCAAGGACCTTATCCTATGTATTCCTTACCTTGTGTACCAACGTTCAACATACTTCACCATCACGGACCTTATCCTATGTATTCCTTAACTTGTGTACCAACGTTCAACATACTTCACCATCAAGGACCTTATCCTATGTATTCCTTAACTTGTGTACCAACGTTCAACATACTTCACCATCAAGGACCTTATCCTATGTATTCCTTACCTTGTGTACCAACGTTCAACATACTTCACCATCACGGACCTTATCCTATGTATTCCTTAACTTGTGTACCAACGTTCAACATACCTCACCACCAAGGACCTTATCCTATGTATTCCTTACCTTGTGTACCAACGTTCAACATACTTCACCACCAAGGACCTTATCCTATGCCTCCCTTACCTCGTGTACCAACTTTCAACATACTTCACCACCAGGACCTTATCCTATGCCTTCCTTACCTTGTGTCCCAACGTTCAACATACTTCACCACCAAGGACCTTATCCTATGCATTCCTTACCTTGTGTACCAACTTTCAACATATTTCACCATCAAGGACCTTATCCTATGCATTCCTTACCTTGTGTACCAACGTTCAACATACTTCACCACCAAGGACCTTATCCTATGTATTCCTTACCTTGTGTACCAACTTTCAACATACTTCACCATTAAGGACCTTATCCTATGTATTCCTTACCTTGTGTACCAACGTTCAACATACTTCACCACCAAGGACCTTATCCTATGCCTTCCTTACCTTGTGTACCAACTTTCAACATACTTCACCACCAGGACCTTATCCTATGCCTTCCTTACCTTGTGTCCCAACGTTCAACATACTTCACCACCAAGGACCTTATCCTATGCATTCCTTACCTTGTGTACCAACTTTCAACATATTTCACCATCAAGGACCTTATCCTATGCATTCCTTACCTTGTGTACCAACGTTCAACATACTTCACCACCAAGGACCTTATCCTATGTATTCCTTACCTTGTGTACCAACGTTCAACATACTTCACCACCAAGGACCTTATCCTATGTATTCCTTACCTTGTGTACCAACTTTCAACATACTTCACCATCACGGACCTTATCCTATGTATTCCTTAACTTGTGTACCAACGTTCAACATACTTCACCACCAAGGACCGTATCCTATGCCTTCCTTACCTTGTGTACCAAACTTCAACATACTTCACCATCAAGGACCTTATCCTATGTATTCCTTACCTTGTGTACCAACGTTCAACATACTTCACCACCAAGGACCTTATCCTATGTATTCCTTATCTTGTGTACCAACGTTCAACATACTTCACCACCAAGGACCTTATCATATGCCTTCCTTACCTTGTGTACCAACGTTCAACATACTTCAACACCAAGGACCTTATCCTATGCCTTCCTTACCTTGTGTACCAACGTTCAACATACTTCACCACCAAGGACCTTATCCTATGCCTTCCTTACCTTGTGTACCAACGTTCAACATATTTCACCACCAAGGACCTTATCCTATGCCTTCCTTACCTTGTGTACCAACGTTCAACATACTTCACCATCAAGGACCCTATCCTATGCTTTCCTTATCTTGTGTACCGACGTTCAACATACTTCACCATCAAGGACCTTATCCTATGTATTCCTTACCTTGTGTACCAACGTTCAACATATTTCACCATCAAGGACCTTATCCTATGTATTCCTTACCTTGTGTACCAACGTTTAACATACTTCACCACCAAGGACCTTATCCTATGTATTCCTTACCTTGTGTACCAACGTTCAACATACTTCACCACCAAGGACCTTATCCTATGTATTCCTTACCTTGTGTACCAACGTTCAACATACTTCACCATCAAGGACCTTATCCTATGTATTCCTTACCTTGTGTACCAAATTTCAACATACTTCACCACCAAGGACCTTATCCTATGTATTCCTTACCTTGTGTACCAACGTTCAACATACTTCACCATCAAAAACCTTTTCCTATGCTTTCCTTACCTTGTGTACCAACATTCAACATACTTCACCATCAAGGACCTTTTCCTATGCTTTCCTTACCTTGTGTACCAACATTCAACATACTTCACCATCAAGGACGCTTTCCTATGCTTTCCTTACCTTGTGTACCAACGTTCAACATACGTCACCATCAAGGACCTTATCCAATGTATTCCTTACCTTGTGTACCAACGTTCAACATATTTCACCATCAAGGACCTTATCCTATGTATTCCTTACCTTGTGTACCGACGTTCAACATATTTCACCATCAAGGACCTTATCCTATGTATTCCTTACCTTGTGTACCGACGTTCAACATATTTCACCATCAAGGACCTTATCCTATGTATTCCTTACCTTGTGTACCAACGTTCAACATACTTCACCACCAAGGACCTTATCCTATGCATTCCTTACCTTGTGTACCAACATTCAACATACTTCACCACCAAGAACCTTATCCTATGTATTCCTTACCTTGTGTACCAACGTTCAACATACTTCACCATCAAGGACCTTATCCTATGTATTCCTTACCTTGTGTACCAACGTTCAACATACTTCACCATCAAGGACCTTATCCTATGTATTCCTTACCTTGTGTACCAACGTTCAACATACTTCACCATCAAGGACCTTATCCTATGTATTCCTTACCTTGTGTACCAACGTTCAACATACTTCACCATCACGGACCTTATCCTATGTATTCCTTAACTTGTGTACCAACGTTCAACATACTTCACCATCAAGGACCTTATCCTATGTATTCCTTAACTTGTGTACCAACGTTCAACATACTTCACCATCAAGGACCTTATCCTATGTATTCCTTACCTTGTGTACCAACGTTCAACATACTTCACCATCACGGACCTTATCCTATGTATTCCTTAACTTGTGTACCAACGTTCAACATACCTCACCACCAAGGACCTTATCCTATGTATTCCTTACCTTGTGTACCAACGTTCAACATACTTCACCACCAAGGACCTTATCCTATGCCTCCCTTACCTCGTGTACCAACTTTCAACATACTTCACCACCAGGACCTTATCCTATGCCTTCCTTACCTTGTGTCCCAACGTTCAACATACTTCACCACCAAGGACCTTATCCTATGCATTCCTTACCTTGTGTACCAACTTTCAACATATTTCACCATCAAGGACCTTATCCTATGCATTCCTTACCTTGTGTACCAACGTTCAACATACTTCACCACCAAGGACCTTATCCTATGTATTCCTTACCTTGTGTACCAACTTTCAACATACTTCACCATTAAGGACCTTATCCTATGTATTCCTACCTTGTGTACCAACGTTGCAACATACTTCACCACCAAGGACCCTTATCCGATGCCTTCCTTACCTTGTGTACCACCTTTCAACATACTTCACCACCAGGAACCTTATCCTATGCCTTCCATTACCTGGTGTCCCACCGTTCAATCATACTTCACCATCACCAAAAGGACCTTATCCTATCATTCCTTACCTTTGTGTACCACGTTCAACATACTTCACCACCAAGACCTTATCCATGCTTCCTTACCTTTGTAAACCAACTTTCAACATACTTCACCACCAAGGACCTTATCCTATGTATTCCTTACCTTGTGTCCAACGTTCAACATACTTCACCACAAGGACCTTATCCTATGATTCCTTACCTTGTGTACCAACTTCAACATACTTCACCATCCTATCCACCCCATCTTGTGACCGCTATTCACATACTCACATCACGACCTTATCCTATGTATCCTTACCTTGTGTCCAACTTTCACTACTTCACACAAGGACCTATCCTACATCCTTACTACCAACGTTCACTACTCACCATCACGGACCCTTCCTATGTATTCCTTAACTTGTGTACCAACGTTCAACATACTTCACCACCAAGGACCTTATCCTATGTATTCCTTATCTTGTGTACCAACTTTCAATATACTTCACCATCAAGGACCTTATCCGATGTTTTCCTTATCTTGGGTACCAACGTTCAACATACTTCACCGTCAAGGACCTTATCCGATGTTTTCCTTATCTTGTGTACCGACGTTCAACATACTTCACCTTCAAGGACCTTATCCTATAATTTCCTTATCTTGTGTACCAACTTTCAATATACTTCACCATCAAGGACCTTATCCGATGTTTTCCTTATCTTGGGTACCAACGTTCAACATACTTCACCGTCAAGGACCTTATCCGATGTTTTACTTATCTTGTGTACCAACTTTCAACATACTTCACCACCAAGGACCTTATCCTATAATTTCCTTATCTTGTGTACCAACGTTCAACATACTTCACCATCAAGGACCCTATCATATGCTTTTCTTATCTTGTGTACCAACTTTCAACATTTTTCATCACCAAGGACCTTATCCGATGTTTTCCTTATCTTGTGTACCGACGTTCAACATACTTCACTACCAAGGACCTTATCCGATGTTTTCCTTATCTTGTATACCAACTTTCAACATTTTTCATCACCAAGGACCTTATCCAATGTTTTCCTTATCTTGGGTACCAACTTTTAACATACTTCACCATCAAGGACCTTATCCAATGTTTTCCTTATCTTGGGTACCAACTTTTAACATACTTCACCATCAAGGACCTTATCCAATGTTTTCCTTATCTTGTGTACCACCGTCCAACATACTTCACCACCAAGGACCTTATCCTATGCTTTCCTTACCTTGTGTACCAACATTCAACATACTTCACCGTCAAGGACCTTATCCTATGCTTTCCTTACCTTGTGTACCAACATTCAACATACTTCACCGTCAAGGACCTTATCCTATGCTTTCCTTATCTTGGGTACCAACATTCAACATACTTCACCGTCAAGGACCTTATCCTATGCTTTCCTTATCTTGGGTACCAACGTTCAACATACTTCACCGTCAAGGACCTTATCCTATGCTTTCCTTATCTTGTGTACCAACATTCGACATACTTCACCACCAAGGACCTTATCCTATGCTTTCCTTATCTTATGTACAAACTTTCAACATACTTCACCATCAAGGACCTTATCCTATGCTTTCCTTATCTTATGTACAAACTTTCAACATACTTCACCATCAAGGACCTTATCCTATGCTTTCCTTATCTTGTGTACCAACATTCGACATACTTCACCACCAAGGACCTTATCCTATGCTTTCCTTATCTTGTGTACCAACGTCCAATATACTTCACCACCAAGGACCCTATCCTATGCTTTCCTTATTTTGTGTACCAACATTCAACATATTCCACCATCAAGGACCTTATCCTATGCTTTCCTTACCTTGTGTACCAACTTTCAACATACTTCACCATCAAGGACCTTATCCTATGCTTTCCTTACCTTGTGTACCAACGTCCAACATACTTCACCACCAAGGACCTTATCCTATGCTTTCCTTACCTTGTGTACCAACTTTCAACATACTTCACCACCAAGGACCTTATCCTATGCTTTCCTTACCTTGTGTACCAACATTCAACATACTTCACCGTCAAGGACCTTATCCTATGTTTTCCCTATCTTGGGTACCAACATTCAACATACTTCACCGTCAAGGACCTTATCCTATGTTTTCCCTATCTTGGGTACCAACATTCAACATACTTCACCGTCAAGGACCTTATCCTATGTTTTCCCTATCTTGGGTACCAACGTTCAACATACTTCACCGTCAAGGACCTTATCCAATGTTTTCCTTACCTTGTGTACCAACATTCAACATACTTCACCGTCAAGGACCTTATCCTATGTTTTCCCTATCTTGGGTACCAACATTCGACATACTTCACCGTCAAGGACCTTATCCTATGTTTTCCCTATCTTGGGTACCAACATTCAACATACTTCACCGTCAAGGACCTTATCCTATGCTTTCCTTATCTTGGGTACCAACATTCAACATACTTCACCGTCAAGGACCTTATCCTATGCTTTCCTTATCTTGGGTACCAACATTCAACATACTTCACCGTCAAGGACCTTATCCTATGTTTTCCCTATCTTGGGTACCAACGTTCAACATACTTCACCGTCAAGGACCTTATCCTATGTTTTCCCTATCTTGGGTACCAACATTCAACATACTTCACCGTCAAGGACCTTATCCTATGTTTTCCCTATCTTGGGTACCAACGTTCAACATACTTCACCGTCAAGGACCTTATCCTATGTTTTCCTTACCTTGTGTACCAACATTCAACATACTTCACCGTCAAGGACCTTATCCTATGTTTTCCCTATCTTGGGTACCAACATTCAACATACTTCACCGTCAAGGATCTTATCCAATGTTTTCCTTTTCTTGGGTACCAACATTCAACATACTTCACCGTCAAGGACCTTATCCTATGCTTTCCTTATCTTGGGTACCAACATTCAACATACTTCACCGTCAAGGACCTTATCCTATGTTTTCCCTATCTTGGGTACCAACGTTCAACATACTTCACCGTCAAGGACCTTATCCTATGTTTTCCCTATCTTGTGTACCAACGTTCAACATACTTCACCATCAAGGACCTTATCTTATGTTTTTTATCTTGTGTACCAACGTTCAACATACTTCGCCACCAGGACCTTATCCAATGGTTTCCTTACCTTGTGTACCAACATTCAACATACTTCACCACCAAGGACCTTATCCTATGTTTTCCCTATCTTGGGTACCAACATTCAACATACTTCACCGTCAAGGACCTTATCCTATGTTTTCCCTATCTTGGGTACCAACATTCAACATACTTCACCGTCAAGGACCTTATCCAATGTTTTCCTTACCTTGTGTACCAACATTCAACATACTTCACCATCAAGGACCTTATCCTATGTTTTCCCTATCTTGTGTACCAACGTTCAACATACTTCACCGTCAAGGACCTTATCCAATGTTTTCCTTACCTTGTGTACCAACATTCAACATACTTCACCGTCAAGGACCTTATCCTATGTTTTCCCTATCTTGGGTACCAACGTTCAACATACTTCAACGTCAAGGACCTTATCCTATGTTTTTCTTATCTTGTGTACCAACTTTCAACATACTTCACCATCAAGGACCTTATCCTATGCTTTTCTTGTCTTGTGTACCAACGTTCAACATATTTCACCACCAAGGACCTTATCCTATGCTTTCCTTATCTTGTGTACCAACGTTCAACATACTTCACCGTCAAGGACCTTATCCGATGTTTTCCTTATCTTGGGTACCAACATTCGACATACTTCACCACCAAGGACCTTATCCTATGTATTCCTTATCTTGTGTACCAACGTTCAACATATTTCACCATCAAGGACCTTATCCGATGTTTTCCTTATCTTGTGTACCAACATTCGACATACTTCACCGTCAATGACCTTATCCTATGTTTTCCTTATCTTGGGTACCAACATTCGACATACCTCACCACCAAGGACCTTATCCTATGTATTCCTTATCTTGTGTACCAACGTTCAACATATTTCACCACCAAGGACCTTATCCTATGCTTTCCTTATCTTGTGTACCAACTTTCAATATACTTCACCGTCAAGGACCTTATCCTATGCTTTCCTTATCTTGTGTACCAACGTTCAACATACTTCACCGTCAAGGACCTTATCCTATGTATTCCTTATCTTGGGTACCAACGTTCAACATACTTCACCGTCAAGGACCTTATCCTATGTTTTCCCTATCTTGGGTACCAACGTTCAACATACTTCACCGTCAAGGACCATATCATATGCTTTCCTTATCTTGTGTACCAACTTTCAACATTTTTCATCACCAAGGACCTTATCCAATGTTGTCATCATCTTTGGTGCCACTGTTCTACATATACCACCACCAGGCCTTACCCATTCATCCCCTGTGAAGATAACTGCATTGTTAAAAATAATAATGGCGGCCAGTACAATATTTTAGTTTAGTTTTGTCTTTTCAAATATTAAATAAATGCAAATATAAACGTAAGTAGTGTACCGAATCTTGAATAATAAACTTTTTAATGATGTGTAATAAGAATATATGACACACTCCTATGGGCATTGCAACATATATCAACATTTGAAAAAGGCACAGGACAGAGGTATTCGCATGCAAGCCAAATGTAAAAGTAAGAACAAATCTGTGATTTTACAAAAAGAGCAAACCCGGCAGTTACAGTCAGTCGACAATATGGACCGACTGGGGTGCTTAAACCGGGTTTACAGAGCTCTAACATCGCACTTCCTGATGGGTTTCTCAATTGGAAGCAATGAAGAAAACCGATCTATTTGAATTATTTGAATAAATAGTGTCCAAGCGCTGACGTTTTGTTTGATAAGTTATGACGAAAGTTGTGACGTCATTGAAAAATAATATCCTCATAGTGTTAAAGAGGGTATCATGTCGACAAGAAGAACAACATAAAACAATGTTGATTATAAATGAAAATAACTTGTTGAATCACGAAAAAAAATATAACCAGAGAAGACTAAATGGTTGTAGCATCCTGTTCTTGTGAAGATGAAATTGAGAAACCAAAGTCCAATGTCCATCAAAGGAAATTCACGTACCAATCCTTATAGGATGAATTAAATGACAACATAGATTACATGCACGGGGAGATTTTCTACGACCGCCACACTGCACAAGCAACATTGTTGTGACCTTCTGAAGATATGTACAAAATCTTCGCCTACCAATTAAAGCTTTCTTGTGCATTTCTCGCTTACTATGCTTACGTTGCTATTTATTACTGATCTTGAACTCATATTATTAAACTAGCCTAATAATGCCAGTTACATAATTCAAATAAACCTCATAATATTTATAATATGTAAATGAAATATATTTGTTTGGTCCGTCTTTCACTTGTTTGCCAAAATCACATAATAATGCATTGAAATTAGGCGCCATATGACCTTTAATAGTTTTATAATTAAATCAAAAATATTTCAAAATATCTCATATAATTTAAACTACGTACAGGCAAGTAATCACTTGTTGAATGAACGGGCTTCTTTGATGAACAACAAAGCAAAGGCAATAAATCTTATGTTAAGAACAAAGTAGTAATTCACGTTAATGCTGAAAGTTGCCTTACCTTAAGACAATTTATATTTATTTATCATTATTTGTTACTGTGCAACAAAAGCGTATGCTGGTCGTTGTGTTCCTTTTTTGCCTAAAATTCTCTAAATTTAATGTGTTCTAACAGTTTATAGGGTCTTTTCTCTTTAAAAAAAGACACACACGGAACTTTTTGACGAGGACATTGTCAGCCAAAATGATCAATTAGTTGTTTTGCATAAACTGTCTAGGAATTTGGCCAAAATCAAAAGAGTTCCATCAAATGGATATAGTCTTCGCAGGATAACCATAATGCTGTATATTGTCTGGCCGTCGTGTGGGTTGGCATGCGTCTTGATGGGTCACTGAAATGATGCCGCCCAAGAGACTTAAGTTCGAGTCCTGTGATTGGCATCTTTTTGACACATGGGAGAGGAAACTAAGCTTACCGACCATTGGCTGTCTGTCCTGATAAACTTTCATTGCTAGTCTATGGAAATTACGGTTTCTTATTAATCGTGTTCTTTATTAGATTCTTGCTAATATGCAAATCCGTGAATGACTCAAAACGCGTTGTGTAAAAGTGCAAGTTGATAAGAGCGTCATTTATAGCCATTCTCTCTCTTCCACGTCTGTTATATGGAATATGAGCGGACCAGTTCATCTCGTGGCATATATACAACCGCTTATGTTGAAGGTCTTCGGATGATGTGAATGTTTAAACATTGTTTAAACATTTGTTCATTCTGAGTGCAAAGTATATAAAGTTTTAGCGGGGCACCCGTGGTGTAGTGGGAGGGTCGCCGACTTGTACCTATTTTGACAGCTCGGCTTCTCACTGCGAGGGTTCGAGTCCCGTTTGGGGACGAAGGACTCAGTGTGGAAGGTCTTCCAGCTGACATGCGGTGCGCCGGTGGTTCTAGATGTTTGTTTAGGGTCTTCCACTACCAAAATAGCTGGACGTCGTTTCAGTGATTATAACATGACACTGCGATATATTTAAGATGGTATCCGACAGTTTGCCGATGTCAAATATATGTAACAATAACTGGGCCCTGTTTGGATTATTTGTGCCTAGTTTCTGCAAAAAGATCATTCTTTAGTCTAAACTTAGACTATTTTCAACAGTATCTAAATTTTAAGAGTGACAAAACTCATTAATCCACAGTTAAATGTTCGTTCTTTTTAAATATATAAATAAGAACGATTGGGATTCCTGCTAAAAATAGAGATCGACGTCACAGCGGATGACGTTAATGAGCTAAAAAGAAAGTGGTCACATGGTTTTCTTAGTATAAAAATGGCTAACTTTGCAGCGTGGTTCAGATAGGAAATACATGTTTGTAATGAAGATTGTGGCATTATGGTTCCATTTCCATACAGGTGTATCAATAAACAGCAGTTTGCGATAAATGTTCAGGTAACAATAATTTATGAAGATGTTTAATGAAAATATTTTTGGTCCAAAATGTATCATACCACATTTAAATACAGAATATGTTAAGCGACTTGGTCACAGTTTGCTTAAATGAATGAGGCATCTTAGCAGTTCCTATAAATTTCAAAGATTGCGTCAGAATCGAGCCAATCAGTATTTTGTTATGACCGGTGAATACTTATGTCCTATAGTTCCGTGTGCTGTTTCGGAGATGGACTATGTTGTTGATATAAACATGGCTAAATAAGTTGAAAAGAGTTGGCGACGGTATTGGATCTCATAACCTTTAGCCAACGCAATCCTCGGAAAGACGCACTCCTCGGAAAGACATCACATTTACATATAATCTAACGATCATAGTTTGATTTCTTTTTTTTCTTTTTTTTTTCCTGCTGATTTGACAGAGTGCGGCCAATTCATTATTGATCTATAACCTCCCTTTTCTACAGCATGTAATGTACTAAATAATTCATAGATTAGTTACTTCAAGCGTGTAATATTCAGCTACGTTTTTAATACTTCTGTCTTTACTTCATGCCTGTAAATATTGTCACGAATGGTCACCAACTTGACGGTGCGGACCGTGATGGCGCAGGCCGCTATAGGTTGCGACCGTATGTGGGTGGACTGACAATCGTGGGTCTTAGCTCCTTGCCTGGGCAGCCCGCTTGCATGTCTAATTAGTCTTTTCATCCCATTGACCTGAAAATCAGTGATATTTTCCGGCTGTTCCGTTAACAAGACTGACTTCACGCCATGAATTGAAGATCGCTGAATACTGAATACGTACGAACTATCTCCCTATGTGCGGTCGTTAGCGTGCGACCTCCTTCCATGCTTCAGTAACATCACATATGCATTTTACGGCAGTTGCTTTATCATCTTCGGAATTTTATTGAATAAACTAGTTACTTAGTCTGACTCTGGGGGTCTTGTCAATGAATACAGTGCCAGCTTGCTTTATAATTTGTTATAAGTTAATTTTCTCCACCGTACAAAAAGCCGCACGTGGCTCAGGTTAACGGCAATTCAACATCACACGCCTTTATTAAGAAACACCTTTCACTAACAGTTTATTGGGTACATGTGGATAAATTTTAAAGAGCTTCTAATTTCACACTAATACCGATGTTTGTATAAGTACAGTAAATAAGATTTTTTTCTTTGATCTCATACATGTCAACTTATGCAATTAAGAAATACGCGCTACGATTTTGGTAATGAAAAGTGTGTCAAGAAGTAACAAAAGTTGTATTATTTTCTTCCGAAGTATATTCATATATTTGTTTTGTTTTTGTTCAGTAGAACTTGTTGACTTTTGAAGGGTCTACTTGACTAAAATCATGCCTTGTATGCAGTTAAAAGGATGATGTCCGCGAATAATATTGATAAGGTTAGGCGAGGTTCATGGGCTTGATTGTTTGCGACTTAGTTTAGCCGCAAGTTGGCTTCTTAGCTTTTAAAATTCTTACATTGGGTGCTTAATTATAGCGTGCTATATGCAGGGTGACTTCTACACCAAGTTTAATCGGGAACCCTCTGCTCCAAGTTAAGCCAGGTATTCGCCGGTCGCTACCACGAATATATTCTCCGGTCTGCTAGAGGGTTGACGCGGATTTATCCCTTGGACGACTCTTCCGACATTTACGAGTGTGATTGCATTTGCGACTGCGATTTTCCGATCCGTCACAGCATCTATATACCACAGAAACTATATACCATGTATCTGTTTTGTAATTGATTGTGATTGTTCTTCTATGTTTAAAGATTTGAACGATCAACACAGCATGCCATTTATTTACGAGATTAATTTGATTTCCATGAAGACTTTCCAAAGATGTAACAAAAGTCTTCATCTTTTTGTTAAGCATCTTAATGTATAATTGTGCATAATTATTGCAAAATGACAGGAAATAACTGTTTGTAGTAACAAGTGATGTCAAGAGCAAACAGCATTTCGCGAGATCTTTTAAGGTAAAAACACATTACATGTATTTGGTTGCATGGGCTAAAAAATTTTAGTCCAAACTGTCAGATACCGTCTTTAATGCCACACATATGCTGCTGCATTGGACATAAACCATAATTAAAAACAACAGCATTTGTTTAACATGTAGTTTTCAATATTTTCGACTGCGATAATCATGCAACATGCGCCGCTAAAACTCGTTCACTTGAAATTTTCGCTACAAATAAATGGACCAGCGGAGGCCGTATAATTTTATTTCCATTATGGCATAAAATACAAGTTCCATAAAACAATCAATATTGACCATTTTATACCAATAATTATGTTTTATATTAAGAGATTATTTTACTTGGCATCAAGAGGGAATTTCATGTTAGTGTAAAACAACAATAGCTAGTATACGTTTAACCGATGAACGCAGTAGCAACACAGGTCACAAAAAATGATGCATGAAAAAATGTTTCCTAAGCCAGTTATATTTGCACTTTCAATATTTATTTATTATTTACCAATGATTTAATGCAAAAGGCTATAAGGTATGGTGATAAAAACACTAGCAGCAAATAGTGTACATCCTGATCAGACAGCCCCTAGAGGGACGCTGGCTAATTTGGATCTGTGACTTTATCACAATACTACGAGTGCCCCTATTTGATCAGTGCAATATAAACTGTTTTATTACAATTCGCAACTAAACACCGGCGCACAGCAGGGTCAGCTGGATGACTTCCAACATTAAGTTCCTTTTCCAGAACGGGACTCGAAACCACGTGGTGATAGGCTTAGCAGTCAGATGAGCTAAAAGTCTGCAGCTCTATCACTACGCCACCAGCGCCACTATTTGATTAGTACAATAAAAATGTTTTATTGCAATTCGCAACTAATTGCTTACATCATAATTACAATAAATTGCATAGTAAGAGAATACAAACAACCATGCTGGTTGATTTTTATTTTTTTTTTTCAAATATATCGCAACGACTATTTATGATCATAAGAGCGACGTCCAGCTATTTTGGTGGAGGAAGACCCCAGACAAAAGTCTGGGTAAAACCACGGCGCTCAGCAAGTTAGCTGAAAGACCTTTCCGCATAATTAAGTCCTTTGCCAGGAGTCGAACCAACGAGTTCAGAGGATAAGCAATCAGAGAAGTTACAGGTATGCGACTGTCTCACAACTTTGTTGATCAAAAATATTTTAAGCGCATGCAGTTAAACCGCCATTAATCAAATACTTACTAGTTACCACAATTTTAAAACATGTCTGTTCAGATCAAAGTTTTTGTCGCTTCAGTAAAGGAATTGTTTGGTTCAAAATATGTCAGTAACTGCATTTATTAACCCACGCATAAAATCAACTGCTATTGTCGACATATCTTTTGATTATTCGTATAAAATGTTTAGATGTATAAATAACATTCAGCCGTGTACATGCTGTAAATGTGTGACAAAAGCTCCGCAGACAACTCCAACTGGCTAATTCTGATGTACAGACACTGGTAACTTCAAGTGAACAAAGCGTAGATGTACACATTTTCTTCTCAGACAAAAAAACTACACCCATCTCTTAAAACGAACATTAAATCGGGACCTGATTGATGCATTCTTAATGACGTCTATTGGAAGGTGTATAAAGTTTCATTATGTACCTGGCAATAAAATTTGAACCCCTACTTACAGCGTCTCTGGAGTATCGCCATGATTGGGCACTTCCATTGACTTATTGCCCTCCAGTGTCGTCCGGTCATCTACAGAGAGCACATGCCACTAAATATGCATCGTTGGTTGGATCACCTGGCCCTATGGTTCGAAGACACACACAAACTTGATTCCCAGGCATTTATTTTGTTTTATTGAAATCTAGCACATCGGACAACTGGATTTAGTCTCAAGTTAGAACTCTAGGAAAGTCTGGCAAAATACCATTTTTATTGTTTGTTAGTTTGTTTGTTTGTTTGTTTGTAGGGTTAATCGTCCGACCAAGAGTATTTCAATTATCTGGAGACGGTGTCCACTTAAGCAGATATAGTCTTCACTGTGTATAGCATGCCGTGAACAACCTGGCATGATACCACACCCAGTCACATTATCCTGACACGGAGTCAACCAGTGGTGGAACTGCTCTTATATTTTTTGAGCGTTAGCAAGAGAGCTGTATCACTATTATCCTTTACGACTTTGGCATGTCGCGGCCCGGGTTCGAACCCGGGACCTCCAATAAAATTGCCATTTTTAATTTAATTTACTAAATCAAAAGTATGCTTCTTGTAATATTGTCTAATATTATAAATTGATTATGACCATTAAAATGAATGCAATATGAATAACGAATGTGTACAAAGGTACAAAGGGAAAAATGTTTTCCCCTTGAAACATACAATCCCCTGACTTTAATTACGCCTGCACTTCTGGTAAAGGAGTTGGTGTGTCTTTCCTTAAGTCTAAAAGTCAGTAGTGTTGTATTCTAGGGTATTCTTGTAGAAGTTGTAGTTGTTGTAGAAGCGGTAGTAGCAGTTGTAGTAGTTGTAGTTGTAGCGGTAGTAGGAGTAGTTGTAGTAGTAATAGTAGTAGCAATTATAGTAGTAGAAGTTAGTAGTAGTAGTAGTTAGTAGTAGTTAGTAGTAGTGGAGGTGGTGGTGGTAGTGGTAGTAGTTGTAGTAGCGGTAGTAGCAGTAGTAATAGTAGCAATTATAGTAGTAGAAGTTAGTAGTGGTAGTAGTAAGTAGTAGTAGAGGTGGTTGGTAGTGGTAGTAGTTGTAGAAGCAGTAGCAGAAGTAGTAACAGTAGTAGTGGTATTAGTAGTGGTGGTGGTTGTAGTAGTGGTAGTTGTAGTTGTATATTAATTTATTATTATTATTATTATTATTATTATTATTATTATTATTGTTGTTATTATTATTATTATTATTATTATTATTATTATTATTTTAATTGTGTTTTTTCTCACTGTGTTTACACTTTATCCATTAGCCCAAACATACTGCCATAAAACTGTGTAAATATGCATGCTTAATCGGGGATTTTTTCTCCATACCCTGTAAGACGGACTTAGCATAGCATCGATTACAACCAAGACAACACATACGTCGCCTGTACTCACTTGCCATTAGATGTTCACATAAAAAAAGCTTTAAAATTCTCGTCTGCACCAATACATCTAACTACTTCATCACCTCTCGCTACTACGCCATTATTCAATGAACGTTCCCATATCCATACTTTCACAATTTACTCTACTTATATCCCCAAACCTTTACTACATTGGGACTCTAAATAGCAATGGTATCTATTGTTGAAATAAACCCGACAATTCACCTGCTTTACAATCTTACAGGAGCATTGTGTATCGAACATCGGCCCAGATCTTATCCTGTGAATTTGTCGATAGTATTCCGTGTGCAAACAATGAAGTTTCAGAAGCAATTAATTGAGCAAATTTATTGAAACAATGTCATGTCGGATCAAAGCCAAAAAAAGGTCCAACGACAAACAGTGCTGATCAATGGGGTGGGTTAAATGGTACCCGTTGTATCTTATGAAAAAACGGTGATAATTACAATAGCAACCGGGTACCAGAGTCCGGTGTTAATTATACAAGGTTCATATTGAAAAGATAGTTGGACGATAGTGGCGGTATTTCACAAACTATACTGAACATTGCTGTAAAGTGTTAACAACCTGGATACGTTTTTTGGTGCAATATCTACTAGAATGTTTCGTTTTATGATGAATTAGCTGTGGGGTTGTAAAATATTCAGAAATACTATCAGTGTAATGAAGTTATGGATATAAACGAACTGTTATGCATTGGACGACGGGAAGTTGAGAAGAAGATGCGACCTCTTACCGCGGACGTTTCTGTGATTGGTCCTGAAAAGGCTGACCGTGGACGTCAGACCAAGCCGCTGGACATCGGAGGGTCTCAGACCGGCTCAGCCTCCTCCTCTCGGCGGTCCAGTCCTTCAACCTCACCCCACACACGGTCCATCCTCAGGTCCAAGAGTCCGAGCCCCAAGTTCGGCTCTCCGGTATCAGGGAGAATTGTTAGATTCCGCGAGGACGCCGACGGCGGAGATTCCAGTTTTACCAAATTACACATAAACGAAACCACTCAAACAGATGGGATGGTGGAATTAAAAGCCGTCCACTTAATGATAAACATGGAATGCCAACTACAGGACTACGTTCAAATCAGGGATCAGCTTCGAGCTAATGTGCAGGGTGGTTACAAACCGCCCCTTATAGCCTACAAGATGAAGGGGGTACCAAGCCTCATGGCATCGGAAGGTAGAAGTCGAATACCAGTGCGTACTTCTTACACAAAAACAACCAACTTGACAACATCAAATGATAAAAAGACACAAAATATAGACGACGGTCAAAATATAATAAAAAATATGGAACTATTGCCGAAAAAAGTTTCAACTGCAGCGCAAACACCCACAGTACCAGATGGCAACAAAATCATTCAAAATATGACACTGTCGAAACAAAATGACACAGACAAAGGCTGTCAGACGTCAGGATCTGATGATGACTTCGAGCAGCAGTTATCCGACGAAGATGACATGAAGGAGTTAAACGATCCTAAGTTCGTGGATGAAGCAACCCAAGTATGTGATTTGGCTGACACTGAAGCACCGAGTGTGCCGCAGAAACAACAAGGGGTTCAAAACAATGTCGTTGACCGCTTTAGAAGTGAAGCTACGCAGACAGTCTTTGATGATAATGAACATGAGAACATTGAGGAGACTATACAACATCAAGGTACCCAAGTTGATTTCAAATCAAACAACATTGGTGTCCAAACAGTTGAAATACCAGATGGCAGCAAGATTGTGAAAAACATGGATTATAGTGGTCATATTAGACAGGACTGAAGCCAGAGCAGTGAAAGAAGTTGAATCGCCTTATCATGAAAGAAGTACAGTCAGTAACACACTGTCAGCTGGACTGAATGTGTCATGGTCGTCCGACGACAGCTTTACTGAAAGTCCGATGGCATCTCCGAGAAAAGACCCTGTGATTATTTACCATCAGGTTGACCGACAGCCAGGCACAGCTGTCAAAAGAGATCCTGAGTACTTACTTGACCACGAAGAGGACCTCATTACCCACTGTGCTATGTCTCTTTTAAAACGGGAACCAGAAAGAGAGAAGTTACTTAAAGAAGATGTTGCAAAAAGTTTAACTGCTAAAAGAGTTCCACTGAAATCTACAACGGTTGCTGAAAAACAGCCAATTATGTCAATGTCATTGTCGAGACCAGTTAACTCAGCAAGAAGTCCTCAACGGCAACAGCATAGTAGGTCGGAAAACAAAGTACCTTTCGTCAAATCTCATACTCAGTTGGGTGGTAGAGGAATTGACCCTCGATATCAGACAATTGTAGAGAAAAAAGACATTCGGTCTAGTGAGGTCATGTATCGCGATCGTTCGCCGATTAATTCTAAGTCCAAAGAATCATTTGAGAAAAAGAAAAGTCTCTCATTCACACCTGTTGAAGCATATAGCTTTAAACCTGGATCATTGAGAGCAAAGACACCTCCACTGCAATCTACGCCAAGAGATATTTCGCCGAAGAATTCATTCATAAAGGAACTTGATCTGGGGCCAATACCAAAAGTTGACAAAGATCGACAAAATTCGTACATACGAACACCAGAATTGTCCCCACGAGAGCGCGTCGTAAAGCCTGTCCAGTTTGGAACGGTTTCTCTGGCGAGTGAATACGATCAAAGAAAGAGAAATCGGTCTAGACCCTACACTTCTCCAACCAGACAAACTGCAACGTCCACGTCAAGAAATAGGCACGATTTATCACCCAGTGTGTCATCCCGACAGAGAGACCTTCCCTCGACATTATTGACCAATAATCTGAGTCAGATCAGGGCCACAGCTCAGCGGAAGATGCAGCAAGGTAGCAAGGAGCTGTTGCAGAGAATTGGACGGAGTGAGACTCAAGTTATGTCCCAGGGTGGAGAAGGGTCTCGACCAAGAACAAAACACCACCCGACCCGAGACGATAATACAGATCTATATCAGAGAGATGTGTCCGCCGAGAGGGAATCTAAGGAATTTCTCTACTCCGAGTCGTTACGAGATAAGTCGAATGAACGTCCACATGGAAGAAACCACATTGACAAAGATGGCGGTGGTATAAGCGCTGGTCTAAAGCCTACTCTGTCTAAAACTTCAACATACTTAGAAAGTATCCCACCAAGCCATGTTGGAACAAACCGCCAGGATGTACATGTATATATAATAGACAAGAAGCCCCCGCTACCTACGAAAAGGGAAACTTCCGAGTCTCCAATCCGGGGTGCTCCGGTGTCTTACAATCGTGCTCATACAGAAAAGACTGTGACGGTTTCAGAAAACGTGGTTCGTAAACATGAGGTGCCAGAGCCAGAGCCAGTGGTTCCTGACCAACCTGCCAAACTCTCGATTGGCCAAGCACCACAAGGTAGTTGTCAACAAAGACTGCGTCTTCCTTGATGAGAGCACCATTCTAAAGATAATCCAAGAAGCTAAGTTGTAAATACCGACAGGTGTGTGCATTGCACTGGCGGGGGTTTGCCTTATTGGAAATATAATTATCCTGTATGTTTACAATTATTGTTTCAATCGGAATTTTTATCACGTACGAATGGGTTGCTTTATAGTGAATTGTTTGCTTCTAATGTTTACCAGTACATAGGTTTAAATGCTATTTATTTTCGGCTGGAAGAACACATAATCCAACAAGTTGGGCTTGCTCAGTGTATTTATCTAAACACGCAAGTAATGGCATGTGATTTAATTGTGACAAATGTTCATAATTGAATTTAATCTATACGTTTTAAGCAAATAAAAGGCGGTATACGATAATTTGGATTTGGCTATTTTTTCCCGAATGGGCTTTGTATTCATGTTAAAAGATATTGGTATGAGTTGTTATTCGATTACATTGTCACTTGTTTAAAACGTACTTATTTTAATGCAAGTTAGTAAAACAAACACATGGACCATGATATGCATAGACACTTATTTTCTTACACCGTGTACAATAGTATTTTGTCGCTTTCTGTTGTTGTTGATTTTTGTAAATATGCATTTGCAGGTATACAACTTCATATTAAGTAAAACAAATATACAGTATTTGAAGAGGTCAGAATATCCCACAATGTTTTAACGCTTTAATTGTGAATATGTGTCAAATCATTTTTACAAATTAGTTGTTTGCTCAATATATTTGTTGAATTAGTGCATTTTTGTCAAAGATTGTTGCCAGAGATGATGTGAATTGTAACCAATTTGGGGTATTGTACTCCTTTATCCCGCGACAAAATAGGTGTGCAACTCATTAAGTCATAAAAATTTGCAAAGTAATTTGTTGTGTGTGTTTTTAAATGCTTTTTTATGCTGTTTACATTTTCTTTTGTTATTTGATTGTTTTGGTTATTTATATATATATTTTCAATATAGCTTGATGTTATATGTTATCTGTTTTGTTTTTTATTATTTAAAAAGTAATCGTCCTCACCTTAAAGGTCGTATCCGACAGTTTGCATATATCTAATATATGTAGCAATGTATGATCTCTGTTTGGGGTGTTGGCACATAATATCTACAGAAACAACTTTAGTATAGGCTTTGAGGATAAATAGCAGTATTTAAATTTTAATAGGCAGTAAAACTCGTTAATCAACACTTAAATGTTCTTTCTCGACATCGACATCGACGTCACGGCGGATGACGTAGATGAGCTAAACAATACACAGTCACGTGGTTTTCTTCGTTTAAAAATAGCTAACTGTGCAGCGTGGCTTAGATAGAAAATACATGTTTGAAATGACGGTGATGGCTATATGGTTTAATTTTTCAGACAGGCTGTAGGACATCAATAAACAACAATATGCGAGATATGTTCAGATAACAATTGTTTACTATGATATTTAATAAACATATTTGGTCCAAACTGTCGGATACCATCTTTAATGATTGAACTGTTCAAACTGCATACCAAAGCGCATTCCTTTACAATAAAGTTCAACCATTTAACTTCACAGTGAGCGCGGTATAAGTGAAAGTGCATCAATAAAGCTTGCGGTCAACTGAGAGCATACTAAATCTATTTATTTTCCGCAGTAAGCCGGAATTAATAAAGCATTTTTATCAATTATATAGCAATATACCTCCTCCGTGGTTGACACGCTATTAGAAGGGTCACCAGTTACGAGTGCCGCACACTGCACTGTCGCACGCGCGGGCCATAACGCGAACCCGGTCACCGGATTGTGCTTGGTAGAATCAGTATTTTTCGTCGGTTATTATTTTTCGTTAATAATACAATTCACGAATCGAAGACAATTCATTTTTGGGGATATATATGTTCTTCACTACGAAATCTAAGTACATAAATTAGTTATTTTTCCACTTACTTGAACATAAACTTTTAAAGGTGGTATCGGACGATTTGCCTATTTCAAATACAAAAAACAAAACCTTACCCCGATTTTAGGGAATTTGGGCATGCATACTCTCATACTTTTGTCCACCTAAAGAATATTTTGAAGAGTACCTCAAATTTCGGATATTACAAAACGTGAAAAATTCTCTATAAATGTTCATTCTTTTCAAATCTATAAAAAAACGATGGGGATTTCTGCTAAAGATAGATATATTGATATCAGAGAAAATTGCCCGTTGATATAACGGTATACCAAAAGAAAGCGGTATCTGGGTTTTTCTTAGTTTAAACATGCCAACAGCTGATGCGTGGCTCAGATGGGAAATACGTGTTTGTAAATGAGAAGTGAGGGTGTTATGTTCCACTTAACACATAGGGGGCGTCTGTGGCCGAGCTGACTTAAAACTCCTTCAGCCCCTCACCGCGTGGGTTCGAGTCCCGATTGAGGCGACAACTTTCATGTGGGGAGGTTTTCCAGCTAACCTACGGTTACGCCGGTGGTTCTACCCAGAAGTAAGTCTGGGTTCTTTCTTCCACCAATAATAAGCTGGACGTCGCTAATATGACCATAACTGTGCCGGTGCGATGTAGCAAAAATACAAAACAAGACAAACTTTACACACAAATATTGGACATGGAAAAAACAATATTTCTCAGAATACTTTCAAGTAATAATAATTTATATGGTTAATTGAGAGAGGGAAAAACGTGGTCTAAACTCTCCGATACTTCCTTTTAGTATCCTCATATCAGTACAGGTAAATGAATCCACGAAGAATAGTTCCCACGAAAGTTCATGATTTACGTGAGATACTTAAAACTTGTATTTCTGTTGCCTTAATATGTCAGTACTGCAGCGAAGGGTCATAAAAACGACGATGTTTGGCCGACATGCAGTGTTATGTAATAAATAATTTGACATTTGGCGTTAGTGTGTGCATTGAAGTGAAAGCCTCCGTTATGTCGGACCGAACCCTGCGCTGCACCTAGAAATTAACGCCGAGCATCTGTTATACTGTAGGTTCAGGGCTGATGAGGGCCATTGCAGGTAATCTTCGCGTATCCTTAATTTGCTTTATTTGTAACTACCCCGCATTAAACTCGTTGTTCTCTTTTATTTATTGATGGAGGCAATACATATTGATGGAACCTCTTACGATAAAAGTAAAGATCCTGACCAGACAGCTCCCGTCTAAAGGTGACTGTTTTTGGATCCAAACTATTCGCCTAAACCTGATTAATTCGGGCTGAGCAGGTACAGAGTTAAAAGATTGTGCAAGTGAAAGGTCATGGGAAAAATGTGGGTGTTTATTAAACAACAGGCAGCCCTGTTAACTTAACGTAATGGTGTTTGCTGCAGTTGCCCCCAAACCATGTTCTCGCCAAAAAAAGATTTTCAAGATTCACTTAAATGCGATGGTAACACTGATCTTCGCGTAGAATTTGTCCCAAAATGAACGCACTGTCTGTATTTTTCAGCATTTCTGACATTATATTCACAGATAACAGTAATGACACTGTTTTATATATTGTGATAATGTTAACTGTAAATGAATAAAGTCAATTGTCCTATGAAATCAAATACTCAATTATTATCATAAGAAACTTGAAGTGGCAGTGAACGTTATTAGCGCATTTAGTTGACTTTACAGGGACTCACGTTATGGTATAATGTACAGACCTGGAAGTCTCCTAAAGGAAGGCAATGTCCAGTGTCCACACTCGTGCTTTTTGCTTGCTGCTGGCAAAGATGGGTATGTGTACGTACACATCTACAAATTAGTTTGCTAAGATATTATAACGCACGTGAAGAATGAATCGCACACACAAAAGAAAATTTCATTCATGATTATCGGTTAAATAGCTATGTTATTAGTGAAAATCACGACAGTAAAAAGTGAAAATAAAATATATATATATATATATATATATATATATATATATATATATATATATATATATATATATATATATATATATATATATATATATATATTCCCGACGTCAAATTTGGACTTCAGGCACCGCAGAAGTGGTTTTTACTATTTCGGTGTTGTTGTTGTTTATTTTGTATGTTTCGATACCAAACAAATCATTTGTTGGAAATACATTATATTTGTTTCCTGGTTAAATATTGGCAAATGTTGGAACTATTTTATATCTGTAATAGTCATATCACTGAATCATTTGGTTGGGGTACCTATGGGGAACAAACAATGCTGAGGGGCTACAAGTGCGAAATGTATATTTTTTTTTCGAAATCTGTCGTTAAATGATCTTAAATAAGCAGGAAGGAAACAGAACATTTGATTTTAGTGTAATATCGCATTTTATTTCTATAAGTAGGTAAGCGATCTTATACCGGAAGAAGTAGATATCCCCTATATATTGTTAGATAGCATGCCAAAAAGAGGACGATTTTTGTGTGCTTATTATTTCAGTCATTCCGTAAGAGTAGTTTACCTTGAATAAACTTAAGTTTTACAATCTCAGATGTTTGATGTATAAATATAGATGAACGAAAAGACTGTGTTAAATAGTAAGCTTAAAAGTAAACATCTTTAAATAGATAAATATGATAAAAATGTTTCGTTCTAATTATTTTATCAAGCAAGGGCTATGTTCAACACGATCCAGATGGCGTCGTTGCTTGTGAGGTTGATTAAAAGATAGTTTAGACCCCAAATATGGTGGTAGGTTACCGCACACTCTCCCCGATATGTTAGTTGGGGTCTCTACAATCAGAATCGCCGATGTACCTCCAAAAACTTATTTTGAAAACTTACTCATTTCCATAGCAACCGTAAATAACTTTTGATATGTGGGTAAGGTTTAAATATGCTTATAATTTAAAATGGTGATAAAAGAATAAAATAATATATACTCGATTAAGGGTTATAAATTTTATATTTATGTATTTGTACCATTTATCCAAATAAACATTTATAATATATTTCTTAAAAATTAATGAAAATCTAAAAATTAAATATTAACATTTAATTTAAGCATGTTTTATTAAAAAGCCACATTCAAAGAAATTATCAGTTTTAAAAGTAAATATTGATTATTTGTCTCAGTCGAACACCTGAATGTAAACAATCAGATCTTTACGCCATAATATCGCTAGCAGCCGCGTTGGTTTACCTTATAAATATCAGGTATGGTATGTGGTTGACAGTTTACGCTTTAAACTAATTTGTCTTGATAATCATTATCTGATAATATGAAACAGAAATAAAGACAAGAATGTAACAAAGAACAACTAAAATGATTTATGTGTGATTCACATTCGGGACTTCTGGGATAGCAGTCCCGTGCTTGACCGTCCGTGCCATTGTGTTTTGATATATGTTTGTCATTTAGTTCTATTATACACTTCAACCGGCATAATCTTACATCCACCGAACCTGGTTCGGCTCCAGGTACGGGAGGCCCCGGGTTCGATCCCGGGCCGCGACATACCAAAGTCGTTTAAAATGGTAGTGGTATAGCTCCTTTGCTAACGCTCAAGCAAATATAAGGGTAGTTCCACGACTGGTTGGCCCGGTGTCAGGATAATGTGACTGGGTGTGGTATCATGCCAGGTGTTCACGGCATGCTATACACAGTGAAGGCAGCACTATATCTGCTTCAAATGGACACCGTCTCCATATAACTGAAATACTGTTGGTGGAACGATAAACCCAATAAACAAATAATGTAACATCCAAATTTCCAAATAATATATTTAAAAATGTTGACGCTTCTGTTTGGTCTGTTTTCTATACCATACTTACCTTGTTTTGAATTGGTTTGTTCCATTGTCATTGTGTGTTGTTTTCCGGTGATATATAACTGCTTTAAAAGAAAAGTACAATATTCGTATTATACAAATCGATCGGCTACCGACTATACTGCTTGAAATCCAATGTGAATATGTCGTGTTTTTTCGTGTTGAACTTGGTTTTGTTTGCACCGTATATCATCAGTCGAGGCGTGCGTGGGGGTCAGGGCCGTGTCGACTATTCAGCTATATTGACATCATACCAATGTTGAGAATAAGTGCAACTGGGGTTATGTTAGGTCAGTCATTGATATGCATGGGTATGCCTATCACTCAGCCTGCAAAACATGAATTGATCGGGAAGCTCCTGCTGAGATCTGTCTGATCAGGATCTACACAATTTGCTGCTCGGTCTCTTTTATATATAGACCATGTTTTTTTTCTATCTACGCGTAGGGTTCTTTAATAAGATGCCTAAGAATTTGTTTGGGTAAATAAAAAATGCAGAGAGATGAGGGTTAATCCTCATGAAGATAATCCAGAATCCGTCTGGATGTTGTGATTGACACGCTTTACGCTTAGTGGGTTAAGAGTTATGAAGTTGTCTATGTCTTCTCTGATGTACTTAACGCTCCAATGTAAGAAACATGCGACTTTCCGGGACCAGCCACCCTGCTACAGCCGACCGTCGAGTGAGGGTGGCCGGGCGAGATCAAAGTAAGGTGAAGTGTCGTCTGATGACATTTTGATCACAGTGTTCACGTTCAGAAGAATCGAAAATGTACACGACGGCTGCTAGATTAGTATTTAATTCAGGTAGACCAGGCAGCGTCTGGGGCAGCCACACATGCAAACCTTTGACTGAGTTGTGCTTTTTTTTTCCTTGCTTTGTTTTCTTACGATCTAGTTCCCAACGGTAGTCATGACCTACTGATCTACGTCTGGTGTAAAACTCTTATAGGTGGTATCCGAAATGTTTGGACAAAACATTTTCATTAAACATCATTAATAAAATTGTTACGTGAGCAGATCTCGCAAAATGCTGTTTATTGATGTCCTACGCCAGTCTGAAAAGTGAACCATAACGTCACAATCGTCATTTTATACATGTATGTCCTATCTGAGCCACGCTGCACAGTCAGCTATTTTTAAACTAAGAATACCATGTGACCACATATGATGTAGCTCATAGACGTCATTCGCTGTGACGTCGATGTCTATTTTTAGTAGGACTCCTTTATCGTCGTTATTTATAGATTTGAAAATAATAACAATTTAAGTGTTGATTTACGAGTTTTATCTCAACATGCCTCCAGAATTTCGCAAGTCACGCTGTCAAAAATACAACTATCTTCGTAATTTTATGGCGCTATATTCAATGTTCAGAATTCCAATGTCATCAACAATTAAAAATCCATAAGCAAACTGTTGATTACAACCACAAACACACACACACAAACCGAATATAATTCGCGTTTTTTCATGATTCGCGTTTTTTCATGTCATGTGCTATAGCAAAATTAAAGATACACGGCCATGACATTACAAACTACATGTTTAACTTTACACGAGGGTGTGGTGTTTGTTGTTGTTATTGTCCAACCAATATTTTTTATTATCGTAATTAATAAAATTACATCCTTATTTGAAGTGTAAATAAACTAAAAGAAATAATTATTATTTATTGTCTTGTTTTTAATTTAAAAAAAGAACTATTTCTTATAGCCTAATGACTCTATGCACGCACATGCATTTCATGCATTGCATTTGAATGTCAGATCATGTAGAGGAGGAGCAGTAGCGGTAAATTTAAATGTTTCCCTATTCAACCCATTTGGAAAACAACAACTGCTGATGGTGCGATTAAATTTCTGATTTTCTTAGCCTCGCATGATAACATTTATCTATATCAACACTAACCTGGTATTCTCTATTTACTGCCCTAAAATTGAGATACTGTTGAAAATCGTCAAAGCTTAGACTAAAGTATTTTTTTCTGCAGACATTATGTTCGAATACCCCAAACAGAGGTCAGATATTGTTACATATATTAGATAAAGGCAATCTGTCGGATATCACCTTTAAAGGCTGTGGTCGAAATTTTGCCTATATCTGATATATACCATAACATTTTACTCCTGTTCTGGAAAATACACCGTTCCAAGTCCTTAGTTGCTGTTGCTTGGGCTCACAAATCGTCTTCAAATGGAGATTCTTAAATGCAAACAGCAAAATAACACATCTGCCGACCAGTTTATTCGGTCTTTTTCTGGTGATGTAACATAATTTAGTCACTTTATTCTATCGGCAACCCTAATGATACTGATTTTGATCTCATGAATGTCGCTATTTAGAACTTTATTCTTTAGGGTTCCGACATGTTTATGGCCGTGTTTACTTAACACACTGGAGGTTGCATTTACTTTTTTCCTTGTTGGCGTGTGGGCACTTTTTTAGGGGTAAACGAACTGCTGCATTCTGATTGGTTAAAATCAGCTGATTTGGAATGGTCCGTATGTGTATATAAATGCTGCATAAACTTATAGTATAGTGTAAGTAAAGGCTCTTGTGGCGTTTTGTAACCGTTTTAATCATTTAGATCATTTAAAACTTTATTCTTTAGGTTCCGACATGTTTAGGGCCGTGTTTACATTACACTCTGGGGGTTACATTTTCCTCGTTGGCGTCTGGGCACTTTTTTAGGGGTAACCGAGCTGCTGCATTCTGATTGGTTAAAATCAGCTGATTTGGAACGGTCCGTATGTGTATATAAATGCTGCATAAACTTATAGTATAGTGTAAGTAAAGGCTCTTGTGGCGTTTTGTAACCGTTTTAACCATTTAGAGCTCAATAAACCTGTTAAGTTTTTTAAAAAAAAGCATGCATGAACAAACATCGTGTTTATTCGTCAATCATTAACATCACACTAATTGGTCTGCTATTGACGCAATACTTTGATGAAATACGAAGAGCGGATCGCATGATTTTGTTAAACATGTAAATACTCAAAATTTATAACCGAACCGCTTTAAAGCTAGACAACCGTGCTGAGTCTATATTATTTGAAACGTCTGTACTAAAATTTCTTTAGTTATATCTGAATATAGGATACATTCAGAAGTAAGAATGAAATGCTAGTCACGATCATATTCCGCCTTTCGTCACCTAACGCTCGTTACGAATGTAAAGACACCAACTTGACATAACTGTGACGCAGGTACAAACGTTACAAAACAGACTGTTACAACCGCATCAAGGTAAGTAGCAAGGGTCGAAGGTAGTCAGAAGTTTAAATATGAGCTCCGCTTTACTGTTTCCTGTTCTGGTCTATATGATCAAAACATTTCTCATTTTTTTAAGCGACTTGGTCATGGTTATCAAAGATATTTGAAAAACATCGCAACGCTTTTGATTCCCCCAACCTGGGGACAACACAAGCGTTTGAGCAACAGCACGATGCAGTTTTGGTCTAACCAAAAGAGTAAATATTCTTTTCTTTTGTTCGCAGTGGTTTAACAAAGTTTAGCTTTTATTAAAAAATGAAAACGCCAGCTGAACAACGGTGACCAAATCGCTTTGAGAACAAGAATGTCTTGGGCTGAGCGGCAAATGTTATGGTTCGACTTGCGTCCCTCGGTCACTATTGTGTAAGTTCGACTCTCAGTCGGAGCCAGAGCAAATAAAAATGTAATGCATAGTTAGTGACATACTTGTTCTGATGACATTTTCTCCTTCTTTTCGCCTCTTTACTGTAGTCACTAAGCGATATTCTTGCGCGGCGTTGTTCATTCATTATTCTCCTTTTATATGTAATTGCTTTATACAGTATAATTACTTGGGCTACCGTTTAAATAGATAACAATATAAATGTAACCATTTTAACCATACCATGACTTTGACATACATTATTCTATTTGTTTTACACGCACTACTCTTTCCCAGGCACGAAGACTGGTCGCGTGTAGTCAAGATCATGCAGGCTTAATCCTTTGTGCTTCCGAAATTCAGCTTTCTCAAAGCTCTGAACGCAATCACAAACGACACCGCCCTAAAAACGTGTGCAGTTGAAAAAGTGTGTCTTTGGTATTGACTTAAATTGTGTCCGATAAACTTACATAAAGACTTGCGCTCTGTATAAATACTGATAGGTTCTTGCTTTTTGGGGCACTATTTTGTATTCTTTGTGTTGTAAGTGCTGGTGCTATTGTTGTTATTGTTCATGATGGTAGTAGTGGGTGTGTGTGTGTGTGTGGGGGGGGGGGGGATAGTGGGTATAACAAGAATATGTACTGCATGTATATGCAAACCTACATAAATGTGCGGTCGATTCCTTTCAATGAAGCCTCTTAAAAGTTACATTAATACTCCAACTGTTGATTGCATAGATAAGAATGTAATAAATCTTACATAATATAAGCAGGCCGTTTAAAATTGATTCTACGATCATATTTTGAATCACACTCCCCCCGCCGGTTACGTTTCCCTTCGCTACAGTTACTTTGACCAGAAAGGTACGTGACTTTAGACGTGAAGATTGATTTGAAAAATTCAGCAGTCCTAAATGAGTGAGTTCAACCTTTCACGAGACAGAGGTCAGAAGTGTGTATTCACATACTTAATTGTAAATTTAAATAGGCAATTATCTTGTCTAAAAGTAGTAATGAGAACAGCAACGCCATTTATTACAAATAAACATGAACAATGGAAAATGCTAATCATTTTCATAGTTAATTTATTATCTCTATATTCTTTATTTTTTCCGTCTCTCCATATCCGTCCGTCCGTCCGTCCGTCCGTCCGTCTGTCTGTCTGTCTGTCTGTCTGTATCTGTCTTCTTCTGTCTCTGTCTTTCTGTCTCTGTCTTTCTGTCTCTGTGTCTCTGATCTGTCTGTCTGTCTGTCCATCCGTGTGTCTGTCTGTCTGTCTGTCTGTCTGTCTGTGTCTGTCTCTCTATCTTTCTGTCTCTGTATTCCTCTCTCTCTCTGTATCTGTCTGTCTCTTCTGTCTGTCTGTCTGTCTGTCTGTCTGTCTGTCCGTCTGTCTGACTCTCTCTCTCTCTCTCTCTCTCTCTCTCTCTCTCTCTCTCTCTCTCTCTCTCTCTCTCTCTCTCTCTCTCGCTGTCTCTCCCTGTCTGTCTGTCTCTCTCTCTCTCTCTGTTTTATTTTCCTGAGCTTTTTTGTAGTAAGTGAATTTTATTCCAATGCTTCAACTGATCTTATAGATGTACAAGAAACTGTGTTGTTTAAGTAATTAAACTGCAGAAATTGTTTTCGAAGATGATCAAATTGCGGCTTGTGTCGGTAGCGTGTTTCAAGATACAATTTCTCGTACTAACGGTGTCGGCCTGTTCTTTGATAAAATATTTGAAGATATGCAAGTACAATCGTTGATGGTGTAGTGTATCCAAATAGGATAAGATATACAATATTTTCTATAAGCCTTTATTTATTTGTTGTTTTTGCTGTATCGTTTTAATGTTGCATTCCATATCACATTAAACTTTTTATTTCAGGAATCATTTTGTTACCCTGAGTGTCTGTAACTTGGTATATAGTCATATTTTATTGTGTCGCACGTGGAGTCTAGTCTCCCATCCTCATATTACTTTCCTTGAATTGTTGTAATTGTTAACAAGTTATACAATACAACTACCCCGACTAAGCCTGATGTGCAATTATGTTTGCGTCAGCTGTTATAAGTGTCCGCACGTTTCAGTACCAACCCATTGTCAAACATTTGACAATAAACATGATATTGTTTGGACCATCTTCTGTTTTAAGCCGCGTCTTGCGACTAGCTAAAGTATGACATGATTTTACGTAATACGTCATACATTAATACCATTATTGGCGATAATTGGATTTTTATCCCGCATTGTTAATGTAGATTAATCTAGTAAACAGTATGAATTGGTGTCCACTTACCCTATGTTGGGACATCCACTTGGTGTATTAACACTTAATTGGGTAGCTTTATCAGGACCAATAAAGTTAATACTTCAGCGTTTGTGTGGGTATTTAGGGCAGCGCGTGACACGGATCGGACAATAGATGAAATATCCAGGGGACTTACCGGGGTGGCCATAAGATGAGCTTCACTCGAGCCTCCTTGGAGAAGTGACTGGCTTGATCGCGGCCACATTATTGATGTAATTATAGACAGGCATATAGTTTCAGTAAAACCTTGACTGAGGCAGACAAAATGTAGCAAAAGAAACTCGTGTGAGACAGCTTTGGTGCAAATATGTCCATATTTACTGAGGCATTAGTCGGGCCGTGATAGATAAGTAAAACCCGTCTGGCTTGTTTGTGTCTAATTGCTTTCCCCACTTCGGCCATTCTACGCTGGCTATTAGCTCCCCATCCACATTCTGTCTCACAAATATGCTAAACAAATGCTTAAACAAAAATCTTTTCACATTCTTTCCGTAAGAAAACAAACATTGTTTTAGATAAACCAATACGGTACGGGCCCTTGCTGCTAATCCTGTATCACGTTTGATTATTGTTGAGATACCGAGCTTTAGGTAGCTTGCATCGGGTCGACCATTGACAGAAGGTCAGCAATACAGAAATGTCTAGTATTTTTCGTAAATCATATCCTTTCTGTCGAATAAAGATGTAAAAGCCATGTTATATCCGACAAACAGTGTAATTACAAATCGTTTAAAGGTGGTACAGTCGGACAGTTTTCCTATATCAAATACATTTAACAATATCTGACCATTTTACTGGGGGCATGAAGCAGACTTTCTGCAAGAAATCAAACCTAAGTCTAAGAAAGGTTCATTCTGAACATTTCCTAATTGAAAGTATGTACAAATCGTGAAATCAATCGCTTTAAATATCCATTATTTTCATGCACGTCTGATTTTTTTATAGAAATTGCTAGACATCGACGTCCGAGCGGAGTACACGGATGGTGATATAACGTGATCGGAAAAGTAAGCGTGTTTGTTGTTTAGTTTACAATCGGCTAACTGTGCAGTCGGCTAACTGTGCAGTCGGCTAACTGTGCAATCGGCTAACTGTGCAGTCGGCTTACTGTGCAATCGGCTAACTGTGCAGTCGGCTAACTGTGCAGTCGGCTAACTGTGCAGTCGGCTTACTGTGCAGTCGGCTAACTGTGCAATCGGCTAACTGTGCAATCGGCTAACTGTGCAATCTGCTAAACTGTGCAGTCGGCTAACTGTGCAATCGGCTAACTGTGCCGTTGACTAACTGTGCAATCGGCTAACTGTGTCGTCGGCTAACTGTGCGGTCGGCTAACTGTGCAATCGGCTAACTGTGCAGTCGGCTAACTGTGCGGTCGGCTAACTGTGCAATCGGATAACTGTGCCGTCGGCTAACTTGCAATCGGCTAACTGTGCAATCGGCTGACTGTGCAGTCGGCTAACTGTGCAGCGTGGTTCAGATAGGAAATATATGTTTGTCATGGCGAGTGAAGTGTAGTGCTCCACGCCTCACATAGTTGTAGGACATCAATAAGAAGCTTTTCGTGGCATCTTTTCAAGCATCAGTAATTCATTTGGTTCTTTGGGAGGGAAAAAAGGTAACCGCAACTTTCGAATTCCACCTTTAAAATAAGAAAACAATACACAGAGGACGGACCAAAACTGTAGCGATCGATCCTGCATTCGTTTGGGTTTCGACTTTAAAGGTGCCAAAGAGAGAGAGAAGAGAGAGAGAGAGAGAGAGAGAGAGAGAGAGAGAGAGAGAGAGAGAGAGAGAGAGAGAGAGAGAGAGAGAGAGAGAGAGAGAGAGAGAGAGAGAGAAAGGGAGGGAGATACATATCTTAAAGGTGGTATCCGGCAGTTTGCTTATATTAAATACACGTTCCTATATGTAACCACTGATTTGGGGAATTGGGTCATACTTTTTTGCATTAATCCATATTTTAGTCGTTATAAAGACGGTTTTGAATACTAACTATATTTTTTGACTGTACTAATCGGGAGAAAAAATACTCTATATGTTCAGTCTTTCCAACTCTAAAAAAGTGGGATAGTGGTCTCTGCTAAAAATAGATATCGACGTCAGAGTAGATTACTATATCAAAGTAAGTGGTCGCCTGTTGTTTTGTTTTGTTTTGTGTTGTTTTGTTTTTCTTCTTCTAAATTTAAAATAGCTATCTCTGCAGCGTGGCTCGGATAGGAAACACCTGTTTGCAATGACGAGTGGAGATTTATCCTTGACTGTTTACAAAGATATTTGGCATTAATGAACAGCATTATGCAAGACCTTCTCAGGTACCAATGACTTATTTGGTTATTTGAGAAAGATTTTTTGACCAAACAGCAGGATACCACCTTTAATCCTACTAAACTGATAAACACCGGTTGAAGTCTGTCAAAATAGTTAAATAGACTTTGTTGACATTTAAATGTATTGTTAAGATTGTGGCGGTCGCAATGTGCAAAACAACCATATATTAAACTGTGTGCACATACAGGGTACTGGACGAATGAAACTAAACAGAAACATAATTTTTAATGTTTGGTTTGATTACAAATTTGTCGTTTTCTTCCTTTTTCATGTCAACAATTAGTAGACCTTATCACTGAAAAGGGTTTTCATGTTATTTCCAAACCATGGACTTTTTAAAACATTTATGGAAAAGGTGAAACAACGTGTCCTCATGTCAGAGTTAATTATTTAAAATGTATTTAAATGTATCTTAAATATTTAGTCTGATTTTATATTTTGTTTGTTAAAGGACACGGTACACAATTGAAAAAAATAACGCACGAGTACAACGACGACGACGAACGACAACGACGGTTATAATGACGATTGGGGAGGGGGGGATGAGGTGGAGAAAAACGACAATGACTGCGATGATAGCGTTTGTACTGAAAAAGATGATGATGATGAGGAGGAGGAGGGGTGATGATGATGATGAAGATGATGATTGTGATAATGATAAAAGTGATGATAAGGGTGATGATGAAGATGTTATTGTTGTTGTGGTGGTGGTGTTGGTGATGATGATGATGATGATGATGATGATGATGATGATGATGATGATGATGATGATGACGACGACGATGGCGACGATGATTATGTTGATGAAGCCGACGATCATGACGATAATTAATCAATACATTTTCTTTATGAACAATATCGCAGCATAACTTCTCAGCTTGTTGATTAAAAGTCGATAGGGAAGAAAAGGAAATATGAACTAAAGTATCTTCGTCAAAACAGTGTAATTCGCTGTCCTTAATGACGGTGTGGAATTTCATTTGACACTTGCATAAATGTTTAATCTGCATATTTAGTTTGAAGGTCTGAACATAGATCATTGTGGAACACATAACGGTTAGGTTACCTTCAGTGATTGGACATACCCGCAAATAGGATCAATCTTTGCCTTTTGTGGCCAAGTCTATCATAACAAAAGGCGTAATGTTATTGATATTTCATCAATTTTGTGAAGGTACGTTTTTGTTTGAGACACGTTTCAAATTTCTCAAATACTTGTGCGACCAGCTGAATGCCTGTTTGCCGTTTTCGTTGGAGGAGTCGAGGGGAGGTATACTCAGTACAAAGGGGGCTCAAATCCCACCGCAGCCGGATTCGAATTTATATTTTAAATTCTCTAATGTATTCAATCTAATGTTCGATCTTATTTATATTCTTTGTCCTTCAATGCTGAAGCAATTTCATTTGGTTAATATCAGTTTTCTCTTTGTCAAGGCAAATATATTCTCGCTATAGCTAACCGCAAAGTCAATGGCTCCATGAAGCTCACTTAAAGGTCAAGGACGCTGAGCTGCTGGCAACTGTCCTGTGCAAAAACCAGATGTGAAGGACAGAGTAAATAAATTTGCATGTTCTTCTATTTTTTTGTTGTTGTAAAAATTCAATGTTATTTTGATCTGGATTGTGTCGCAGAGTCTACCAGGTGTCGATATATAAAACTTCCATCCAGACCATGAATATATCCCAAACTGCGAAAGACTGTATAACTGCATCTGTTTTATCCTAGGGAAATGAATTTTGTTTTCTTCTTAGAATATTGTGAAAACCAATTCTTTATAAGAGATAATTTTTGATACATAAAAATATTTAGAACCATATACAGGAGAAAAGGACTCATCATTACCTTGTTAATGTGACCAAAATTAACTATCCTATTTTTAAACATGCATATGCACTTTCAACGGTGTTATCCGATTGTTTGCCTATGTCAAAAACATGTAACAATATCTGACCTCTGTCTGGGATATTTACGCATAGTTTCTGCAGAAAGATCATACTTTCGTCTAATCTTAGAAGATTTTCAACAGTATCTCAATTTTAGGGCAGTAAAACTCTTTAATCAATCAATCAATTCTTAACATAAGTGGTCCACGTGGTTTTCTTTGTTTAAAAATAGCTAACCGTGCAGCCTGGCTCAGATTAGGAAATGCATTTTTGTACTGACGATTGTGTCGTTATGGATTACTTTTCACACAGGTATAGGACATCAATAAACATCATTTCGCGAGATCTTTTCAGGCTAACAATAATTTATTTGGTTGCTCAATAAAAAAAAATCTTGCTTTAAACTGTCGGATTACACCGCCGCCTTGAATTAGTATATAATTAAGCGCAAGGTCTGCTTTTAAAATGACCCGTCACAGTTTAGATGTTGCAAGACACATAGATCTGCATTTCATTTTTATTTTTTAATTATATGTTTGCTTCACAATCGGGCCTATATTTACACTGCGTATTGTTGACGCTTACACATTATTCCTGCATGCGCAGTTTAGATTTATGCTTGCATTTTGACGCTCAAATTGTCTGAAACCTTTAAAAAGCATCGCGACGCCTTTTCTTTTCTCAAACTAACTACAACTCAATATATATTTAAGGCATGTAAGCATGTATACGTATAATGCTGTGATCATAGGTAATATTTGAATAAATTCAAGTCTGGTTTAACAAGTTTTGTTTATTTTACACACCAAAAAAAGAAGAAAATATGAGCAACTGGCACCAAGCCGCTTTCACTTTTTCCACAGATTTGCAGACATCAGTCCCAACTTAGACGTCAAATATATTATGAAGGCAATAAAAGAAGTATCAATTTTTACAAAAATGCTTGCAGCATTTAAACTTAAAAGTAAACTTTTTGTTGGGAATTTTGGTTTTGTTTGCCATATGTGCCTTCCCCGAGAGCGATCACCCTTGGGCTCGAGGAGTGTACTTTTCGAACGAATTTTAAAATTTCTGTACTGTTCCTCGTCTGTTCGTTTTGTTTGTGTCACTACAAACCAGCTTTTGTTTCTGTAATGAACGATCCTCCTGAGATAAAATAGTTGGGGCGTTCTCGCTGTCTTAGTCTGCAAGTTAAGTAGTCTTATTGCCGAACAGCTCTGTTATAAAATACTTCATTAGCCGGAATGGTATTTCTCATAAACAAGTAAAAAATATTTTCTCACCAACTCATTCAGATTGTCGGTCTTTTGAAGGCACGACACTGTAGAAAGGAGGCCATGTCTAATTCGTTTAGTTACTATTGTCCGATCGCTCTAATAGCTGTTGCCTTTATGTGGCCGTAATGGATGAACAATGTTGATGGCATCGGAGGCCCACCCCTCGACTATCTCACCCACAACTGGCTGAAGCTTTCAGAGAGCCCAGCCGGCAATCGAGTCCATATCTACATTATCTGTCCACAGATCAGACCAACAAACAATACGCAATTAACCCAGCTCTCCTAGACCCGGTACTTCTACTTTTTAAATAGATGTAATTTTTAGTTATGTGCACATAAAAACATGCAAAAATAGCTAGACATATTGGAAGAGATTTTGGCAGCAATTATTGGAGATCCTGATCGGACAGCTTCCTAACGGAATCTGGTTGATCTGGATCTACACTGGTGATTAATTCGTGCTTAGCAGGGTAAGAGTTAAAACTTCTTAACACAATCTTCTGACTCGTTTTGTTAGGTGCTATCCTTCCATCGACGGGCATATTTCATGCTCAATTTACGCATGCAGGCCCGGCATTGTCAGCTCCGTTACCTTTCATCAACATATCCGGGACAATATCGACATACTAGTAGGCAGAAAGATCATTCAATACCAATACAAATAGTCTGCAATTATCCACCAAGATCTTTATCATTAATTTATTTTAACTTCTTGTTACACTTGTTTATTTTCAATCTATTTAAAGAAACAAGCCCCTGGTTGGATATCAAATGTATAATTATATGTCCTTGAAATCGGTTTACTTAACGAAAAATAACATTTCGCAGCAACTTTGTTCTGCAACTCAAAGTTTACCTACTCGCAACTTTTAAGCTTAAAACATGAATTGGACAAAATTAGTCAGATAGTGTAGATCCGGATCCTGCAATTAGCTATCTGACCTGAGAATGCACTTTTCGTTTCCTATAATTCTAATTCTGGCATTGTGCATAGGTTTCTCTTGCAAGTGAGTTGTGCTGATATACATAAGATTGTGCAGATTGCTTATTTTTAAATGTAGCATGGTAATTATTAACTAAATGCAAGTTTTGTAAAACAATTATGAAATTCCTCTTTAATTTGCCCCTACATTTCAGTCTCGCACACTTCTAACTGTCTGGAATAAATATGATATTTTGTATGATTTACTTAAATTGTATCAATTTCTTATTCTTTAATTTAGCATGATAGTTGTTTATTAAAGACAAACTGTGTAAAATCAGAATGAAATCCTCCGTTATTTGCCCCATATCTTTCTACCCCTCACTACTGGCTTTTTTGGGGATAAATACGATATTTTGTATAATAGTTTTATGTTTGTAATGTGCCTCATGATGTACTGTATCTGGGTTGAAAGATAAAAGTTCAAAATGTCGGTCTGTCTACACATGGGACAGGGATCCTGCTGCAATGTCATAGCATGCCACGAGAATGGATATTGGCTTTATTTTTTATATTATTATATTATATTATATCATTATATTATATCATATCATTATATTATATTATACCATATCATATCATATCATATTATATTATATATCCATACAGTTTTTCTCCTATCGGGAATGTGTGTATGGTTAATACCTGAGGATTAGAATGTCTGATGATGCAAACTTATGCTGTCATTTACTTGCACCATTATAAAACATGTCCATTTGGAAATTTTAAGCTATTGTTATATTTTTCATCAATATAAAGTAAACTTATACCATTATACAGTACACTTGTTCTCTAGAATACACTTACTATTCCCACGATGCACTAGTTTGTAGTTTGCTTTAAATAGTTAAACAAATAAAACACAACAACGCTTGGTTATTTACTTCCTGAATAGGCGTAATTTGATACGATTAATTTACGACTTAAATATTTAACTGTATACACACTAGCGACAATTTACATTATATTAATCATTAAGGAAAGACATTTCGTGCTATACCAATAACAAAATCTGTTTTTCTAAAAGGTTCATATTGTTATGACAAACCGCATTTCCGATTTTGTTAAAATTCTATATACAAACATATACACATTGTCTCGACAAGTTGCAATAAATTATATTGATTTATAGCATTGTCAATGTTGTAAGTTTCGTGTATCCGTTTTCATTCTATGACTAGAATTCAATTAGTATCGGCTTACCAGGAAATGTTGTAGCAATTAAAGCTTTAGTTCAAGTATTATACATAAGTACTTCAAACAATTGCTTGCCCTGCCCTTTTTGAAAAAAAATATTTACAAAGTTTATCTGATGGCAGAGTTAACCATAGAAAGATCCTATTTCCCAAGTTATCAATTGAACGTCTATGTCTACGTGTCAGAAATAATCGGTTCAACGAAACATTAACAATGGACGAGCAACTCTGCGAGTCCGCAAGTGTGAAGTCCGTTATCAGGGCTGTCCGACGAACTTTAACCTTGTACTGATCAATTGTTCTTTATTTGACGGATTTCACAGGATTCTTCTCAATACGACCATTCTCTAAAGAGCAAAGGGGCCAGGTAAGTAAGATCCTGATATTTGATCCGCGGAGAAAACTTGACACCATGAGAAAACTGAACGGAGGTCGCGATGCGTGAAGTGACGTAACTCGGGCCAGATCTGCAGAGGAGCTTACAGTGGATACCCCGGTTCATGCAACTCTGTCGATATGCATGCCCAAAACGTTCTTACTGTTTTGCTGTTTTGTGTGTTGTTGCTTTTGTTTTTTGTTACAATCGCACCGACTCTATTATGGTTATAGTGGCGACCAGTTGGAGAAGGCTATAAACTTGAGTCTGAGCAGAATCAACGGTGCACCGTAAGTATAGCTGGAAAATATGATGGCTCAAGGACCAAGAATATATTGTAAATCACGGGGCTAAAAAGTATTTATACAACGGCGGAAAATGTGTCGGTGTTTATCTCTGTATCTAAAAAACAAACGAAACCATTTTACTTAATATTGTGTCAGTGCCTCTTGCATTTCGGAACAGACCAAACGACGAACCACGTCTTGCCCTGCCATGGATCCTGTGACTAGCTCGTCTTTTGTTTTGACATCGAGTGATTAACAAGCGATAACAAAGCCAAACATTAGTTTTCACTTATCACGCACAGGTAAAACTAACAGTCACTTTACGTTAGAGAATGGCAAAAACTCACCACACTTACGTTGAAAGATAGAACGGTAACTTACACATTATGACAGGGAATGATCAAAACCGAGTCGTTTTATAATTTTTTCTGCCGTAAAATGTCTACCTACCTTGCATATTTGCAAAGGTAAAAACAGACTATGTTTTTCACCTTGCTACACTTTCTTCTTAAATAAAAAACACTGACAACTGAATGAGACAATTGTAGAATTGTACAAGCATACCGCATTAACGTAAACATTGTGATTTTGTTATATTAGCCCACACATTCAGATTCTATTTTACTTGTATCATACGACCTATTTTGAGATCGTAATAAACAAGTTCCTTAATGTAATTAACATTTTCGTTTATGCTTAAATAATTGGGTATGTGACAAATCTGTATAACTCCACCCAGCTCTCTTCAAGTGGAGATCATAATTCGGAATTCTTCGTACATTCTCGGAGCGTTATAGTATGTACCCATTTGCCTTTATAATCCATATGGAACCTTCTAGTACTGAATCAACGCTTTCGGACTAGCCGTGCTCCTTTGATCTTGTAAATAAGAAGAGAGTGTTTAGTGACCACTTGTCGAACCGCAATTGTTTATACGATATTATAATTCTAATTATTATTATTTTTCGCTAAGACCTTGAATAATTATATCTGAATTGGACCGTTCGAGACTCGACAACATAAACAACAAATGGTGACGATCCTGATCAGACATCTCCTATAGGGGGCCTTATCCATGCCTAGTCAATTCGCGATTGCATTCTAAGAATTACTTGCGGAATGAATGAGCTATGGTGAGATGTGGTGAAAGGGGTAGAAGTTCTTTGTAACTGCGAGGCGCCGGTCTTATGATCCCTCTGGCTATTGTTTATTACGTTCATAATTAAATGCGTACAACCTTGAGGAAAGACCGCGAAACTCCAGCCCATGAGAGTTTCGAAACAAACTACAATTCTACGACTACACTTTCCGCGTGCCGCAGTGGTCCTTAGAGTGGTGTGTGCACGTGTGCTTGCGTGTATGTGTCTTTATACGTCGCACTGACACAAATGTAGTCCTATTTGCGAAGTCCGGTCCCTGTTGTTTTCGGAAGTACCCATTCAAATGTCCCGGTAGAACCAGCCGTGTATCGCAGGCCAGCTGGTAGACTGCGTGACGGTATTTTAACCCTCGTGGGATTTTTTATTTATAAAATACAAATGGTGTGTTGATCCTAGTGCGATAATATGCCGAAGAAAAGGAAAAATGCGGGTCAATGGATATTACGAACGCTTACTTATCGGAACGTTTCGGGATTCGACCGAAGTAATTTATGCCTCCCCTGTGCTTAAAGATTTCATATTTTTTATAATTTTTGTTGACTCATTTAAAATAATGTCAACAACTATGGACAAACGGGCATTATTTATGTCATATAATGTATCAGAAACGCTATTTGCACCAAATTTGATGATAAAATTCCATGAAACCATATACAACTTTAACGTAACTTGTCCTGACTGTATGACTACACTAAGACAAGAAACTCGGCGCTTTTCTTTGCTACCAGCAACGACCTCACACATGTCCCATGGCAGTGACGTGTCACATTAACTCCGGGATATCAAGTTATCTCGCACATTATCCCCAAATATCCGTAATTATCGCGTGCCCGTCGCGCTATGGTCAGTCAGCAATCTACAAAGAGTCACTTTGACCTGCCATTATATAATGAAGGTCGGACGCCTACTTGATAATTACCAGAAAATCAATTTTCTCTTCGGCTTTGTCCAGTAGCGCTAGTTATCGCCTTAAAATGGTTGGCGATTCGAGTGTCCCGAAACGTTGGCACACTTGAATGAACTATTTTTCAAAGTGACAAGCTTTTGTCACCGTTTGGGTGTTCTAAGACGATGGATCTGGTATGTATTATGTCAAGAGAGAATTGACCTCAAACCGCCCTGGTTCTATAAGATGTCACTCAGATGAAGCGATAAATAACTGAAAATCCCGTGGTTAGTATGCAAACATGTCCGGAAAACTGTGACCTTTGAAATGTATTTGTGTTACCACATTAACAGGGACAGCGGTATGTTTCTCCTGCTATATTACTGACCATAGTCTGGTTCTAAGTGCTCGAAACCTAGCCATTATTTGTACTTCTCCAGTTGTTGTTTTTCTTTCGCACTAAAACGGTTACGATTATCGTCCAAATAGCAAATAATGTCCCCCAAAGAGTATGGAATATAAGAAAAAATGTAAGAAAAGCCTAGATCTGTTATGGCAATATCTGAGAAATATGACGTCACATGTGTAAAAACGACTACCTCAGATGTGTGCATTTTAATATAAAAATTAAACGTCAACAATTTGTTCACAGCGCCTTCCTGGTATATATTTTTTTTTCTACATTTATATATACGCCTTCGGGTTACATGTCTGCTCTTTTCAGTTTAAAGGTGGTATCTGATAGTTTGGACCAATATATTTTCATTAAACATCATAATAAATCTTTTTTACCTGAACAAATCTCGCAAAATGCTGTTTATTGATACCCTACACCTGTCTGAAAAGTGAACCATAACGCCACAATCGTCATTACACCCATGTGTTTCCTATCTGAGCCACGCTCCATAGTTATTTTTAAACTAAGAAAACCACGTGACTTCTTATGTTTTAGCTCCCCGCGTCATCAGCTGTGTCATCGATTTCTATTTTAACAGGAGTCCCAATCGTTCTTACTGATAGCTTTAAAATTAATGAAAATTTAAGTGTTTAACGAGTTTTACTGACCTAAAATTTAGACACTATTGAAAATCGTCAAAGCTGAAACTAAATTTCTGCAGAAATTATAATACAAATACCCCAAACAGAGGTCGGGTATTGTTACATATATTAAATATAGGCAAACTGTTAGATACCACCTTTACGATTTGAAAAGGAAACATTGATTTAAAGTACACTCATGATAAGCCGAACCGTACAAACTGAAAACACAACTTTAATGAAAGCTTACTCATTCAGAATTGCTGTAATGCCTGACCTGACATGACGAATTTGACAGTAGTGCTTCTAAGTACAGACGGTCTTATCAATGTATTAAAACTTGTATCTGCCAGTTTTCTTATATCAGATACATGAACAATATCTAACGGCATTTTTTTCTGAAAACGCTCGCACACAAATTTTCGGCAAATCGCCTTTTTCAAGAGTTGTTTGTGTTTCACTTTTGAAAAAGGCAATTTGCCAAAAGTTTGAGTGTGATCGTTTGTTAGGAAAAAAATATAAGGAATACAGTTCTCTATGAAACAATTTACAACATTACGGCATGTATCTTATAATAATAATAATAATAATAATAATAATAATAATAATAATAATAATAATGATAATAATAATAATAATGATAATAATAATAATAATAATAATAATAATAATAATGATGATGATGATGATGATGATGATGATGATGATGATGATGATGATGATGATGATAATGATGATGATGATGATGATGATGATGATGATGATGATGATGATGATGATGATGATGATATAATAATAATAATAATTATAATAATAATAATTATAACTCCTACATTTGCCTTCACATGTAATTAACGACGATTTTGACACTACTCCAGTTGTTAGACAGTACCAATCGTAAAAATATATCGCTTTAATGTCATTATTTCCAAATCTATATGTAAGCACGGTGGGTATTTTTCTGCGTATAAAAGATATCGACGTCAAAGCGATGTTGATATACTGTATCTCAAAAGTTGGTGATCACGTGCTTTTCTTAGTTTAATATAAGGTAACTCTGCAGCGTGGCTCAGATAAGAAATACATAATATAAACTTTTAACATGATTTCTTGCGACAGAAATGACAAAAAGTATCATAATAATTCTGCAAACCTGTAGGCCTATAAACTGTTTAACTGTTATAGTTTGATTCACGCATGTTTAGATCTGTGTAGCCTCTTTTCAGTCTAATTCTACTCATATGCGTAAAATATAAAGATTTTGTAAACCCAACATAACGAATAAATCTTACCTCTAGTTCCTCCTTCATTCTTGTTTGTTATCGCTTCTGACAAGAGTATTAAATACGATAACTCAAGCCATGCTGTCTAGGTCGTAGTAAAAATACACGGTAAAAGTGACGTCATTTTTATTTTGGATTTCCCAGTGTTACGTCATAATGCCATAAGCCCGGTTTTGTCGAGTACATGTATGGCACTAAAATAAGCATTTCGCAGGACCTTTTTGGGTGAAAACACTTTACCTCGTTGTTTGAGAAAAAAGATGTTGGTGACATTTTAATGTGGTATCCGGTAGTTTAAAAATGACAAATGCATGAAACAATATTTTTCCACATTTTCCGGGAATTCAGGCAAAATTTCTGCATTAACTTATAATATTTTGGTCTAAGGAACGACTTTTTGGAACACTACTTATATTGTAAGACATTATATCTTGCTAAATAGTCACTCTAAATTTTAATTCTTTAGAAATCTATAAACAAGTGATTTCTGCTAAAAATCGATACCGACCTCAGCGCGAACTACCTGGATGATGGTATGACGCGATCTAAAGCAAGTTGTCACGTGGTTTTCTTAGTCTGAAAATAGCTGTCTCTGCAGCTCAGATAGGAAATACCAATTTGGATTGACGATTAGGGATTTACGTTTCAATGTTCACACAGATATAGGGCATCAATTAACAGTATTTTGCAGGACTTTTTCAGGTAACAATGACTTATTTAGTTGTTTGAGAACAACATCTGGACCAAACTGTCCAAACTACCTTTAAGTGACATACATAAAATAAAGCTTTTTATTCTGTAAGAAGCTGTTAATTTGAATCCTGAAATACTGGATACGGCATTGATAAAAAATGTGTGTATGTTGATATATTCTATAAAATTATGCTATCTATCTTTGCCTGCATTTCTCTCATAAATTTATGACAAATTATGCCCGGATGTTGATTTATTATAATAAAAATTTATGAGATGTTTTAAGATAAATAATTATCACATGTGCATGGCTTATGCATTACCATTCTTCTCTATTTATGTTCTATGTAAGCACTACATATTTAACGTAATTTCGGTCTTGTAAAGGTTCAGACAACTTTAATCTGTTTAAGATAAATTCTTTAGAAGTAACTTATTGAATCAGTCAAAGAAAACGTATGGTTAGATATCAAATCTAATCAGCCCGTTATCATTATTGATATATGAATAACTGAAAGAAGTTTTAAGATTGCCGTATTCTTTATTATTCGACTGTCTGGATTTGTTCGGAGTGTGGGGTCCGTAACGTCGGGGAACAGTTTCAATGACTTGCCCGTGTGGAATTGATAGCACAATAATTTCTGGTTCTTCGTCATAGAGACGGGCTCATTGAACATTTATACCAGGACTGTAAGTAGACTGGATGAGTCATAATAGTGTAAGTGGTTGTAACAGTGCCAAGAAACAAATATCTCTCCGCCTCTATCTTCCCGGGGGATCCAGACCTGCAGGAAAACTAACACACAGAGGAAACCCCGCCTAGGAACAACTGCCGAGTGATAAATGACTGGAGACTATCACCGGAAGACCACCTTCGGGTAACTACTGCCAGGAACTTAAGCCGAAGCACTTTTACTGATGTACAGCTACCATGGGGCTAGCGCCGGAAGACACCCCCTGCACAACCGCCACATGTTTACCGTCGGTAGACTATAACCATATTGGGGTGGGACAAGCGCCATAAGACCACCAAAGGAGCAAAACCGCCGTGGGACAAACGCCAGAAGACCACTGCAGGAGCACAATCGCCGTAGGACAAGCGCAGAAGACCATCGCAGGAGCACAATCGCTGTGGGACAAGCGCCATAAGACCACCAAAGGAGCAAAGCCGCTGTGGGAAAAGCGCCAGAAGACCACTGCAGGAGCACAACCGCCGTGGGACAAGCGCAGAAGACCATCGCAGGTGCACAATCGCGGTGGGATAAGCGCCATAAGACCACCGCAGGAGCACAACCGCCGTGGAACAAGCGCCATAAGACCACCGCAGGAGCACAACCGCCAAGGGACATGCGCCAGAAGACCATCACAGGTAGACTATCGCCTAGGTACTGTAACCGCCGTGAGACTTCTTCGGGTGTCTGTCGAGAACAGCCGTCGTAAGAGCTGTAACCACCGGAATACTACCGCCACGACAAAACGCCGGGAAGACAATTAAGAGACTATCGCGGTGAAAGTTCTACTTGTATCAAGTATAGGATAGAGTCTTTTAAGACATTTGTACAGAAAATAGAAGCCGAAACGAGCGCTGCGAGTGCATGCTTCTATTTTCGATGGAAACGTCTTAATAGATACTATCCAATTTAGAAGTCCCCGCCTCACTTCTACCTGTTCTACCAAAATGACATATAATCCGCCCGATAAAACTGTCAATCAAACTGGCAATCGTCATGACGTGTTCAAACTTGTCGTCCCAACGGGAGGAGTCAAAATTACATGCGCAGTTGAAATTAAAACCATTTAGTAAAATAGATCGATATATTTTGTTAATTGTAAATAGAAAATACATGTAGAAAGGAGTTCTGTTGAAATAAATTGCTGAGGAATTTGAATTTTCTTAGCTTCGGATTGACTACAAATATAGGGCGACTTCTAATTTTTTTATTCTGTAACCAACGGGTGTTGCTCACGCCGCTTCTGTATGTAAATTCAATTATTACAGAGCCGATAAGACCTATGAAAAGTGACTCACGTTTTATGACAATACCAGAATAAAACTTATTCTGACATTGCATTGTTACTGTCGTTGATAGGGTCAGTTATACCGAGAGGATATATAGCACCAATTAACGCGGAGATTCTGCGGGAGATATGACTTGACTATGATGCCAGCTTTTGCCAATACGGGTTTCGGATGACTGTGGTGAACGATGAGTCATACTAGAGTCACTGGAAACCAAATAAGTATGTCCGTCTTTGGTAGGCACAATCATGCCTTTTTATAGATGATCATAACAAACAGCACTCTCTTACACTGTCGGTTTAATACATTTACATCTGTATTAGGCTCGGATTAATTAAGGCTGCGTGCCTGTTGGTCATAATTGTGATCCTCCTGCTGGGTGCGTTAATAACCTTTTGTTCATAATTTTGATCCTCCTGCTACGTGTTTTTGATAAACTTTTGTTCAATATTTTGATTTTCTGTTGTGCACGTTAATATCCTTTTGTTCATTATTGTGATTCCCCTATTGGGTGCGTTAACAACCTGTTGTTCATAATTCTAATCATCCTGCTGCATGCGATAATAACCTGTTGTTTATAATTGTGATCCCCCTAAT